>JANAVB010017398.1:884630-1037130 GCA_029216955.1 Iris pallida | reverse complement strand
ATGACGAAGACTCTGAACAACATAATTTTGGACAGACGCATATGATTATCATACCCTTCCGTTGTTATAAAAAATTGTATTCCATCATCAAATAACTTAGGAGTAGGGATATTTAGTTTTGTAGAGCTTATTCATGTGTAGTTCTCTCATAAGTATAATGATATGATGACTTGTAGAGTGTCTGTACCCTAGAGATGATAGTTAGCATTGGTATTAGAATAGTAACCCATTGTAGATGATTTCTCTGTTATTTATAATACCAACCAGTTTACATATAGGATGTTAGTATGCCTTACAACCTTGATGATCTATTATTATTTTTCCCTTACCCTTTCTAGTGAGGCACCCATGACCAGAGTCTGTCCTTGAGTATAGTTGTAGCTTCACCTAAGACTGAGAGGTCTATATATATAGATAGATTGCAGATGATATTGGCATATAGGATATGGGTTGGTTGGTATCTATAGGCCATTGTTGTATAGGGTATTGACATGTTGTTTAGCCCATATTTGGTTCAGTTTTCTATTTTAGTTAAGATCTCTTTGTGTTGAGTTCAGTCATGTTTGATCAACCTTTTATAGGCAGTATGCAGACCTTTCACTAGATACCCTGTCCCCTTGGTTCAGACTTACACTGCACTCAACTTTCATTACCTACCATGTTGTATCATAGATTTCACTGGACCATAGTTCAGACCCCAATTATTGAATCACCAATATAACCATCAACCCCTTATCATATTCTGCACATCTGGAGAGTCAGTATCATGCATATTAGAGGTCTGCACTCATCCTTACTTCTGTACATGGTGACATACTGCACCTCTTAACATTTTACTTTATTGATAGCCTTGCAATACCCTTCATTATAACCTGCAGTACCTGTCCTATAGTGGAGTTTAAACTTTTTCTTGGGCATGGTTGTTCAGTCCACTTGGGACAGTTGAATACATTGGGGATATAATGTGGGTTGTTAATAAGAGTTCTCCTTTGATCATTTGTTCTGTCCCTCTTTCATTGTATTAGATACAGATGATACCTGGTTAGCCCATCTATCCAGATACATGTCCAAACCCTTTCTTTCATTGTTGGTTCAGTCTTCCAAAGCCTCTTAGGGGAGAGCATAATTCGGTTTTGAAACCGAAACCGGACCGAACCGAACCGATATTGGCAATCGGTTCGGTTCTTTAAGTTTCGGGTCGGGTTTCGGGTCCAGGATAATGAGTATTCGGGTTTCGGATCGGGTAACGGTTATTGGGTTCGGTTACCCGACCGAACCGAAAACCGAAATTTATTTTTTATTAAGAGTGAAATTACTAAAATACCCCTCTTAATTATATAAGGGCTCACTTTTAACCTGTACCCTAAAATCTCTCTCTCTCTCTCCGTCTCTCGTCTCTCGTCTCTGGACTCTGTATCTAGAAAGATCCGCCGCCGCTGCTCTGAGCTCTCCTCTCCTGGAGAGAAGAGGACTCGAGTCGAGTCTCTCCTGCTCTGAGATCTGTCTTCTTCAGTTCAGTTGTGCCCTAAAATCTCTCTCTCTGAGTCTCTCGTGCTCTCTAGGGTTTTCGTGCTCTCTCTCTAGGGTTTTTCGAGTTCCTAACCCTAGATCTGGGCCTCTGGGTCTCTCGACTCAAAGATCTAGCCGACTACCGAGTATTGGTAAGGAAAAATTGTAGTCTCTTAATTTTTTTTTCCAGATGTTTGTTAGTATTATTTCCTTCTTTCTAATTATTTGGTTATTTTTCTTGCATGATTCACTGAAGTATTGAACTATGGAGATCTAACCTAGATCTGGGCCAACTGTGATCTGGTTTTGGTGGGTTCTTCTACATTCGGTGGAGATCTAACCTAGATCCAGAGCAACTGTGTCTGTGAGTGTGAGTAGATTCTTATTTAGATCGGTTGTTGACTTGTTGTTAATTTCAATTGATAATTCATAATTTGTTAATATTAGTAATCTATTAAATTACAGTTTGTTATTATCAGGTTTGATATTTAGTCAATATTATCAGTTTGTTATTTCCAATTTGTTATTTCAGTTTTTGATTTCTCATGATAATTACAGATTGTTATTTAAGTTTGTTATGTAGTCATGATAATTTGTTAATTTCTCATGATTTGTAGTTTGTAATTTGTTATTTCAGTTGATAATTCATAATTCAGTTGATAATTCAGTTTGTAATTCAGTTGATAATTCATTATTTGTAGTTTGTAATTTGTTACTTCAGTTGATATATATTTCATAATTCAGTTTGTAATTTCAGTTGTTATTTCAGTTGATAATTCATTATTCAGTTTGTAATTTGTAATTTGTTAATGCAGTTAATAATTCATAATTTCTCATGATTAGTAATGTGTTATTTCAGTTGATAATTCATAATTTGTAGATTTCAGTTGAAAATTTCAGTTGATAATTCATAATTTGTTAATTTCAGTTGAAAATTTCAGTTGATATTTCATAATTTGTTAAAGATTGTTAGATTCATATTAGAGTTGATAATTACAATTTTTCTCAGGATTGTTAGATTGATATTAGAGTTGACAATTCTCAATTTTTCTCATAATTTGTTAAAGCACATCATATTCATTGAATAGGTAGCACCACGAATCCAATCAATGGCAAGCACATCATATTCATGCAATGTGCGTATTTCTTAATTTTGTTTTATTGAAATTTGTTATGCATATTTTATATATTCAAAGTACAAATTATTGTTTTAGATGGCGCAAGAAGGTGATAATCAACCGCCAACTAGCTCTCAAGCCACAAATGATCCTATATCCAATCAAAATTCAAGGCTTCGAGTTTCAAGAAAGCCTACAAAGGAAAGAGCTCCGCATTGGAAAGATTTTAAGAAATTTCTTGATGCGGATGGTCGTCCAAAAGCAAGTTGCAATCATTGCGGAAAAGAGTATCATTGCCATAGTAAACTAAATGGGACTAGTAATGTGAGAAATCACTGGAATGCATGTCCACTAAATCCAAAGAATAATGATTCTAGTCAAACCATTCTCAACTTGCAATCAATGGCGAAGGGCAAGAACAAAATACTAACTAGCTGGAAATTTAACCAAGACGAGGTTAGGAAGGCCTTGACCAATATGATTATCGTTGATGAGCTTGCGTTTCGATTGTGGAGTGTGAGGGCTTTAGACACTTCATGAATGTGGCGTGTCCTAGTTTTCGTATTCCGTCAAGATGGACCGTGGCTCGGGATTGTTATGAAATGTACTCTATTGAGAAGAGTAAGCTAAAAACATACTTTAAACAATCCAAGCAAATGGTTTGTCTCACGACGGATACTTGGACATCGTTGCAAAAAATCAACTATATGTGTCTTACGGCACATTACATCAATGAAGATTGGGAGTTGAAGAAGAAGATTATAAACTTTTGTCCAATTACAAGTCATAAAGGGGAAGCCATCGGGAAAGCGGTAGAGAAGTGCTTGCTAGAGTGGGGTATTGATCGAATATTTACTATTACGGTTGACAATGCGAGCTCCAATGATGTTGCTATTTCTTATTTAAGCAAGAAAATTCAGAATTGGGGAAATAGCATTCTACAATGCAAGTATTTACACATGCGATGCATTGCACACATCATTAATCTTGTTGTTGTTGACGGCTTGAAATTGATGTCTCCATCGGTTGCTCGTGTTCGAAATGCGGTAAGGTATGTGAGACATTCTCCAAGTCGCTTTCAAAAGTTCAAGGAGTGTGTTGAAGCCGAAAAGATACAAAGCAAAAAATGTTGTGTCTTGATGTGAGCACTCGTTGGAACTCGATATTTTTGATGTTGGATACGGCCCAAAAGTTTGAAAGTGCCTTTGAGAGATTCGCCGGCCAAGATCCATGGTTCAAAGTAGAACTAACGGAGAATGGCGGATATCCTATTGAAGAAGATTGGGCCAATGCAAGGAGGTTGTGTACTTTCTTAGAACACTTCTACGAACTTACTTTGCGTATCTCGGGGTCCTTATATGTCACTTGCAATAATTTCTTTGACGAAATCATATCCATTGATATTCTCTTGCGCACATCAAAGAAGAGTGATGACTATGACTTGTCTCTCATGGCCGACAAAATGAGGGAGAAGTATCAAAAATATTGGGGTGACATTGAAAAAATGAATATGGTGATTTTTATTGCTCCAATTCTTGATCCACGTCATAAGTTGGAATATGTAGAATATGCTCTTGATCATCTATATGGTCCGGAGAAGAGCGATTCCATGAAGAAAAAGTAAAAAGTGTTGCGTACTCTATGTTCAATGAGTACAAAAATATGACATCTTCACAAAGTGGTGGTAGTGGTACTACTATTAGTGAAAGAGTTGAACATTCTAGTGCAAATCAACCGTTGCAATTGAAGAAGTTCATGAAAGCCCAATTCAAGAAACATAAGATGGAATTGGGTGGTGGTGATGCTAAATCCGAGTTTGATCGATATCTAGATGAGAGCACCGTAGATGATGATGATGATGAGAGTGATGATTTTAATATTTTGGGATGGTGGAAGCTCAATTCTTCTCGTTTTCTGATCCTATCGAAGATGGCTAGGGATGTGTTGGCCGTTCCCATATCTACCGTGGCATCCGAGTCCGCTTTTAGTACGGGTGGTCGTGTGCTTGATTCATATAGGAGCTCTTTGACTCCCAAAATTGTTCAAGCTCTTATTTGTTGTCAAGATTGGTTCCGGGGGCCTTCCGATCGACCTATAGTATCCATTATTGAAGAGGAGTTTGAAGACGTGTATAAAGTTGAGATGGGTAATTTTCAATTTGCTTATTGCTTACATTATTTTATATATTTTTCTGTGTGTTTTAACTTGTTGATTCATTTTTTCATTTAGATTTGGGTAAGTTGACAATGGAATCAACGTCAACAAGCGAGGTTTGATTACTTATGCCCTTGAGTCTTCAACATTGGAGTAATATTTGGGAAATGGGAACACAAACTCTATGTTGGAGATAATTTTGTAATATTTTTGTAGCACAAAATATCTGTCATGTGCTATAGCAGCTATTACATTGACCCCTATGTTTTGGCTTTTGGGACTTGGGAGCTTTACTCATGAGTCATGAATCATGGCTTGGTTGATACTTGATCATTTACTGCTTTGGGTTACTCATTGACCCCTCTGTTGATCTGGATTTGGTTACCCCTCTGTTCTGTAACTTCTGTTGGCTTCTGGCTTTTGGTTACTCATTGACCCCTCTGTTCTGCTGGCTTTTGGCTTTTGGTTACTCATTTAATGCTTGGTTGATCAGTTAATGCTGGATTTGGTTACTCATTGGGTGTGGCGGTAAGTTACTCATTTAATGCTGGATTTGGTTACTCATTGACCCCTCTGTTCTGTTAAACTGGTTACTCATTTAATGCTTTTACTCATTGCTGGATTTTACTCTTTGGTTACTCATTGCTGGATTTTACTTACTCATGTCTGGGTTAATCATTTAATGCTGGATTTGGTTACTCATTGGGTGTGGCTGTAAGTTACTCATTTAATGCTGGATTTAGTTACTCATTGACCCCTCTGTTCTGTTGTGTGCTTGGTTACTCATTTATGCTTTTACTCATTGCTGGATTTTACTCTTTGGTTACTCATTGCTGGATTTTACTTACTCATGTCTGGGTTAATCATTTAATGCTGGATTTTACTCATGTCTGGATTTTACAGTTCTTATTTACTGCTGGAGTGTGCTGGATTTTACTCATTTACTGCAGCCATTTAACTGCTGATGGTGATGATGGAAATTGTATTTGTTGGCGTGGCGAGGCACTGCAGCCATTAACTGCCATTTGGCTTTATTGGCGAGGTACTGCAGCCATTTAACTGGTGTTTCTCCTGCAGCCATGGGCGAGCCCTTTATTTGCAGTCTTGCAGATAATGTTTTGGCTGCAACCGTTTAAGTATTATGAATTTTACTAATATATTTGTATGGCTGCAGTGAACTATTGTAATCATATCAGATGGAAGCTTGCTGCCATGGGCGAGGCATTTATGAATTTTACTAATATATTTGTTAAGCTTTGGCGATGATGATTTGACTGCAGCCATTGGCGAGGCATTTATTTGCAGCCTATTGGCGAGGCATGTATTCTGAGCCGTCTTTGTCCCCAATTTTCAGGCTGTGATTGTGTGATACTTGGTCCTTGGCATTAAACTGCTGTTTGTCCTTTGATACCTGGCTTATTTGGCGTTAAAACTGCTGTTTGATGATGAAGATGATGGAACTTGGAAGCATGTGGACTATTGTATTTGTTGTTGATGGCATCCTGGCAGCATGCAGCACACTGTAATCTGTATTGCTGTTTAATGATGATGATGATGGTGGAAGCATGCTGTCTTCCTTCTCTTGTTTAAGTATTTCCCTATTGTAATATGTGATTGTGAACTATTGTAATCAGATGGAAGCTTCAAGCTTGCTGTGCAGCACTTGTTCAAGTGTTCCACGATTGTAATATGTTGTATTTGTATTTGTTCAAGTGTTCAACTATGAATTAATCATTTAATTGTACATCATGTTGTTTTTTAAAATTATATATTATATTTATTTCGTATTTGATGGTGGCTTAAATTAGTCAAGGATTTTATTTCTTAATGGGCCGGCCCATTTGGGCCCAAGAAACCGAACCGAACCGAAAACCGAAATATTTGTTCGGTTCGGTTTTGGTCGGTTCTTTCACTTTCGGTTCGGTCATCGGTCCATCAAAAACCGGTTCTCGGTTTTTTCGGTTTTCCTAATTTCGGTTCGGTTCGAACCGAACCGACCCGATGCTCACCCCTAAAGCCTCTACCTGAGCATTAGTTTATTTTCCATATGCAGGTTCCTTTCACTTTAACTTACAAGTGGACCCAGATGTCCTGTCCTTTTTGCTATAAATTCAGTCTCCTTAGCATCATTCCCTTTTGCCTACACTGATGACTCAGACCATTCATCCTTAGCCTAAATTCTAAGCATTTGTTTCAGTCCCTTATAAGTTTAGTCTACTTTAACCCTTGATGATCATTTATATATATATAGATGATATACTTAGGATATATGTAATAGGTTGTTGTCCTTGAGCTTATGTATATGCGGTATTTGGGATTTGTATGCTTAGAACATAGGTATTTAGTTATGGGTGACTTGATAGGATTTGGGAAGTTAAGAGTTAGTCTATTATAGAGTTTTTCTTTTGCTAATCTCTAGTTGTCAACACCTAGATAGCTAGCATAGCTAAAACCCTAAGAAGTTGACCAGTTGATGACCAAGCACTTGGATGTTGAGAAATTGACTAGTGGTTGACCCTTGACTATGTTGACCTAGAAGGAGTACTACCATCTTAAATTTTGAGGACGAAATTTTTCTAAGGTGGGTAGACTTGTAACACCCAGTTTTCTAAATGAGGGTAGTTTTGAAATTTTGTGATTTTAACTATTTAATTATGATATTTAAATAATAATATAATTTTTGGTGATTTTTGATTATTTTAAAATTATTTAAAACCATGACTTGTGATTTTGATGTTTGCTAGTGTAACCCGAGAGACTGTCTGACCTAGAGCCTAACCATGGCATTATGATAATTTATTTTTACTTTTGAGCATGAGGGTATTTTGGTCATTTGGCCTCTTTGAATTATTTGATGATTTATTTAATTGGTGTTGTGATTTTTGACTTAAACTAGTTGAGACTTGTAGACTAGCCTAGAAGCTAACCCTAGTTATGGTGACCCTAGTCTAACTTGAGTTAACCTACTTTTAGTCATTATAAATTAGTTTTAAAGTAGGAAGGTTAAGTTTAAGTGAATTGGTTAATGACTTATGACTTAACTCAATGACTTGTGATTTACCAATTTCATGACTTGTAATTAAGCCATAGGCCCATGACTTAAGCCCAAAATCCAAACTAACCAACCCATGGCAGCCACAATTAGGGTTTTCCCTTGCCTATAAGTAATCTTTTAGTGTGTTCTTGCCTCTTTTTTGCTTGACCTAGATTTGGAAGGAGAGGTAATTTTCCATTCCCCTAAAATCCTATTTAATTCATTTCAACTCCTTTTTAACCCTAGTCTTTTGCATTAGGATCTAATTATTGTTTGTTTACTGATTCTGGAGGTTCACCTCAGTTTTTGTGTCATTTGGAGCTTGGGAGTTGCTATTTGGAATCATTCCATTTGAAGCTTTTCTTGAGTATTGACACTCAATAGGTAAACCAATTAAATCCATTGTTTTTCCTGTTTTCTTTGTATATAGGGTTAGGTTTAAGAGTCCCCTAGTTGTCCCCGAGATTTGGGTACAATTCGTGTCCATTTAGTGTCCGTATCGGACACGCATCATAATAGGTGCATAGGTGTTTGTAGAAATGCTTCTTAGGAATTTATTTTCGAATTTTGAAATTCTAATTATATAGATCTGTAGATCTAGGTGTGTGTATGAACTTTTGTGAAGGGTGTTATGCATTTTGTGTCAGTTTGTGTCGAGTTTTTAGCCTTGGACACGTTGCACGAACCCTACGCCTGTGTCCTGCCTATCGGGGTCCATATCTCGTGACACGGGACACTTCGGGACACGATTTTTTGTGGAGAGCAGGGGGCAATGTCTGACATCATGCTCCCAAAATTTGGGAGCAGATGGTTGAGTACTCGCAGAGCAATCGTGCCGGCACTGGCCGCGCGCTGTCGCACGCAGGCGACTAAACACGTACACACGCCCACAACGTGCGTTCGTGTCCACTGTAGACACGTCGTGGACACATGTCAGGCTATCCCACGTGTAGCCCTAACCTAGGCGACCACGTGGGTGTGTGCACGTGACACGAAGTGTCGTGTGTCGTGTCCTACACTCGTGTGCATACGTGCATGACACTGTGCAACACTGGGTGCACCCCACGTGTTTGCAGTGTGTTGGACACGCCTGTGTCATGATTTTTGTACACAAAATGACTCACAAGACACGTACACATATGTGACACTATTTACCAACCCACTAATTGTAAATTAGATGTTTAAATTGGGTTCGAATTCACGAAATTCCCAATGGACTGATACGCACTGATACTTCACTGTTTCAGTTTTTCTTTGGGTTTAAATTGTATTTTACTGATTCTAATGCTGCTAAAAGTTTAGATTTAGCTCACCTACATATGTAATGAGTGATGAGTAGGTTAGATTGCGATTTTGATGATTAATTGATTTCGAATTTTTGAATTCCCAAATAAAACTGATACCCGATTGATACTTTGGCTGAAATAATTTTTCTGAGTTTTAATTGCTATTTTTACTGATTTTGTGATGTATATTACACCTATACCTATCTGAGAATTAACCTACTTATTAGAGTTCATAATGGCATAGGAAATTAGCTTTCGAATTGTATTTGAGCTTTTAAATTGCATTGATTATACACTGTCAGGTGAACATTGAACCTGAGTTCACTTATGAATTTCCTGAAATTTTCATATGTGATTATTGTTCTTGAATGATAAATTTAATGTTTATACACTTAGATATAGGGCTGCATGATACTTGTTAAAACTGAATGGTAGTTCGAAGTCCTAGAACTGAGTTCATATTGGATTAACTGGAACTTTCAAGTCTGAGAACTTCTTTAGAATCGAGTTGGGTTTATACATAGAACCTAAGATTGTTACTGTGATAGTTCATTCCTTCTTCCAATGATTACCTACTTCCTAACATTCATTGATATTGCAAACTGATATAGGATTGGGAATTTGCTTGATAGATGTTAAAAACAAATGCCAGAGTAAACTAGAAATTACCTAAACTGAATGCATAACTGAGTTTGTTGAGTTAGCATGCTAACTTGGACTGAAACTGAACACTATGTTACTCCTTAATCTGAACACATGTGTACATTCCTGAAAACCACTGCCATGCTAACCTGAAAACTTGAGGTTTCCTTTTTTTATGTAAAACTGAGTTGACACACACCCTCTCACTATGTGAATCCTAAGCACTGTCACATGGACCCTTAGCTAACTGTCATGACACCCCATTGAATCACATGTGCACACCCTCACAGGTTACACATTACATTGATTTGATTATTCACACACACCATTCATGCACATTTACAATAACTGAGATTTGTTTGGACTATAGGCTTGAGTTGCATGTTTGATTTAAAACTGAAATCTGGAATACCACACTGTAACCCATGCACATTTACACACACCCTCTCCTATACACACTCACATCAAAAATCTGAGAACAAATGTTCATTACACTCATTATATCCATCTACACCCTATGAACTGAACTTGAGACTATTCCCTTATGTTAAAACTGTAAATTCCTGAGAATGACACTCTGTGACTGACCTAATCGTGACTGAACCTAGTATATTCATCACACACATGTACAATTAAACCTACACTTTGACTCTCTTCACACACAGTACCTTATCTACATTACACACACTTTGGTCACATTCCACACACACATGCCTAAGTTATATCATTGTGTATATATATATATATATATATGCTGTATAATTAGTTTCCTTGAGATGATCCTATTTAACCTTGATGCATATGAACCCCATGCACATGACACACACACATATGCATATTTCCCTCTCCCTATATATATATGATATATATATAATATATATATATATATATATATATATATATTATATATATATATATATATTTATAATATATATAGTATATGCATATATGTACACATATATATATATATATATATGGTATTATATATAGGCCTAGGAATTGTATGCTAATTTATGCATGTATAAATGTAGATATATATGTTATACATGAATTTCATGATTGATAGCTTAAATAGTTAAATGTGAATGTTGTCAAAATATTGATAGCTTGTGTTAGCCTTGAGATTGTGTGTGAGTGCTAGCTTAGCTTGGTTTGGCTTGTGCTTGTATTTGGTTTCTAACTAGATTGGTTAGGCCTAGTGAGACTTGTTAGATTTGTTGGGCTAGGACTTGACTTAGTTTGACTGTATAGTTGACCAGAGTTGACCAAGAGTTGACTTTAGTCTAGTTTGACCTACAGCATGCAGACGCATTGTACATTTTATTACCATCCCATGTATATGTCTTGACTTGTACTGTTCTATAGGAGTCAGATACCACTCCTCGGACAGTATATTCTCTTCAGATATTCAGATACCAGGCGAGTACATTCTCTGATCATTTCATATCTTGTTTAGGATTATATTTCTGCTTTAGATTACCTTACTTGATGCTGACACGGTTGGTAACACGATTGGTACTATATGATCCCTTCATGAGATATTACCCCCTCGGAGCATCAGATACTCTTGTCTCGTGTGTTTTACTTACATCATGTATCTCATGCTTCTATTATCATGAATCTTCATGTATCAGCTTGTGATTCCTTACTCTCATGAATCACAGAGCCTTCAACGAATCTTCATGAATCACTCTTGAATCACCCTTTATGGCAATATAGTATAGTCATGAATCTTAACGTAACTTGACTGGATCCTTGTGTATTGATTGGGGATGGGAGAGTATAATGAACATGTGAATAATTCTAAAGTAGTATAGTCATGAATCACCTCTTTAGTATAGTCATGAATCACCCTCCAGCTGTTCACATGTTTATCTTGTACTCTTATCACTAGAATCACTGATTAGGTCTCTATATATGGTAGATATTTACTTACTGTCTCTCTCTCTTTTAATATGATTTTCTTCAGTTTCATGTGTCTTACTCTCTAGCATGATTATATTCTTATCATGTATGATTTGTTTGAGATGTATTGTGCTCGCTCCTGTCCTGACTGACCTGTTGAAATTTTACAGAGAATGATGAGGCTCTGGTGTCTACCCATTATGGTGCAGCTTTGACAACATTTGTGACTTGGACCCCACTTGCAGTAAAGATCTACCACCAGTGGTTTAGACTGCTAGCTTAGATTCTTACCTTGTCTTTCTCATTGATACATTATTGTATATACTGAAGATTATTTTATCTGATGTTTATGGAGATGTTATCTTAGACACTTAGTCTTTATCTGGATTGTATCTCTGTGGATTTTCTTCTGTTCATATCTATCTATCTATCTTATCGTATTCTACCTTAGATGTGATTGAGACTGTATTGCTATGTCACCTCCATCCATCGGAGTGTTATACTGTACAGTACCTTATATATATATATATATATTGTTAGATGTTGACCTAGGACAGCGTTCTACCGCCGACACTGCGGTGTAGGCTGGACTACCCACGTCTCGTGCCCTTACTCTAGGGTGCGGGTCGTGACTGCTAGCCTTTTGCATTGGTGTAGCACCCTGCTATTTATAATAGAATGTATGTTGAGCCACATAGATGGCCTGTGGCCGCATGGCTGATTGGCACACAACCCGCTCTTTGGCTGCCATCTGTTGATTTCTTGGGATTTTGTTCCAGCAAATCTGGGTAGTTTAGGACTTGGTCAGATTGCCACGCGTCCTGTTGCAGGAATCACCTTTTTAGCCGCATAGATCTCTCAATTTTCGACCATGTGTGGCCGCATGAGCATCATGCGGCTTAACTCGTAAACTTCCTTAGTCCAGACATAGTTTAAGGATTTAAGCCGCCTAGGTTCTGTATTTTGGCCGCATAAAGCTCATGCGGCTTGGATCACAGTTACTCTTGGCTGCATGAAATTTGGAGACTTTGGGACCACATATGTCTGAGCCGCATAAGATTCATGCGGCTTAGATGACACTCCTTCTGGCCGCATGAAGACGTACGAACCTTGCTTTTGGGCGACGTCTCACGTCTTATCTTTTTGTCGAAGTGTCAGAGCTATCATTTTCGTCAGTTTTGTCAGGACTTGTCAACTTTATCAGACAAACTGCTCCTCTTGGCCGCATATCTTCCTTCTGCAACTGATTGTTGACGGGCCGCATATGTCATTGAACCAGTCATGTGGCTTTCCTTTATGCGGACCTGTTTGGCCCAAAGTACCTATGCAACAATTTGTAATCCGCATGAATCCCATATTTTTCATGCTTCTACAAGAAGTCACATAAAAATGCACCGAAGTGACTCGAAGAAAATGAAACACAAGCTTGATATTCACTAAAACTGAAACACAAGTCTTCAAAAAAAAACTGATACTCACTAAAACCAAAACTGTAAACTGCAGTAGATCCTGCTGATGCAAGCTGCAAACTAGGCCAAAAAAACTGAGGCCCCATTAAGAAGGATATTGTAGTAATTGGCTCAAAGGATTCACCATCCCACTCATCATCGCCAATTTAAAAACTTGGCTACCTCCATCCATCACCAAATTCGCGGGGGAGGCCATCAAGTTTAGGTTCTTATCGTGGGGCACCTTCCTCATTTGTGTTGTCGGGGCGAATCTATTTTTTAGACTCAAAGGTTGCACCTTCCTCATCATTGTCTAAAATTTGGCTAAAAGTTGGCTACCTCCATCCATCACCAAATTGGTAGGGAGGCCACAAACTTTAGCTTGTAATATAGGTTGCACCTTCATAACTCATCAAAGACAACCCCTGTACCAAAACATACATAAACTTGCCATTACATTGTTGCATAAGTAGGTTTATGGTTGTACAAATAGACTTGGTTCTACAGAATAGAGTTGGTCCTATATAATATAGGTGAAGACAAAAATCGATACATGTAAGAAAACCCAAAAGAGCAATAATGGTCGTTGGGTGCCATTACTACATCTTCTCCCTTAATTCCACTTCGTTCATCCCTATCATTTGAGTGGAAGTAACCCATTGCCTCCTCATAATCTTGGCACTTGAAATAACAAGCGCCTTTAAACCCATTCATACTCGAACAAATTGTCCTCCGTGACTTGCCTCTCACATAAACACGGTTCATCCACAACACTCGTCTTTAGGGTCAAAATTCGATACATGTGAGCTTGCCTCCACTGTTCTCTAATTAGGAAGGTTTTCTTTGCAATGTCTTGTTGGTCATTGTCCTCGTTCTCAGTTAGAGTCAAAATTATAGTTATGACAGTAATTATACTAGCGACGGCATTAAGTAATTGATCATTGGATTCGACAAATCCATCTACAAAAAACAAAAATAAAGGATCGTCAACCTTACAGCTCCTATATCATGCACTCTTTCAACCATGGTCTACATAAAAATCCTTTGTAATCATATATGTCAAAACTTACATCTTGTCCAGATGTACAAATAATAAATCATGGCAGTTCCTAATATAATGCACAGGAAAATTGAATTTTTCCAAACCGAAAGTAGAAGTAATGGAAATATTCGAACAAAAAGTAGAAGTCCCATTTTCCAAAAAAAAAAAAAAAAACACAGATCTATTATTTTTTTTCCATTTGCGAACAAGAAAACCACATATCTACTAATTTCTTTCCCCTTTTCCAACCAAAAACACCACAGAACATCACAAATCTAGTAATTTTCTCCATTTTCGAAAAAAAACACAGATCTGAATTTTTTTTCCTTTTTCAAACAAAAAACCACACATCTACAACATTTTTTTTTATTTCGAACATAAATACCACAGATCAACAAATTTCTCTTTATCGAACAAAAAATTGCAAAGATCTACTAAATTTTTTCCAACTACGAACAAAAAATTGCAAAGGTCTACCTCTGTGGTAGCGGAAAAGGAAAGAAGAGAGACTCACCTCTGTGGTGATGGAAGAGGAGGAAGGTGACCGGAGACGAACTGCAAGGAAAGAGAGTTGCAATCTTGCAACTGTCCAAGAATAAAGCTCTCTCCGCTTGAGTTACTCCCTTTCCAGCCGATAGGTGGGAAGAAGTGGAGAGAGGAAAAAAAAAGTAATTTCTCTGCAAGGATGGGACACATGCAACCCTAAAACCAGCTACCATCCAAACATAGGAGAACATGGTTTCAATCGACAGTTGCAAGAAAAAGTGATTTTGAAACCCACTTTCAAGCCACCCCGGGCTATCCAAATAGCCCCCAAGTGATACTTTCTAAAATGTATTTGGGTACAATATTTTTTGTCTGCTGCAAGTGAGGATAATGAGTTTTAGTGTTTGGATGCCATTCGATGCAAGTGATATAATAACCCATTTGATCGATGGTATGCTTACCATTTAAAAAAATCAAATAAAAAATATTTGTAATGAAGCCTAAGGCCCTGTGCTTTCCACTTCATTTTCCATTCTCAATTCCTTCGACGCCAATATCGTCAACGCCACCTTCACCTTCTACACCTGAACGATGGCCGAATTTTTCAAGAAAGCGGTGGCCGGATCTCACCCCTCAAGCCGCCACCGTCCTCGTCGCCAACCCTCATACGTGGGTCGTCGTGGCCAAGCTGTGAGAGGTGGCCGTCGTGGCTCGTCGTGTCTGCGTGTGAGGGGTGGCTCATCGTGACCGCGTGTAAGTGATGTCTCGTCGTGGGTCGCGTGGCCGTCATGGCCGTAGTGGGTTGTTGTGGTCGCGTGTGAGGGGTAGCTCGTCGTGGCCGTCGTGGCCGTCATGGCTCGTCGTGACCGCGTGGCTCGTCGTGTACCACTTGCAGTCCACTCCTCCCACTTTTCTGATGCAAATGAGAGGGGGGGGGGGAATTGAAGGGGACAGTAACTCTGATGTGTCAGAGATTGGTACTTACGTTGCAATGTTGCAGCTAACCAAACGCAACAACTTTGTTCGCTTTCACAAAAGGTTGCCACTTGTTGCATTTTTATTCCCACCCGCTGATCTACCAAATAGGCCCTTAAGGAAAAATATGATGGTTTTGTTAATTAGTTTTTTTTTCTCGATTTGTGTGCGAAACATTTTTTCTCGATTTGTGTGCGAAATATTTTTTTTTCAGAAAATTTCACATACAACACTAAACTTTGATGTAATTCCAAGTATAGCATTAAGTTTCATAAAATTGCAGAAAAAACAACCAACTGGACTTCAAATGTCCGTTTGGTGATGTCACCAAACTTCTTCTTTCGATTATTTCTGATTAGGATGAGCTGGACTTTTGAAGTCCGGTTGCTGACGTCAACAGCGTGGGCCGGACTTCAAAAGTCCGGTTTATATATTTATTTTTTCTTCATTCGCATCCAACGGCTCTTTTTGGAGGAAATTAATACCAACCCCCACCGTCTACCCCCATCTACCCAAATAAATAGGAGCACCCGGATTTCAAAAGTCCGGCTCCTTGCGTCACCTCATGACGTCACCTACGGACTTTTGAAGTCCGGCCGCTTTCTAAGTGCGGGATTAGCAGATTAGGAGGGTCAAGACTTTAGAAGTCTGGTCTAGTGCCTGTTTGACAATTTTCTGAAACTTGATGCTTCTTTTGTAATATTCTAAAAGTGTGATGCTTATTATGTAATTTTCTGTTTTTTTTTTTATACGGATCGTCTTCCGAACTCCGTTGTTGACACGGTTAGCGCACATAGTTTGAAATTTCTTTTATTTTATATTGATATAGTTTATTTTCACTTTCATTTTGATTAAACTTTTGTCTCTATTTGGGCGGGGTTTACATATGTTACTTGATACTGACATTGTTCCCACTAAAAAAAAATGAGAAGGTGGGAGTAGGGTGATGTAAATAAAAAGTGTTTTGACTTTTAATAAGTGAATTAATTTCCACTTCTTTGGATTCAAATCTTTTTGTCCTATATGAAAGACATTTGAGGTTATATAAAATAAAATTCCGAACCACAGTTTGGTTGTGGTTTTAAAATCACAATTACAATAATTTCAAACAAAATACAACAATTATACAGTTTGATTGAGATTATGAAACCATACTAATAAGTGAACAAATTTCTTATAATAATAATAATATCTACTAGTATAAGGAGGTTTGAAAATGGCTAGCCGTCTAAGCCGTATGTATATACTCAAGTAATTAAAAATAATAAATAAATAAAATTTAACTAATTATTTAAATACCTAATATTATCTTATTATAGTCAAATATGTGGTTAGGTGAAGGCATTTTTCTTGGTTGGGTGGGTTTAATTCCTTGTAGTGTTATTTATAACATATTTTTATTTATTTATTTATTTTGTCAACATTTTTTTACGCACGTGTACTGTACTTGCATATTACTAGTTATTATTATAGATTGATTGATGAACTTGAAAAAATTATGACCATTTTATACAAAATACTTTTCCTCTCAATGATTTATTTTTATTATTAAATATTAGAAGTTTAAATACAAGGATGAAAAACCATATATTGTGCCACAATATAGGCTAGCTTACAACTTAGTGGATATATATATATATATATATATATATATATATATATATATATATATATATATTCTACTATATAATAGGAAAACTTAGATGGTGAAACTTTTGAATTCCGAAAATACCCTTACATACTTATACTAATTAAAAATAGTTCATTAATTTTAATAATGACACCTTAGTAATTAGGAAGACTACCTTTTGGTCTTCCTAAAAAGTCTTCCTAAACTAATTAGGAAATGTTAAAATACGTGCAAGACACGTGCACATATGCTAGTATATATAATAGGAAAACTTGATGGTGAAACTTTTGAATTCCTAAAATACTCTTGAGTATTTTATAAACATAATGTTCTTATGTCAACTTGCATGTCATTTATGTTTAAGAGCCAAAGCAATAAAGTTTGCATGCAAGTTTTATTTTTCCATACAACTTTTCATATTCCAATGGTAAAAAATTTATATCCTTACCATTTTTCAAAAATTATTATTCTCAATAGAAAATTTTTAAAAAAAAAACAAAATTTGTACTTTGGATCTCTTAGCATTGTAAAAAGAAAACACACAAACATGAATAATAAACTGTTAAAGACGAAAAGACGACATCTGATCTTATGATATTTTAATTAAAATACATGCAAAGCATGTGCACGTAGACTAGTATATATAATGAGAAAAGTTGGTGGTGAAACTTTTGAATTCCTAAATACCCTCGAGTTTATTATAAACATGATGTTATTATGTCAACTTGCATGTCATTTATGTTTATGAGTCAAAGCAATAAAGTTGGCATGCAAGTTTTCTTTTACCATACAACTTTTTATGTTCCAATGGTAAAAATAATAATTATCCTTACCATGTTTCAAAAATTATTATTTTCAATAGAAATTTTTTTTTAGAAATTATACTTTCAATCTCTTGGCATTGTAAAAAAAAACACACACATGAATTATAAGTACATGAAAAAAAAAGAAAAGACAACAACTGACCTTATGATATTCTAATTAAAATACGTACAAAATATGTGCATGTAGACTAGTGTATATATATATATATATATATATATATATATATATATATATATATATATATATATATATATATATATATATATATATATATATATATATGTGAAAAGATGGTGGTGAAACTTTTGAATTTCTAAAATACCCTTGAGTATTTTATAAACATGATATTGTCATGTCAACTTGCATGTCATTTATGTTTAAGAGTCAAAACAATAAAGTTTGTATGCTAATGAAGTCTTATCTTTCTATACAATTCTTCATGTTCTAATGATAATAAATTTTTATGCCCTTACCATATTTCCAAAGTTAATTATTAATTATTCTCAATAGAAAATTAAAAAAAAGAACAAAATTTGTACTTATAATTCTTTGGCATTGTAAAAAAAAAAAACACATACACGTGAATAGTCACCTGAAAAAGACGAAAAGACGGTAGCTGACCTTATGATACTTTAATTGAAATACGTGCAAAACACGTACATGCAAACTATATATATATATATATATATATATATATATATATATATATATATATATATATATATATATATATATATATATATATATATATATATATTAAGGTTAAAATTGACACTCATAATCATACTTTCAGACTTTTACTGTTTTCTCTTAAATATAAAAGAAGATAAACAATTGGAAGACAAACTCAAATCCATTTTGTACGATAGATTCTCTACTGATTTTAGACTGAAATTTTCATAAAATTATCATTCCAACCATCTTCCGTAGTAAAAAAAGAAGAAGCTCAATTGAGTAAATTTAAATAGAAACTTACAATGTGGTTACGACCAGTGACATAATTTTTTAACATTTAGATCTTAATTTTTCTATTAAGAAATTTAAAGAATAAGATACATGTAATCTATTAATGGCCAAGTCAGAATTAAGAACTCATGAGTTCCTGGAGGATATTTGGTAAATAAATAAAAAAAAACTTCTATCCGGGGGCAATTTCGTCAAGAATCGTATCGCATAGACGTCCCTCCAAAACCTCTCCATTCTCACCATAGCCTTCGGCCAGCAACAACCAACAATGGCGTCGGCGGCAGCAGCATCAGTAACGACACCATTCTTCTTCCCCTCCAAATCCTTCCTCACGCCAAAGGCACGCACTCCCCATTTCGCCCCCACACTTTTCTCCAATCCCCAACTCGCCCCTTCCCTCTCCTCCTCCTCCGGAAAGCCTCCCTCTTCCTCCTTCTTCCTCCGCTGCTCCGCGGTTCAACCTACCGCAGTCGCAGACGAGGAAGAAGAAGAAGAAGGAGGAGGCGAAGAGAAGCGGAAGAAGCTGTTCGTGGTGAACTTACCGTGGGA
Organism: Iris pallida; assembly: GCA_029216955.1. Classification (NCBI taxonomy): domain Eukaryota; kingdom Viridiplantae; phylum Streptophyta; class Magnoliopsida; order Asparagales; family Iridaceae; genus Iris; species Iris pallida. The sequence goes on along the minus strand of JANAVB010017398.1, from coordinate 1,017,561 downwards.
TTTTTCGGCCCCGAACATAGAGACGCTCTTCGGAGAGTGCGGAACCGTCAAGGACGTGGAGGTGACCGCATCCTCCTGTTCCTCGCTTCTCCTTTTATTTGTTTCTAATTTTGGTATGTTTTGTTTGGTTCCAGATAATTAAGCAGAAGAATGGGAACAACAGGGGCTTCGCATTCATCACCATGTCCTCCGGGGACGAGGCCCGGGCCGTCGCCGACAAATTCAATTCCTATGTCAGTGAGTTTACAGCCTCTATGTTTGTTCTTTTCCTAGAGATGGACTCTGACAAATATTGTTTATCTGCAGTTTGTAGAATTGTCAATTTAGAAGGATGTGGTCAATGCTTGATAATAACTTCGAGTTTGAGTAGCACCAATTTTGGTTCGTCTTTGGGTCTGGTTTAGGATTATTAGGTTATTCGAGCTAATTAGATTTAGTCGAAGATCCAGAGCTAGTTTGGACTGCACTTACGTTTCATACGGGACTCCGTTTGGTGCCAAGGTTTCTAAATTTTTTTTTTTTTGGGGGGGATGAAGTGGGCGTATCCGGAATGCTAGCCCAACCAGCGTCCCGAAAATGGGCGTATGAGAAAACGGGATGGATCATAACTGCAATCCAGACCAGCCCTCACCCTATCTTGTAGATGCAGTAAAAAACGGCCAATTATAAAGGCACTTCACATATTACTCAGGGCTAGCCCAAATATGGTTTTGGTTTATTTACAAGTTTGTCGTTTGAGAAATTACTCAGGCCTGGCCAAATTTTTGGCACTTCACTTTCAGGACTGTCCAAATTTCTGACATTCCTGTACACTATCAGGACTGTCAGAAATTTTGGCAGTCCTAAAATGGACTTGCCAGCAAGCCATTTTAGGACAGTCCAAATTTCTGACAGTCATGATAGTGTTGCAGGACTGCCAGAAATTTGGGCAATCCTACTAAATTTTCAGGTCGTGGGAGAAGGGGAGGAGGAGAAGCTGGCAGCGGCAGGCGCCGACAGCCACGGCCCGCACGACCACCTCGTCGCGCGCCTCGGACCCCTCTTCTCCCTCTTCGTCGGGTCGATTAGGACAGTGTCCCTGGACCTTGCCGAGAGGAACCGCGCCCGGACGTGCGACGTCATCCTCCGGCGGTCCCCGGACTCGACATCGGTGTTGTTTGTAGCGCCCCGCTTTCGATAGGCGACGGAACTTCATAATATGTTAGCGCCGAGTCAGATCGGCCGGGAACTTAGATGGCCATCTGACTCGATCGCTAAGCTTGGTAAACGATAACGCCTTGCGGCATCGATTCAATTCGATTTGGACGGAAGATACGAGAATCGATCCAACTAATGGAACGACTTCTGTTGGAACAAGTCCTAGATGCAGCGGGCTGCGTCTCGGCAAGTGAGCTCTCTATAAGAGTCCCTTCGACGGGACCGGACCGCTGTATGGTTTTCTTGGATCTTTTGCCGCTGGGCTTGATGAAGTGCTTTCGCGTCGTTTTCATGGATGCAATTACAATTTCGATGCAAGGGAAAAAGAAGGAATTCTAACAAAGCGTTGGTGCCATTGCAGGAGCTCGCATAACTAAGGATTGACGTTGCGTAGCGCTTGGACGATCGGCACAAAGCAAAGTAATCGGTGGGTGATTCGGCCTTCTTTTCTATTCTGTCCCGCAAACTTATTCCTTGCTTCGAATCCATTCAAATCGAACGATGCCAAGTTAATTGCATGACAATCCACTAAGTCAAGAACTCGGAAAAAAACGTATCGATTTACAAATACAAGTTTTTCACATAAACCAGAAAGTTTAAGGTTTACGGAAAAAGATAGACTATTTCAAGTGCTGCAAAATGTTATGAAATGTTGAACATGGGTTATGATGCCTCGGACAATTTGGTGCCTACGGGACGCTAAATCGAGTGTATGGCTTCGGGGAAAATGAATCGATGCATGAGTTGCGATAAATGATAATGTCGTTTGATACTGTCCGCGCTATACAAAACGGTTTGCATATATTAAACTGTTCGCACATAGGCATGGTCATGGACAGCTTGTGCACAAGTTCGTTTTCCTCGAAACGGTATCCGGGGCATCGGAACCGATTCGTCCTAGGAGGAAAAATTTATCGTGCTTCGGCGCGAGGCATGCGGGACCTTCAGTAAGGCTTGCAACCTAGGCTGAAAGGGTAGCGTCGCATGCCAACTTCGATTAAGTCCCTAGTGGTGCGTAGCACCAATGACCGCATATAAGATAGTTGCATGCTCACCTATTGTCTTATGCAGGGTAAATATTATCTCTATTTCATGCAGGGACGAGCACGACCGTGGTAAGAAATATAAAAACTGCGATGTTATACTGTATGCTTTATTACTCAAAGACGGCTATCGAATATGAACTGAATTCATTTAGTTCTAATAGAAAGACAACTCTAAAGCATGCCTATCCTAACAATCAGAGTCGGTTTAGACGAGTTGGTTCGTCTCGTCCACTTAGCAAGTGTGCTAATCCCCTCCCCCAATTTCCCCAGGTGCGACGGGCGCTCCAACCTAAACGAAGCTGAAGTGCGGAGAGGCGTTTTGAAGCTCTTCCTATGCTGAAGTATTTTGAAGCTAATTCAAGTCGACGGCTTATGTATAAAGGGGCGAATGTATGGGACGGCAAGCGTAGTTCAGGCAACTTGTCGAATGTATTTTCTTTCTGTTTTCAATCAATGTAGCCGCAACGGCATCCAATGTAAATTACGACTTGCACTTCGTTGCAAGCTATGAATGAAAAGCATTTCTATCTTCCTATACTGCGTCTTATATTCTGATGTGATTTGTGAAGTTTCGACTTGGCGTATTAATATCAAAATCAAAAGATAACCGTTTGAGAACTTGTCATCTTGCCTTGCACGAGCGCAACTCCAGGCTCGTGCGGCATCACGCCTTAGTGAGGACGATCGAATCGGCAAAAATTAACATCGGGGACGAACGTTGCCGACTCGGGGCGTGACAAATTGGTATCAGAGCACAGTTATGTTTCCTCGGATTTTCGAAAGATGTTTCATTGTTGGAATGTCCGTTGCGATGGCTTGATTGAATGCTTGTCGGCATGCTGCGTGAAATACAAGTTCCATACAGGTAAGCCCGTAGATATTTTTGAAAAATACTAACGGGTTTACACTGTTTGTAGGAATGACTAAGCGAGATAAGAAAATCGCCGGCCCAAAAACCCAAACCGTAGATAGTACGTCGAGCACAAAAAGCACTGGCCCTAGCGAGACGACTATGGAGAAGATGCTACAGTTGATGGAACTGCAGCAGCAACAGCTTCAGACACAATTCAAAGCCCAATTTGAGGCGCAACAAAAACAGATGAATGTCCTGACTCAGATAGTGAGCAGAATGGCGGGCAATACCAAGACGACGGACGAAGAGCCCGAGGAAAAGCAAGGTGATCAAGAAGAAGACGAGGAGGAAGAAGGCTCCCCGCAAATGATGAACTCTCCTTCCATGTTCAAAGTGAAGGAGTTTCGCAAAATGAACCCGCCAAAGTTCAACGGCCGAGCAGAGCCCGACGTGATAGTAGGATGGCTCGCAGAGGTGGAGGACTTGTTCGATCTCCTCTGCATCGAAGGGTCCCAGATGGTGGCCTGTGCGGCGCTGCAGTTACAACTAAGAGCGCATGACTGGTGGACGGCGAAGAAACAAGAGATCTGTGAAACCGATTCCAACAAAAAGATTTCTTGGGAAATATTCAAGACAGCCTTCCTTGAGCAGTACGTTCCTCGCGCCGTCCGTCGACAGAAGGGGGATGAGTTCATGATGTTGAGGCAGGGGAATATGAGTGTTGAAGATTATGATGCAAGCTTCTCGAAACTTGCAAAATTTGCCGGCGCCTTCCTGCCCAACAAAGAAGAATGGTGCGAGCGTTTTCAGCAAGGCCTCAACGACGAACTGCGTAGGGACGTCATGAACCAACGATGCCAAACATATCGTGAATCCTACGAAGCCGCACTTGATAGTGAGCGAATCTTTGGCCGCATGTCACAAAGGGCCGTGCCTGTCGTTCGCAACAACTTCAACAAGCGTCCTAATGATGCTGGAGGATCGGGAGTACCAAAGCGCCCAAATACGTCTGAGAATCGTGGTCACTTTGCCACAGTAAATTGCGATGTATGCGGCAAGCGTGGGCACCGAGTACCCGATTGTAGACTGAGAACATGCTTCAAGTGTGGCGTGGTAGGCCACATAGCAACGTATTGCCCGCAGAAAGTTCAGAATCATCATAACCCACCAAGGAACATTCCGAATCCGCATAAAGCGCCGACACTGCATGGCGCAAATACGGTGGCCCGTCAATCAACAGAATCAACGCCATGGGACTCAAGGCCGAGTTTTTGCATTAACTCGGGACGAGGCGTACACGTCCGATACGGTTGTAACAGGTATATTACTCTACAAAGATATACCTGCTCTAGTCCTATTCGATTCGGGTGCGACGCATAGCTTTATATCTGCTGATTATGCGAAAGAAAATAAAATAACCATGCAATCACTAGATATAAATATTAGCGTTAGCACTCCGTCGGGAGTCGATATGCCTGCAAACTTTATTTGTAGGGATGGCCACATTTGCGTCGGGGGAATATATCTATCCTTGGATGCCGTCGTGCTAGACATCAAAGATTACGACATAATCCTGGGCATGGATTGGTTGGACGCTTGTCGTGCAACGATCGAGTGCGCGGAGAAGAGAGTGGTGTTTCGTCTTCATGGCGAGACAGAGTTCTCATATTCGTGCGGTACGGCCTCGAAGACGGCGATGATGGTATCGGCAATCTCGGCAAGGCGTATGCTGCGTTCCGGCTGCGCGGGATACTTGGCATCAGTTCGAGACACGCGGACGGATAATACAAACACAATGCAGACTGATGTTGTGGCAGACTTTCCCGACGTTTTTTTCTGACGAGATGCCCGGGATGTCGTCGGATCGAGAAATTGAATTCAACATCGACACCTTTTCGGATACACGGCCGATATCAAAGGCGCCTTACCGAATGGCTCCAGCAGAACTGAAGGAGCTGAAGGTGCAATTACAAGAGTTGCTAGACTGCGGATTTATTCGCCCTAGCGTCTCTCCGTGGGGAGCTCCCGTATTGTTTGTGAAGAAGAAGGATGGATCGTTGCGGCTATGCATCGACTATCGGGAACTCAACAAGGCGACCGTGCGAAACAAGTATCCTTTGCCGCGAATCGACGACTTGTTTGACCAACTGCAAGGCGCGGCAATATTTTCAAAAATCGATCTTCGCTCAGGCTATCATCAATTGAAGATCAAGTCCGACGACGTATCGATGTCCGCCTTCCGCACTCGATATGGTCATTACGAATTCCTCGTCATGCCGTTCGGTTTGACGAATGCCCCGGCCGCTTTCATGGATCTGATGAACCGAGTCTTCCGACCTCAAATAGATAAATTTGTAGTCGTATTCATCGACGATATCCTTGTCTACTCAAGGAATCGTGAAGAACATGCGAAACATTTGAAGACGGTACTGCAGATTCTGCGTGAAAACAAATTGTACGCCAAGCAGAGTAAGTGCGAGTTCTGGATGAGTAGCGTGACATTCCTCGGGCACGTAATCTCTGCCAAAGGTGTCGCGGTGGACCCAAAGAAGATTGATGCGGTGGTGGATTGGAAACGACCTGCCTCGGCTAGCGACATTCGGAGTTTCCTGGGCTTAGCGGGCTACTATCGTAGATTCGTGCGAAGCTTCTCAAAACTAGCGTCGCCTCTGACTCGCCTCACCCAGAAGGGAGTAGTATTTGAATGGAGCGACGACTGTGAATCCAGCTTCCAAGAGTTGAAGCAACGGCTCGTCTCAGCTCCAATCCTTGCACTTCCAGACGGTCCAGAAGGCTTTCAGATATTCAGCGACGCGTCGGGAACTGGCCTCGGGTGCGTACTCATGCAGAGAGACAAAGTCATCTCCTACGCTTCACGGCAGTTGAAGCAGCACGAGAAAAACTACCCGACGCACGACCTAGAATTGGCGGCGATCGTCTTTGCGTTAAAGTTATGACGGCACTACCTCTATGGTGTGGCATGCAGAATCTACACCGATCACAAAAGCCTGAAGTACTTATTTACGCAAGGGAACTCAACCTACGACAGCGACGTTGGCTTGAACTCATAAAAGATTACGAACTAACGATCGAGTATACACCGGGCAAGGAAACGTGGTGGCCGATGCACTCAGCAGAATATTTATGGGAACACTGGCCATAAACAAGGAAATACGGCGAGACCTTGAAGCGATGGGTATCGAACTCGGAATTGAGTATCGACACCTGCATCTAGCTCAACTGAAGTTAGGATCGAGCCTGCTTAGCAAGATAAAGACCGCACAGGAGGACGACTCATTCCTGAAGAAAATGCGCGAGTTGATTTCAACGGGAAGGGCGACTGACTTTGCGGAAGACGGAGACGGGACGATGCGACTAAAGGGAAGGCTCTGCGTTCCTGAAACTGCCGAACTCAGAAAAGAAATTCTGACGGAGGCGCACTATGCGAAGTACTTGTTACATCCTGGAAGCACCAAGATGTACAAGGACTTGCGCACGAACTTTTGGTGGCACGGCATGAAGAAAGACGTGGCTACGTTTGTATCGCAATGCATGGCGTGTCAGCAGGTGAAGGCGGAACACCAGAGGCCAGGCGGAGAGCTGCTGAACATCGCCATTCTCGAGTGGAAGTGGGACAATATCTCGATGGATTTTATTGTGGTTTTCGAAGACGCCGCGGAGGAATGACGCGATTTGGGTCATTGTTGATAGATTGACCAAGTCGGCTCACTTCATCGCAATTAAAGTAGGATGGAGCGTCGATCGGTTAGCACAAATCTACGTCGATGAGATTGTTCGACTGCACGGGGTACCGGCCTCAATAATTTCGGACAGAGACGGGCGATTTCTATCGCGTTTCTGGACGAGCCTCCAAGCGGCGATGGGGACCAAACTGAACTTTAGTTCGGCGTACCATCCCCAAACAGACGGTCAGACAGAGAGGGTCAACCAGATCTTAGAAGATATGTTGCGTCTATGTGCGATCGACCTAAAGACTAGTTGGGATACGCATTTGCCGCTTGCGGAGTTTGCGTATAACAACAGTTATCAGTCGAGCATCCAGATGGCTCCATACGAAGCGCTCTACGGGAGGAAGTGCCGTTCGCCGATATGCTGGGATGAAGTCGGAGAGCGACAAGTGCTTGGACCGGAACTGGTGGAGCAGGCCGTCGAAAAGGTCCGCTTGATTCGAGATAGACTCCGCATCGCGCAAAGCCGACAAAAGAGCTACGCAGATCTTCGTCGACGACCGCTAGAGTTCTTGGCCGAGGACCATGTGTTTCTGAAAGTAACGTCCATGCGCGGAGTGATGCGGTTCGACGTTAAAGGCAAATTGAGCCCGAAATTTGTAGGCCCCTTCGAGATCATTGAGCGAGTTGCGACGGTTGCTTATCGGATCGCACTACCTCCTGCCTTAGCCGATGTGCACGATGTTTTCCACGTTTCACAACTTCGAAAATACGTGCACGATCCAAGTCATGTGGTTAGCTTCGATCAGTTGGAGCTACGTACTGACTTGTCTTACTCGGAGGAGCCTATTCAAATTTTGGACCGCAAGGAAAAGGTGCTACGAAATCGGTCGATGTCCTTGGTTCGCGTGCTTTGGCGGAACCATACAGTCGAGGAGTCGACGTGGGAGATGGAAGCGGAGATGAAAGAGAAATACCCTGCGTTGTTTGTCTAAATCAAGGTCAGACCCTTGTTCTTAAGTTTCGGGACGAAACTTTTTCTTAGTGGTATATTATGTAGCGCCCCGCTTTCGTTAGGCGACGGAACTTCATAATATGCTAGCGCCGAGTCAGATCGGCCGGGAACTTAGATGGCCATCTGACTCGATCGCTAAGCTTGGTAAACGATAACGCCTTGCGGCATCGATTCAATTCGATTTGGACGAAAGATACGAGAATCGATCCAACTAATGGAACGACTTCTGTTGGAACAAGTCCTACATGCAGTGGACTGCGTCTCGGCGAGTAAGCTCTCTATAAGAGTCCCTTCGACGGGACCGGACCGCTGTATGGTTTTCTTGGATCTTTTGCCGCTGGGCTTGATGAAGTGCTTTCGCGTCGTTTTCATGGATGCAATTACAATTTCGATGCAAGGAGAAAAGAAGGAATTCTAACAAAGCGTTGGTGCCATTGCAGGAGCTCGCATAACTAAGGATTGACGTTGCGTAGCGCTTGGACGATCGGCACAAAGCAAAGTAATCGGTAGGTGATTCGGCCTTCTTTTCTATTCTGTCCCGCAAACTTATTCCTTGCTTCGAATCCATTCAAATCGAACGATGCCAAGTTAATTGCATGCCAATCCACTAAGTCAAGAACTCGAAAAAAACGTATCGATTTACAAATACAAGTTTTTCACATAAACCAGAAAGTTTAAGGTTTACGGAAAAAGATAGACTATTTCAAGTGCTGCAAAATATTATGAAACGTTGAACATGGGTTATGATGTCTCGAACAATTTGGTGCCTACGGGACGCTAAATCGAGTGTATGGCTTCGGAAAAAATGAATCGATGCATGAGTTGCGATAAATGATAATGTCGTTTGATACTGTCCGCGCTATACAAAACGGTTTGCATATATTAAACTGTTCGCACATAGGCATGGTCATGGACAGCTTGTGCACAAGTTCGTTTTCCTCGAAACGGTATCCGGGACATCGGAACCGATTCGTCCTAGGGGGAAAAATTCATCGTGCTTCGGCGCGAGGCATGCGGGACCTTCAGTAAGGCTTGCAACCTAGGCTGAAAGGGTAGCGTCGCATGCCAACTTCGATTAAGTCCCTAGTGGTGTGTAGCACCAATGACCGCATATAAGATAGTTGCATGCTCACCTATTGTCTTATGCAGGGTAAATATTATCTCTGTTTTCATGCAGGGACGAGCACGGCCGTAGTAAGAAATATGAAAACGCGATGTTATACTGTATGCTTTATTACTCAAAGACGGCTATCGAATATGAACTGAATTCATTTAGTTCTAATAGAAAGACAACTCTAAAGCATGCCTATCCTAACAATCAGAGTCGGTTTAAACGAGTTGGTTCGTCTCGTCCACTTAGCAAGTGTGCTAATCCCCTCCCCCAATTTCCCCAGGTGCGACGGGCGCTCCAACCTAAAACGAAGCTGAAGTGCGGAGAGGCGTTTTGAAGCTCTTCCTATGCTGAAGTATTTTGAAGCCAATTCAAGTCTTATGTATAAAGGGGCGAATGTATGGGACGGCAAGCGTAGTTCAGGCAACTTGTCGAATGTATTTTCTTTCTGTTTTCAATCAATGTAGCCGCAACGGCATCCAATGTAAATTACGACTTGCACTTCGTTGCAAGCTATGAATGAAAAGCATTTCTATCTTCCTATACTGCGTCTTATATTCTGATGTGATTTGTGAAGTTTCGACTTGGCGTATTAATATCAAAATCAAAAGATAACCGTTTGAGAACTTGTCATCTTGCCTTGCACGAGCGCAACTCCAGGCTCGTGCGGCATCACACCTTAGCGAGGACGATCGAATCGGCAAAAATTAACATCGGGGACGAACGTTGCCGACTCGGGGCGTGACATTGTTGATGTCGTCCCCGTCAGGGGCGCACCGCTTCTTGGGAGGGGGAGCCCTACAGCAGGCCGGCGAGGATGAGGTAGACGGGTTGCCAGAGATGGGAAAGATGGAGGTGGTGGAGAAGAAGAAGTGAGTTTCGGTTGGGGGCAGCCCTAAGAGTAAAAAATGGGTTGTCCCGAGTAATTTCTCCTCAAGCCTGTACTAGCCCCAATCCTAGGCTAGCCCTGAGTAAATATTGAAATGCCCTTATAATTGGCCTAATTTTTTTTTTGTAAAGTTCTATTTTTCATGTCGAGTCTCCATATGGACTCAATCTTTGTAGATACTGAGTCTACCATTGTATCCTTTTATTCCCCAAACAATAACTTGCCTCTACAGTATTGTGGTTTAGTCACCATCTTTTCCCTTCATGAATGCTGTCATCTAAAACTCTACGGTTAATTTAGTCAAACTAGGAGTGGGGATGTCTGAAAGAGTTGTATTGTTTACCACATTAAATAAGGATCTATTTTGAAGCGAAATCGATCTTGAATGAATTTGCTATGAAAATTGCTGCTAATTTGGGTGCTTTGGAAGCTATTTGTCAAATAGGTATGATAAAATGTTCTTTCGAAGCACTCTTTAAGTTTTAAGTGCTTGCAGGGATTTCTATTCTTTCAGTTCCCTATCTACAATAAAAATGCTTCAGGCCCTACGTTTGACAAATCAACATGGTCCTGGGATGTCTCTTACTGAAGATTGCTTTGTGAAACATTCCCATTTCTTACCGTTAGTGTTTGTAAAAGGTCAAAGGTATGGTCGGTATTACCTATTTGTACAACCTCAATTCATGATCCATTTGAGACCATGATAACTGAATATCTAAGGATTTTAAAATTAACACGCTGAAAAAAGTATATGAATTATAACTTCAACCAAAATTCAAAGAGGAACGAGGAAGGACTCCTTTTTTGATGGACCAGAGATATCTAGTAGTGATAATTTTCGGTATTTATGATCAATCAAGCATCGTGATGGAAATATTGTAAAACATGATGGTCAAAATAGATGAGTGCTTAAGATACCTTTAAAGTTGTAAGGAAAACTCTCTGACATATAAGCCCAACCGTGCTTTGTTGATGAGAGTGTTACACAATTTAAAAAATAATGCATAGAAGACGATTATAGTTGAAATGAGAATGCTAAGATGGTTGAATGATAAACCACATTTGTGGGGAAGTTAGAAGTGGTGCCAATTGAAGACATGAGAGAAACTTGTTTCAGGTGGTTTGGTTTGGACATGTGCAACATAAATCAATAGATAACCGATTAGCAATGACAAGATATTAGTCAAATAAGATAGTAAAATCAAGGATGCACTACTTGTCAATATCAATACGTATGGGCTGTCTCAGTTTTGGCATGTCCAATCTAACACTGAACCCTACCAATACTGGTCAATATCGAAATTGAGCTATCTTTCCCGGTTATTTCAACAAAGAAATTAATTAAAAGAAAAGAGAGGTACGGCAAAAAACAATATCGACATAATGATTCGGTCATTCTGAAGATCAACAATGTTACAATATTATCGTCACATTACAACCATTATCATTTCCGAAATTGTATATCTACAAATGCACAACATTCATCCATCTTAATGATATTCATTTAAAACAGTGTATTACAGGGATACTTTGTCTAAATCAAGTAAAATAAACAACAATATCCATTTTGGATGAATGATTTGGCATCGTTGAATATTATTCTATTCAAAATTGATGGGAAATAACGAATAATGCATAAGATTCTGCTTAAATTCATCAAATTCTGGTAATTTGTTATTATTATTTGATTTTCCGAAATCATGAACTCTGAAACTGCCAATACGGACAAGTAAAATGTCCAAAACTGATTCCAACACTGTGAACCTTGGCTAACTATGGATAGGCATAAACAAACTTGGATTGCGTATGTAAAGAATGATATGGTTTTTGTTAATGTTATTGAGAACATGTTACTTGACCCTTAACAAAGATGAGAGGAAGAAAATGATTTAAGTAAGCCGAACTCAATAGTTTGGGTAAAGTCTTTGCTGTTGTTGCTGCTGCTCGTGCTATTCGATGATGGTGTTAGAATGGTCTGCTGACTGCAGTGCAGTCGACTAGTTCTTTCTAGTTTCAAAATCCAGAAGCATAACAGTAAGGGAACAATTAGTTTGATCATGATTCATGAGCCTTATAAAATAATTTAAGTTAATAAGCTTTTATTTGCATATTCTTTCTATAGAAAAATAGACCCTCTACAAGTTCGCACTTGCAATCTTTATTAGAACGAGCGTGTCATGAGCTTCATTGTTATCTGATTTCAGAAGGGCAACTCTTTTCTTTTGTCAAAGAGGCTACCTTGGCTTGAAAGGCCTTCCTGGTATGGGAGATTGGAGCTGCAAGAACTAAACACAACTTGCAGATTTCTCCTTTGATGGAAGGGTGTTGCTTTGTAGAACTAGCTGCAGTAGCTTCTTGTGGGCACATGAACATAGTGGATTTTTAGAATGGGTGTTTAAATTTCTGAAATGAGTTGAGACCATCATGGCTGTAGATTTAGACTGTGGCTAACATCTGATCAACCTAAATTTCATACTGGGCATAAAGATTAATGTATGAAGGCTATTTATGTGATGCTTGCATGTTCAAGAACTTAGACATATAATATTTTTGCTTATACCAATTATTTCTGCAACTTGTATACTGATGCAAACATAAAGAAATAAACAGGGTTCCATTGGTCACTTATCTATGTACCATGTCTTACAATGATGGGAGAAATGATTAATGTTCTATATAATGGATATGAGCTTCCTTACTGATACTCTGATACAAATGAAATGTGTTAAATGCATACATGAGCATCTCAAACCAACCAGTAGAGTGTACTTGTTTGTGCAGGAACTAATGGGAAGGGTCATTAGTGTAGAATTTGCAAAGAGCTTCAGGAAACCCTCTCCATCTCCTGCACCGCGTGCGTCTGTGGTAGAAGGACACCACAAGATTTATGCGTCAAATCTTGCTTGGAAAGTGAGGTCTATAAACCTCAGGAACTTCTTCTCTGACAATTTTAAGCCACTATCTACTAGAGTAGTGTTCGATAGTCCAACAGGGAGATCTTCTGGATATGGCTTTGTTGGTTTTGCCACAAAAGAGGAAGCAGAGGCTGCTGTGTCCGAATTGGATGGCAAGGTGAGACGAAGTTTTACTTATTTGTTGATTTAGTTGTACATTGATCATTTATTCGAGCCACTCCTTAATGTTGGTGACCTCATCTACTGGTGTGCTGCCTGCTCCTGCATAACTAGAATTCTTTATGTTTAAGCAGTTGTCATGCCATAAAGATTAGTATGGTTCCTAGAACTAAGTAAAAGTTGGAAGTCACAGCTGAATACTTATTTGGGTCCTCTAAATATTAAACTGAGAAATCTTGTGATGCATCTTCCAAAGTTTTCTCAAACATGAAGTAGTAGATGTTTTGCTTTCTTTACTGACAGGATCTTGATTATTTTGGCGCTCATGGTTTTGTTGGTGATGCTTATTACCACTGTATATATCAACACAACTTGTCAAATCACATCAATCTACTTGTAACAGGAATTGATGGGACGACCTCTTCGTTTAAGAATTAGTGAAAAGGAGGGTAAAGAATCCGGAGATGAATCCGAAAGTACTAAAAAACAACCGGAAGAGATTTAGAGTGCAGTTATTGCCACCTTTGTGTGTTTCCTGACAAAACGGAAGAGTGGACCGACTGCAATTTGTAATTTTCAGTGTGCAGCACAAATGGTGTTATACAGGTAGAGGAAAATAAAATGTTCGGATTCTTTCCTATCTATTCTTATCTGTTGTCTTTCTTCTATCAATATTCTCATAATGACCTTTCTTTTTCATCTATTACATATAGTGTATGTATTTATTATTCCAATTGTTGCTGGCTAATCATTTAGGGATTCTCTATTTTCTTGTAAGGTGATGTCACGTTGAAATTAAGGTTTACAATATCGGTATCAGACCTTTCCTATGAGTATCGTGATCGGTGGTATCGTCATTACCGGCATTTTCAGATTGGAGTATCGAAATTTTTGGTTTCGGAAAGCAAATAATTATTAATAAATTTAGAGAAAATATTTTAGACATTTAGACATAATTATAAATATTTTTTTGTGTTGTTTCATAGTAGTTTTGAAATTGAATGAAATAGTATTATAGATTGATTTACCCGTGATAAGTTTTTTTTTTCATTTACATGCTTTTACAACCTTACTATGCATTTACATTCTTGTTGGTTAGTGTTTTTCGTTCAATTTTTTTTTTCTGAATCGACTGGGAAGGGAAAGAGACCCCGACGTCGGTATCGATCAGTGTCGGTATCAAATCGGAACATGCCAAACTGTTTTGGTATCGGTCGATACTGCAAACTATGGTTGAAATGTCTATAGAGATATGGTTTGACGTGCAAAAGAATAATTCGTTAGCTGGGTCACCTCTATTCTGCAATTATTTTTTTAACAATTAGTAAAAAGGTAATAAACAATAAATATATACAATTGCCACTATCCATGTTGCCAACTTGTTTGATCGAGGTTTTTAGGTTTTAAATGTATCATTTCGGCTGTTTCATATCGGGTTTGGTACTTCCTGATCGGAATTAGCCCAAAACTTGGTTTTTGGCCGTTACGTAGTAGGTAAGTGTTTGCCGGCATAGGTAAGGTTTTGGCTGAGACCTCCCTGTACTCGATCAAAACTCAAAAGAACGAGGGAAAATGGGGAGGAAGAAGGATAGGGGAAGGAGAAGGGACTTCGATAAATAAGGTGTTGGGTTGTTGCTGGAGAGGGAAAGGAAGAGGGGAAGGAGGTTGGCATTTTGGCGGAGTGAAGATGCCACCGGGAGGGAAGGAGAAGGAGAAGGAGATTGGCATTTTGGGGGAGTGGGGATTACACGTGGATTTCAAGAACGCTAAGTTCATTTCAGTTTTTAATATACTCTCATTTTAATGTCTAACTTATATTTACAAAATACGAGACCCCTAAAGTCGGTGCCTTGTTATTGTTGTTCCCATGTTGGAGTTATAATTGTCTTGTATCTACCCTGTGAATTTCTAGTTTTCAACTATAAAAGGAACTAACGTTAGATAAAAGTTTATAATATATAACTTAGGTATACGACTATATAATTTACTCTAATATTAAATATGTATTATTTAGTAGACTATAAAATTCTATAACTTAGATATCAAGTTGTATTAATTATAGAAAAATGTTTTAATCATTATTGCGTTTGAAATTAACATGAATCTACATACAAGGACGGAAGTAGGAATTTAAAAGAGGGGAGTCAATCTCAAATGTAAAGAAAGTCCAAATTTGGTTAAATAAAGTTCGATAAATCAAATTTTGTTGTTCCTCCACCATGGCTTCTCTCTCTTATCGAATCATCAAAAAATGAAAATTATGAACGAAAAAAGTAAAACCTGATGTAAATATGTGTATAGAAATTGAAAATTACAAATTTCGGAGGGGGCAAAATATAAAAGTGATGAATATTTTTTAAAAGAACATGAATATTTAACTCTGCAGCAAAATTCAGTGAGAACAACTGCCCCCCACTCACCTCCATGTAGGTCCGCCCCTGTCTACATACACAAATATACAATATATATATATATATAGAAGCGGATCAAAAGTCCCCCTTAGAAAACCCCCTAAAAAACCCCCCTCACTCTAACCGTAATTTATTGTTAATATTAATGTTAATATTAACATTAAATACTAAAATTAACATTAAACTTAATATTAAAATTAATATTAACATTAACATTAACATAAATATTAACATTAACATTAAAATTAATATAAAAAAATAATAAAAAATATTAACATTAATATTAATATTAACATTAATATTACGAATTAGAGTGGGGTTTTTTTTTAGGGGGTTTTCTAAGGGGGGCTTTTGATCCGCTCCCTATATATATATATATATATATATATATATATATATATATATATATATAAATATATATATATATATATATATATATGGGGCAGATCAAAAGACCTGCCCGTGGAGCCCCGCCCTTCCTGCACCGTTGGATCGAGCGGGCCGCATGGGGCCCGTCCCGCTAGATCCAACGGTCGAGGGCGACGGGGCTCCCAATCCCCTCCCATATTTTTTCCCCTCCCATATATATATATATATATATATATATATATATATATATATATATATATATATGTGCACCAAGTTACTGAAAATCATTAGGATGGTCCTAAATTAATATTGGAACTGAGATTTTGGACCTTGCTTGATCACATGAGATCTTGGAGAGAGACGAGTAAATGCATATCTGACATAATTAAAATTTGGTGGTGAAAATTCAAGGTGCTTTCTGTATGCCTAACAACAATTGGTTGCTCATGGGACTACATTAGAATGTTTGGAAATGTGTTAAGTGTCCACAACAGAGAAGTTTATAGACATGAAATGTCAATGTAGATGTATAGTAAAATACCAACAGGATAAAGATTTAGTACAATTGAGTGTTGGAGGTATCAATTAGGCAAATCTTACTCGAGAGGAATAGCTTAGATGAATTAATGGGAAAGTGGCAAAATTAATGTGGATTACAATTGTGAAATTATTTATCAGTCGTAGGAGACAGGGTGCAACTCTTTTACGAATGAAGTAATGATCTATCGATTTGTCTCCCTTACTGTGAAGAGTTTTCTGAGATGTAGTGCTGCTACATTCATCCTAAGCTGAATCACTTAATCTCATCAAACTACATTTTATATTTGATCACAGCCACTGTTTTTTTCTTTTCAATTTCTGTGCAGCTTTTCTGCCTTTGATTCCTACTAGTTTGTTGCTTCTTTCCCTCAAAACAGTGAGCTCCTGGTGTGAATCCTTGCAAGTACTCCCTTGAATTGAATGCTAAGCTTCCTCTTCGAAAGGGAAACATGAACTGCCAAACCTTAGGGCTGGTTGGCAGATACCAAGTAGGTTGGCAATGAAAGAAACCTTCTTCTGTGTAGCTTGCGTCTCATTCTTTCCTAATCATTGTTTATGAACAGTTCGAGATATATAATCTGGTGTTTGGCGGGACTTCCTGCCAGTTCATTTAATAAAATGGAAATCATGTAATTGAGCAACTCTCTGCCAGCTTCTTGATGGTGGCTTGTTTATCCCGCTGATACTGTTGAAGTCGTTGCCATTGCACCAAAACTGTAGAGTCTAATGTAGTAGTGAGACTTGAGGGTTGTATATTTATATTCAAATATACAACCCTCTAGTCGAACCCATTTTGGCCAGAGAGCTGAATTTTCATACCGCTGTATATTTTTTGAATTTGCTTAAATGTGCGCCATTTATTTGAACCTAGGTTGCTCTATTCCATGTTAAAGTCCCCTCAACTACACCAAAACTGTAGAGTAGTAGCGAGGGTCGAGGGTTCTACATTTATATTCCAACAGATGAGTGTTAGAGGTAAACAAATGTCCCTAAAAGATTCAACTATTTCTTTTTTCACCTACTTGAATGAAATAAACAAGGTCATGGTTGTGGATAACTTGGTAGTTTTAAGCTTACATTTCAATTGCACACGCTTTCCCAATTTTGTTTTATCATTACACAAATGGAGCCTAAGAATTGCTTAGAAATATCTACATATCCTAATCTTGAGCCTGGTGTTGCTTAACCTAACAAATTAAAATTATCCTTTATATAATTACATTTTGAAACTATTATTACTCTATAGCATATAATGGGTGATTGTTGGTTAA
Organism: Iris pallida; assembly: GCA_029216955.1. Lineage (NCBI taxonomy): Eukaryota > Viridiplantae > Streptophyta > Magnoliopsida > Asparagales > Iridaceae > Iris > Iris pallida. The sequence goes on along the minus strand of JANAVB010017398.1, from coordinate 1,000,096 downwards.
TGTCAATTTAACTACCGATACCTTCAGCATATATTGTAAACTAATTGAGCTTTATAATAAATTCTATCTTCTGCAGATGATTGCTGCAAACACTGCTACTGGGTAGACATTTTATTGATCAAATTTATATTATTTAGCATGTAGAGTTACAAGTTGAGTTGCAATTTTTGTATGTACTTACTCCGATTTGAACTGCACCCAAATTAGCCATAACTTAACTATTGTTACTCACAGGTGGAGGTACCTAGTTGCATTATGGCAGTTCCATAGCAAATGATTATATTTCCAGTTATAGATAACCTAACAATAGACTTGCAGAAGTTGCGATAAAAATGGTGCTGTAACCTTTGCTTCGATTTTTTCAGGCAATTAGGCACGTTCATAAATATGAAGGTGAATTGTTGCTGAAACTCAAAACTGTGGCATGCAACCAAATAGAGTTCTGAATGGGAGAGCTTCAATGTCATCTTATCACCTAAGGTTAATGGTGTTGCAGTGCCACGAAACTCTCTTGCCAATGCATTATACATTTATACACTTTTTTTTCCTGTCTCGAACTCTCCATCCTCTGTGATGCTCTATGATGCAAGTGCCAAAACTTTGGCATGCTTATGAACAATTCCCCTCATTGCCAAGCTGATCTGACTTGTTCAGAGATTTTCGTTTCATCTTCTTTAATTGATTGTAGGTAAGCAGAAGGTGCGACAACGTTGTTTTCGCATCTTCCTTCCTACCCTCAAATTAAATACAAAATATTGGGGGGCTGTCTTGATCAATTATGAATATCTTCAATCATAGTGACGCTAGATGTCCTAATTTTTAGAAGATAAGGAATTCAGACCTAACATAAGCAAGTCTGATACTGTCGATAAAGGAGGGATTAGCGTACACTCAACGCCCAAGAAAGCTATTTCTTTGACTGCTAATAATGAGCACTTGAGTATTCTTTTTATTTTAGATTACAAGCATACATTAAAATGTGAGATTATTCGTGTTGAGCCGACATGGCCATATGTATGTGCTGCAAAAAGCAAAGCTTAAGAATGTTCTTGCTGTGGAGTGAACTTTATTGCTTCCCTAGATCATGACCCAAGTTAAATTTTAAACTAAGAGCTCCATGATTCAAAATTACTTGGTGATGTACCGTGTAAGATTACTAAACAATCTTTACTACAGTCAGTCTACCATGGAATATGAACTTTATAGCTTTAATTTTTTTCTTTTCTTTTTGCCCTCTTTTTTGTTTACTTTGCGACTTGAGGGTTGATTCCTAGAGCTTGGTCTATATTGAGAGAGCGCTCCAAAATTCCTGGACGCCAGATCCAATATAATGCATATATTGTGGAAGTTAGGCCTCGTTTGGTTGGCGGAATCTCCCGGTTGGGAAAGGAAAGTGATTACTTTCCTATGTTTGGACGTCCAAGGAATTGAGGAGGAAAGGAAAGTGATTCCCAATGGAAGGGAAATTAGGGGGGAAAGTGATTCCATCCATCTAAGGAAGGAATCACTTTCCCACATTGAAGTATTCACTTTCCTTTCCAAATTCCTTGACATTGCCAAACATCGGAAAGGAAAATCAATAGGAATTAAAGTTTCCCAAAGGAAAGGAAATGACAAGGAATTGATTTCCTTTCCCTTCCATTCCGCGAACCAAACGAGGCCTTAGTGGTAGAACCATATGCTGAAGTCTTGATTCCTATTCCTGATGAGATTTCTGAAGCTACGTACTTCCGGATTCAGTGTTTAACTCTGAAGGTCACTTTGTGGAAATATAGGAAGACGTCTATTATTTAATATGTTCATGTCACGTACAAGATTTTTCGTTCCATTGAGATGATTTTGCTTAACATACTAAGCCAAAAAGTATAGTTGGAATGCTCTAGAATTATCTACAGTACAGTAGAAGTGGAATCTTCTTGAACTCTCTAATGAGACTTCCGTAAGTTTCTAAAAGTTCTAGATTATTTTTATCATGTAAATATCTTAGGCCTAGAAGTTTCTTGCAATGCCCTTGAGGTCCTATAAATAAGATAGGAATCTCATTTGCTCCTCACCAGTCTCCACCCAAGTAGTTGTAAACTCTCTCTAGTATAGAGGTTTTCAATATTCCAATCTCTTTCTCTCTTTTGTTCCACATTTTTAATTTTCGTCTTAGCGGTCCAGCTAAGCGTTCGAAAAAGACTTGCACAGATTTTTCAGGAGGAAGTTTGTTCACAGCACGAGAAGAAAAAAACACTAATTTCGTGACACTCAGGCTTTCTTAATTTTTCATGATATAATGTCTTATAAATTCCACGCATGTTTATTTTGTTGCTATTTAATATCAGACTTTTTTTTGGGTCATATCATAAAATTCCTTATCAGGCTTGTTTTAGGTACTTCAGTTGCTCTTTGGAGTTAAAAAAGTATTCTTATTCAAAGTTTGATATTGTTTGGTTGGACATTATTCTCTAAACCTGATGTTTTTGGTGGTCTAACTACATGTGAGGTGCTCATTGTTCCCAACCATTAAAGTGTGTGCGACCCCGTGGTCAGAAACACTCACAAAGGGTAAGGAATTCAAAGGAAAAAAGAAAGGAAAGAAATATTAAGTAGGGTGGGTGGTGTGTTGTCCCTTGATTAGACCCACCATCCACAACACAAATACTCTTTTGGTGACCAAATTGATTCTAGGAACAGTTTGAAAATGAAACATCTTCTGCCAAAATTGGAAAGCTCCTCACCATCCACTCTCATTGATTAGCTTGCAAACCTTACATTCATCCCTCTAGTCAACCAACTCTGGAAAAAAAATGAGGAAAAAAAACAGTAGTTTTACACAGACCGCAGGGTGAACCGCATCTGAAATCGAGGATCACGTGCCTGGTCTTGATTGACCGAATTTTATTTGCCTACGTTAGCAGGTGGGGGCTGACGTCATTGGTTTTGCTCTGGCCAATAGGAGGTGACAGTGACACGTGGTAGCTCGGTTTGAGTCTCGAGCTTCTCCTTCGGTTTATTTGGACCTTTAAAAAAATAATAATAAGAAAAAGTAGGGAAAAATTAAAGAGAAAACAAAAACAGACCAACCAACTGGGGGTCAGCATATAACGGTTGAAAACCGAAAACCGAATCGAACCGAACCGAAATATGACAAACGGTTCAGTTTTTCAGTTTTCGGTTCTTGATCCAAGTAACCGAACCGAAAATCGATTTAGATTTAGTAATTTATCAAACTACCATAAATCTATATATAATAATATTTTTTAACCCCTAATTGAGCGCACTTTCTTCTCCTATTCTATGTCGGTGCTTCTTTGAGCGCACTCTATCTCTCTCTCTACCCTCAATCTATATATACTAATATTTTCACTCTATGTAATATAATAATTCATAAATACAATAATGCAATATATATATTTTTTAAAAGTTGTTATTTAAATAGGCTTATTTTGCTAAAAATTTGAAGGTCCGGCATATTAGTCCATGAAATCGAACCGACCGAAAATCGAACCGAATTAATTCGGTTCGATTTTGTTCAGTTTTTATAAAAACGACTCTGTTTTCGATTTCGAAAAATAAAATTTACAACTATTTCAATTTTTATATATTCAATTCCGTTTGAACCGAACCGAACCTACTCTCTTCTTGGAATTTTAGTAGTCTTGGTTTTCCTTCATCCTTACTTTACTTTGCTTTCAAGAAGTCACTTTGGTTCCCTTTGATTTTACCACCACACACTCCCCAATAAAAACAATAACTCAGTCCATTCTCCAATCATTTGGGCTCAGAAACCCACATAGATACTCCCATGCCATGTTGGCTTTACTATTAGTTGCCCACCAATCCTACCATTTGTGACCCTTCTCTTCTCTCTCTCTCTCTCTCTCTCTTTCTCTCTCTCTCTCTCTCTACTATGGCCTCTCCTGAGAGCAACCAACCACAACCACCATGGCTGCCCCTTGAGACCAAGGACTGCTCCCAGGGCCTCTGCAGCCCCTACTGCCCCCAGTGGTGCTACCTCGTCTTCCCTCCCCCTCCCCCCTTCTCCTTCGACGAGGAGGTCGACGGCCCCTCCGGCGGCCCGACCTTCTCCCCTCTCGTCATCGCCATCATCGGCATCCTCGCCAGCGCCTTCCTTCTCGTCAGCTACTACACCATCATCTCCAAGTTCTGCGGCGCCTCCTTCCGCCGCAGCCGGCAGCGGCGCGCTCCTCCGGGCCCCGAAGACGTCGAGTCCGACAACGAGGACGTCGGCAGGCAGTCCCGCCGCCACGACCAGGAGTGGCACATCCCTCCGACCGTCGGCCTCGAGGAGGCCCTGATCGAAAAGATAGCGGTGTGCAGGTACAGGAGGGGCGACGGGCTGGTCGGCTGCACCGACTGCTCGGTGTGCCTCGGCGAGTTCCGCGAGGACGAGAGCCTCCGGCTGCTGCCTAAGTGCAGCCATGCTTTCCATGTCCGCTGCATCGACACTTGGTTGAGGTCCCACTCGAACTGCCCCCTCTGTCGCGCGAACATCGTGCTGGTGAGCCCTGCTCCCCCGCAGCTGCCTGCCCCTCCGCCTCCTGCACCCGAAACTAGTCGCGAGGAGACGGCTGTCGCGGTGGGAGGATCCGTCGACGACGAAGGGACTAGTCTAGAGCGCGGTGGCGGCGACGATTCCACGAAATTTTCTGAAAGCCGAGGGGAGAACCGCGATATAGCAGTAGAGGTAACAAGGGCCGACGAGGAAGGCCGGGGAATGAGACGGTCGTTCTCGATGAGCTCTTTCCACCGGAGTCCGGTTCCGGTTGCAGACATCTTGCTGCAAGTCGTGAACATGGGAAATGATCACGCCGACGACGACGATGATGCCGCGGATCACGAGATTTTGGTCGGCGGAAGCTCTTCTCGACGTCGACAAAGTGAAGGGGAGCACCGCGAGGGGAGTGCCGTACATTGTGGTAGTCCGATACCGATCTCGATACCGATGAAGAGATCGGTATCTAGCGGCCGCTTCTGCTTAAGCAAGCAGGGAAAGGGAAGGAACTCAATTCTTCCTATATAAGGAAAACTTCAAATTTTTTGTTGCAACACATACTGTAATACTCCTCGAGGGATTTGTTGAAGCAAAAGTGACAGAGCTCTCTCTCTCTCTCTCTCTCTCTCTGTGTCGATGAGAAAGAGAGGACACTGTAAGAATGAGGATTCGGTGTTTCTGTTAAAGTCAAGTTCTCTTGGTGAGGGATTCATCTCTACTGAGGAGTCCTCCCACCCAAAAAAAAGAAACTCTATAGGTGCATGGTTTTGTTTCAAAATTAAACCCAGATTCCATTTGTGTGGGTTTTTTTTCTTGGTGCTGTCAAGTGGTTTTTTGTTCTTGGACACGACACTTTGAGAATTGGAACGGAATAGTAATTTTCTTCAAACTTGATGTGTTTGTTTTCTTTTAGTTTTGTGAATCAGGCAATGTAATGCTCGAGATGTTGATGTTTCCTTTTGATACGGGTAAATACCAGTTTTGGTCACCGAATGTTTCAAATGTTTAAGTTTTAGTCACTCTCCATATATATTTTTGGTCATGGAGTGACTAAAAGTTGAACTTTTGAAACATTGGGTGACCAAAAATGGTATTTACCCCTTTTGTATCTGTAGTAAATGCATTGGAAGGTTTGTTCAACTGTCTGGGGAGACACGACAGCGCTGTCTTTTTAGTGGTTTTTTTTATTTTTTTTTACGTGTCCTTTCTCCAAGCGGGACTGTTGCTATATAAGCCATCCAGCCATCCGAGGGAAGATTCGAACCCAAGACATGTGCTTGAGCGGCTCTCCGTACTGCCACTAGTCTAGTGCCTTGGGGACTCTTTTTAGTACTTGACCTACGGTGTCCTTAATTATCCATTTCTACGTCACTGACATGTGGGCCAGACGCAGTGCATGAGGGCAGGCACCTGGAGTTATGGGGGTTTTGGTTTACAGCGCTTCTTCCTAGACCGCCAGGAAAACCGACAAGTGAACCGACGTCACGTGACGGTTTTCCATTGGCCAGAGTTAGGGAGGCAGAGTATTTTTTTTGGTTTTTTTTCATCCAACACGTGTTGACACGTGTCAGACAATTTTTTCTTCGATCGGTCCAAATTTTCGGGGTGGCCTGACTTTTCCTTTCGTTTAAACCATATATAGAATGAGGTGCTTTACACTCCTGCACATGTTTTTGTTTGTTATCGATGGTAATCCGCGACTCTGGTTTCTTGTGAGGTCACGTTGAGTCTGGAGTTGTTCTAAATAAAAAGGGTTGTCCAAATTCGAAGTCTTGTCTGACCTATTCTTGGACAGACCCTGTTTGTATGTGAAAATCATTCAAATGCTTCATTTGAGCATGCGGACCGACTCAGAGATGGCATTTCCTGGTCTAGTGGGACCCTTAGATGTCACCATTGCCCCCATATATACTTAGGCCTCGTATCGTTCGCAGAATGGAAGGAAAAGAAAATCAATTTCTTGGCATTTTTTTTTCTTTGGGAAATTACAATTTTTATTGATTTTTCTTTCCAATGTTTGGAAATGCGAAGGAATTTGGAAAAAAAAAAAGTGAATACTTCAATGTGAAAAAGTGATTCCTTACTTGGATGGATGGAATTACTTCTCCCCTAATTTTCCTTCTGTTGGAAATCACTTTCCTTTCCTCCTCAATTCCTTTGGCATTCAAACATAGGAAAGTAATCACTTTATTTTCCGAACCCGATGATTCCGCGAACCAAATGAGGCCTTACATTAAAGCTCTTATTCTTGGACCAAAATTTCTTGGAGCGGTGAACAAGTTGTAAAGAGTAAAGAATTACAGATTTTGTTAACATGTGCCCTAAAGGCATATATTAAGGATAATTAATATATAATTTGTTTACTTCAAAAATTGTGATAAGCATTCAATAAATATTTAAAAAAAAGAATTTTTGAGTGGCAACCCACTTTAATTGTGCATATTTAAGGTGCACCCCACACAATTACAATAATGTAAGGTAGCTCCCACTTTTGACGATTTTCGTCCCCAACTTACAGTCAAACCCTTTGACCAATTTTTTATGACCAAAATACCCCCGTCTTCTTTCCCATGTCCCTCCACTTTTCAGTGGCTAGCCCCCCTCCTCGTCGTCGGCGTGCCTCCGCCGCCCCCTTCGCCGGGCCCTAGCGCCCCCCCCCCCCCTCCCCGACCTCGTTGCCCCCCTCTCCCCGACCTCGCCGCCCCCCTCCCCTCCCTGACCTCGTCGCTGCTCCCCCCCTCCCCGACCACATCATTCTTTGATATGCCCATCAAATAGCTAGCGGATCCTTATTGGATCCCAACCCTCTAACCTAACCGAACGATAACCAATCTCGTTCTGTTCCTTCATATCTAATTGCTCCCACCCTCTCTTTCCACCTAACCGACGACAACGAACAGTAGAGCATCGGCGCGACGGCCTCGATCCGGCGGAGCCACGCCATCCAAACTTCCAACCTAGGAGCTTCCAGAGCCTGCGGGAGGTTTCTTTCCCACTGACCTTGACCACTCATCTTGATCGTCCCTTCCCCCACGACGTTCTCTGGTAATCTCCGACCGTCCACCTCTAACGGCCGTTTGACTCCATCAAGGCTATAAATTAAAGAGAGAGGGGCGGCGAGGTCGGGGAGGGAGGGGGGGCGAGACACGGTGAAGAAGACAACAGGTCGGGGGGTATTTTTGTCAAAAAATTTGGGTCAACCCAGTTGACCGTCCATATTAGACGAAAAACGTCAAAAGTGGGGGGTACCTTACATTGTTGTAAAACTGTGGGGTGCAACGTAAATATGGTAAACAAAAGTGGGGTGTCATTCAAAATTTCTCTTCTTTTTTTTGCATCAAGTCTTTATAACATTTTTCAATACAAATTTTTTTTTGAGAAATTTTGAATGGCACCCCACTTTTGTTTACCATATTTACGTTGCACCCCACAGTTTTACAACAATGTAAGGTACCCCCCCCCCCCACTTTTGACGTTTTTTGTCTAATATGGACGGTCAACTGGGTTGACCCAAATTTTTTGACAAAAATATCCACCGACCTGTTGTCTTCTTCACCGTGTCTCGCCCCCCCTCCCTCCCCGACCTCGCCGCCCTTCTCTCTTTAATTTATAGCCTTGATGGAGTCGAGCGGCCGTTAGAGGTGGACGGTCGGAGATTACTAAAGAACGTCGTGGGGGAAGGGACGGTCAAGATGAGTGGTCAAGGTCAGTGGGAAAGAAACCTCCCGCAGGCTCTGAAAGCTCCTAGGTTGGATGTTTGGGTGGCGTGGCTCCGCCGGATCGAGGCCGTCGTGCCGATGCTCTACGTTTGTTGTCGTCGATTAGGTGGAAAGAGAGGTTGGGAGCAATTAGATCTGAAGGAACAGAACGAGATTGGTTATCGTTCGGTTAGGTTAGAGGGTTGGGATCCAATAGGGATCCGCTAGCTATTTGATGGGCATATCAAATAATGATGTGGTCGGGGAGGGGGGGAGCAGCGGCGAGGTCAAGGAGGGGAGGGGGGCGGCGAGGTCGGGGAGAGGGGGGCAGCGAGGTCGGGGAGAGGGGAGGGGCGGCGAGGTCGGGAAGGGGGGGAGGTGCTAGGGCCCGGCGAAGGGGGCGGCGGAGGCACGCCGACGGCGGGGAGGAGGGGTAGCCACTGAAAAGTGGAGGGACACGGAAAAGAAGACGGGGGTATTTTGGTCATAAAAAAATTGGTCAACGGGTTTGACCGTAAGTTGGGGACGAAAACCGTCAAAAGTGGGAGCTACCTTACATTATTGTAATTGTGTGGGGTTTACCTTAAATATGCACAAATGTAAGCCCCCTTAATTTTCGGGATTTATTTTCGAATTTTCTAAATGATTTATTCTCGATAATTCATTTTATTTAATTAATTTTGATCATTAAATGTTCTCTACCATGACTTGGATTTCTAGAGCATCAGGGATGCCAGTTTCTGGAAACTTTCTTCTTGAAGTTTGTAGTAGACGGGATTATCTTGATGTTGATATATCGTGTCCCACTCGAACTTGTTTCCTTGTGCTCCATTTGCTTCGCACAACTTTCGGGTCAATTTAGACCAATTTATCGTCTGTCATAATTCGTGACTTAACTTCCAACTTAATTTCCGAGCCCGACATCGGTCCAATCCAATCGACCCAATATATGGTTCTGGTCTGTTTCGAGTCTACTGTGCACGTGCCACTTGCGTGCCATCGAATTGATTTCCCTTGTGCTCCCATTTCGTCAATGATTTTAATACATAGGTCTCTGCTTGCTACTGGGATTCACACAACATCACGACACTTCAAACCAACTTCCCAACCAAACAAGGACAGAAGTTGACCCGTCGTGTCCTAACATTCTGATCATCTCAGTTAGTAAATAGAGTAGGTACAGTACACAAACAAATTAATTTAAACGGCCATGCAACTACTACGGCTTGCTATTGTGAGTTTCAAGTTGCCTTGAAATTATGCAATAAGGATTCCTTAGTTCTTACTATGTGCAAACAAGGCTAGTCTATCCAGTCAATCAATTGCGCCAATCATGAACTAGACGAGTCCCAGCGGGACGCCCGTCATCAATAATACAATAAATAATATAAGCAGATACCGCTCCCTGCCCGTGTGGCAGATCTGCAGTATCTGTGGGAACCAGCCGGCCTGTCGGGCAATAATAGTCCCAAAGAGGGCTGCCATGTAAGAACTCGGGAATCCATTCTCTCCATGCAATCATTATTTTATTTAACTTAATAGCCTCTATGTTAAGTAAAATTCCATGCCGTGGATAATGGTCATTCAAAATGAGTACTTTCGTACAAGCACGACATGCACAACTCTACAACGATACCCGTGCGGTTAGGTTGTAGGTCTTACATAGCGTAATGCAACAATCAAAACTATCCACGGGATAATCATGCATTGACCATAAAGTATACATGCTGCTTCTATAAAATAAATAAATAAATAAATTGAAGCATGCATGTGCATGTATGCCAATGTTCGGGATCGGCCAATCGATTACAATAGTCCATAATTCATATGAACGTGTCTCATTCATTCAATTCAATAAGACGACTAGCTAGTCTCTTAGTTCCAACTAGGAACGCATGATCAATTATTAGTCAAGATAACAATCAGTGTCAATTCGTAACAAGACATGAAAGTCAACTATTATTAGTATGGTCGAGTCTACAACTCTCAGGATTAAATTCCAGTCATTCGGGGTATCTATAAATCAATTCACGACACATGGTACATTCCACGTAACAATCTACATTAAAGAAAATATTAACATATCATGATTATATCAAGTTCATGCCAAAAGGCGTAAGGATATAATAGGAGAATTATCATGCCAACATAAAGTGAATAAAGTATAGGGCAATGGGAACACCAGGGTTGGATTACGCCAAGGCTAGTTTATACCATGATTAGTCTACGCCAAAGTTTTACGCTAAGGCAAAATACGCGCGTAAAACAGGGTATGCGTAAAAGTCAGGTTTAAGCATGAATTTATGTGCGTGAAAGGTAACGTCACGCGTAAAACTCGTGCGCGTAAGGGTCAAAGTATACGCAGGGATGAATACGCGTAAAGGAAGTACGCTCAAAATAAAGTAACAAGTTGCGCGTAAAAACTCGTTTTACGCCGAGCCAAGGAGTACGCGTAAAAAGATTAGAGTTTACGCAGGAAACACTGTGCGCGTAAAATATCGCATGCGTAAAGGATCGAGCCACGCGTAAAAGTTGCTCGTGTAAAGAGTCAAGTTTACGCCTGAAACGCTGTGCGCGTAAAAGATTATGCCAAGTCAAGTAGACTTGCGTAAAAAAAGTTTTATGCTGACACGAGTGATCGTGGGCGTAAAGCTCGGCACTACGCGGACACGCATAACGTGGGCGTAAAACTCAATATTACGCTAACACGTAACAACGTGGGCGTAAAACTCAATATTATGCTAACACGTAACAACGTGGGTGTAGAGTTCCTCATGAACTCCAATTCCCATGGAACCTTCGTTCCAAGCCAGAAATGGGGTTTCCATGGGTCAGGATGGCGTATAACACAACCTCAACAATCTGGAATGAACAAAACTTGGAAATAAGGAAGTTTGACAGATCGAAACCACTGAAATCCGAAAAAATAGTAATTTCTAGATTTACTAAAAATAAGACTTCAAAATAAAAAATACCAAGTTCTAAACTCTCTTAGGATCACGAGAGGGAGATAAATGAACCATAAAAATATGGGTTCTCATGTGGAGCAAGATGTACTTGCCTATGGGTTTTGGTAGGTGGCGAGAGTTATGAGGAAGAAGAAGAGTAATGAGAAGAATTAATGAAGAGAGAGAAAGGGGATGGGGCTTAAATGGGGGTGTTGGGTTCGGTTCATGATGAACCATTATAAACCCGAAAATAAACCAACCTAGGCCGAACCTAAAGCAAGCTAAAGCAGAGAATAAAAGCAGAAATTAAAATGCAAAAAATTAATTAGCGTGAAATTAAAGGAATTTAAATACAGAATAATACATGATAAATATTAAATAAATACATTCGAGCAGTACACGTATTAGAATACGTATTTTGGGAACGGGGAGTGACAATAGTTGAGTCTTGCATGGTCATTGGACAACTTGTCGACAAGGTGTAGTCTTCTCGAATGATCACCGGGGCACCGGGATCATGTCGGCCCGGGAGAAGCGAGGCGGCTCACGGTAGGATGCTGGATAACCGCATGGGAGATACTTGGCACTTCCGGGGCTAGCTACCCGCGGAGGGACGAGCCAATATTTTGAGCCGAGTCTAAGATAGCTTGACATTGCTAGTGACCACTCATATAGATGTGTCGACAAGAGCGGTTATCCGCGTGTATGCCTTTGGATTGCGTCGAGTACTAGCAAGTTATGAGTTGGGTTATCAAGTCATGCTTATTGCAAGCACAAGTCTTGAGTCGGCACGGGTTAGGGTGTGTACGGTTGCATCACCAATCTAGAGCCTAAGAGATGGCTATAGCAAGGATACGTGCTTCGGCATGAATGTGGTCTCGTCTCGAGTTAAAGTCAGGAAGGGCCGTAAGGCAACTTGGTTAAGTCTGGTTAGTACTTGGGAAGCACGGCCCCAACTTCATGGCACGATCAAGTCTACTGGCACGACCTGTACGAGTCGTTCCCTTGACGTCGTTGGCACGAGGATTGGTCTAGAGGCACTTGAGTTTAAGTGAAAGTCTTGGCACGGTCGAGTTCGCATAAGTTGCTCCTCGGCGAAGCATTGTCTCGAATATTGTTAAGTCGCGAATAGAGTATGGCACAACCCTGCCGTCCCGAGTTAAAGTTCGGTCGAGTACATTAGCGATGAGGCACTGCCTCGATCGAAATACACGTTGGCATTATAGCACGACCATGTCATGGCACATCGGTTTGGTCAGGCGTTGTAGTTTTAAAATTGATCCTAAGGCAAGACTAGAAAGACAATCGTAAAGGGACTTGTATTGCACAAAAGTAAATGAATGTATCAGTTTTGTATGGGTGGACGAGGAGCTCACTCCACCAGTACAGTTGAGTATTGACACCCACACAGTTTTCATGTGCAGGCACAGGTAGAAGCTCGTGGCGCGGAGCTCGCTTGGATGCGTCGAGGCACGGAGTTCCTTGGCGATTCGAAGCGTGCGACCACGTGAAGTCAGGACTTATACGTGACATAATGTATGGACATCGCCTTCCGAAGCTTCTGCTGGCTCAAGCATCATATCGAGAGATCAGAGTGACTTGTAAAATGAGAGAAAAGTGAGCACGAGAGACTTGTAATCATGGCCTTGTGCCTATTGTAATCTGATTGTTCAATATCAATAAAGAGCTCTTTTGAATAACTTATGTATTGCCTTTAAATTGCCGCTGCATGTTCAATGTTTCTACTTGGGACTTCTGTGCGACGACCTCGTCGTCGTCGATGTAGTCGGCCGTTATGAAACTGCCTTGCACGAGTGCAATCTAGGCTCGTGCGGCATCACGCCTTAGCGAGGACGATCGCTCCTACGGGAGCGGGGCGTGACATTTTTTGTCGAGGATTGGTTGAATGTGAATTATCGTAGGAGGGCTTTACTGAACAACTCGGACCCCGTGCGACGAATATTGGGATGTGCGTAGGGAATTGATGCTCGATTTTTAGAAATCGGAGTGATGCGAGCTTGGGTAGAAAATCCCATACTATCAACTTGGTTTGACCTTAGGATGGGGTCAGTGTTGATATCGTTGTTTAGGAACTATGATTCCAATACTGACGGTTTGACTATAAGCCAAAGAGACATAGTCTAGCGGTTCGGCAGACGTCCCGGTGCGGAACGATAGGAATTATGGAGGCACCACTTATGAGGCTCGGTTGACATGCACGTATATCAGGGACGCCCGAATATGTGCATAATCCGACTCGAGTGGTGATGGCGGATTCTCTATCACGAGGCTTGGCTGAAATGCATGTATTTTGGGGACGCCTAGAATATGTACACGATCCAACTAAGTGATACGTTGAATCAAGTGAGACTTGAGGAACGAAAAAGTGTCGAGGATTTTGAGATCGTGAGTTTCGAAGAAATGATGATGGTAATGCGATCATTGAATTAAGACGAGTTTGAATGTCGGTTGATCGGTTGGTGTGCCCTACGACTAAGTTAGCGATAAGTGCGAGCGTGGCTCGGATTGAGGAAACACATAGGAGTAGCGTGTACGAGAAACGTAGGATGTCGAATCAAGTTATAAGCCGATAAGTGTACTCAGTAAGTTTTGAGGATGAAACTTTTTCTGAGTGGTGTATGATGTAGTGCCCCGTCCCGCTCAGAAAAATCGGAGGAATCGAAACGCCGACGGCGTTCGGACTTAGCCTTACAAGGCGACTCGAAGACATCGCTCGAGTTTCGGTGAACTTGCCTCATCTTAGCCTTCACTTAATAATTCGTGTGTTTTCAACTTGCATAATAGGCTTGATAATAAAAGAAGACGAATCTACATAGCTAAGGGAATAATCCCGACGTGTCGAATCGAGATTAGAACATGGAAAACGTCCCACGGTCGGATTAGAGTTGGTACACGGCGTGCTTTGAAAATGACACTCGGTCCTTCGTCCCGTGGCTTGCGAGAAGGAAAGTTGGTATTCGTCACAAACTATGAGTTAGCCTAAGTCATAGGCATCGCCCGCGTAGATGCTCGATAAAGTATGCACGTTTTCTCGAAGCAAGGCTCGACGTAGCCTTGATCGTCCCACGAGCTAAGTTGTATCGCACGGCTTATGGCATGAGTTTAGGTACCCAAAGACATTGGTTGTTCAAGTTGAGAGCATGCTCGGTCCCACGGTTCTACAGCTGCATATAGCCATTTGTTCCCACGGTTTTAAGGCGCGTCACTTAGAGTACGAGGCGGTCCCTCGGTTGGGAGTCTCGCGTTCCTATGCACGTTAAGAAGTATGAGGCGGTCCCTCGGTTGGGAGTCTCACGTTCCTATGCATGTGTCACGCCCCAGAACCAGAACACTGGAGAGCGGGGGCAGACATAGCCAGCTACGTATAATGAAATGGAATCCACCTCACTATACGGTCACGGCTGTCTAGATATATGAGGGTTTAACTACAAGCCATCAGTCTCTTATGGTCAAGAACAAGCCTAGTGTCTCAATCTCAAGCAAGCAAATAAATGTTTCAAGATGTAAAATCACCAAATATACAATAGTAAGGCGTCCCAAACATTACATATTCAGCTGATCATGAAGCTAGTCGTACAAAATGTCAGGACTAGCAAGAGTTTAGTCATACATGATCAACCCTAGGATTTGTCAATCATGTTGCAGCCCGTAGGCAGACAGTAAGTAAAAATGTACACGAGCTAACACTTGCTCGGCGGCTAAACGCCTCAAAAGAATAATTTTACAATAGAGTGGGAGAGCCAAAAATAACCCACTCGTTGCCAGGGTTCCGTCTAGTGGTCGCCATCTGGCTGGAAAGTCGGTAGATCCTCTGGAGCTGCTCCGGAATCTGGCCATACAAAACCAGCTGGGTCAGACCCCAGAAAGAGCAAGTGCCACAAAGGAGGCTTCACTTAGGAACTAAAACCAGCAATTAGCACAAGAATATAATTACATAATAAAAGACAGTAATTAAATAAAAGCATGACAGGTGATATACGATGAGATAACCATGGGACTATTCAGATAACCAGGTTACAACCCGTAAACCAAACAAGGACCGGGGTTGTAACCTTTCGTCTGAACAGAACTTGGCTTCTCCTACCATTTATCGGCAAGATAAATATAAGAAATCAGGACATGTAACAATCTTGTACAGGATCAAGACAAGACTAGACTGATTGAACTCCATCCAACAATCACGGCCAAGCAATAAGTACGGCTTGATACTTTAACTAACTAGGGTTATCACAGGCCTAGTTACTAGCAAGATGCAAAGAGATTTCCAAGTCCAGTTACCCGCCTGCTGCTACCTGAGTGACCCCAGCAAAAGAAAACAAGTATAGCAGACACACTGTAGTGAGATACATGTGTCCTAAAGAGGTGCCCCACTCGACGGCAGGCTGGAAATGTGCTCATCATGACAGATAGCTCCAAGTCCCATGTATATATATAAGGCCGTGATCAAAGGGACAACAGGTAACTGGGAAAGTCTCTTCATGAACTACTGTATTATTCTAGTTATTAGCCTTAGCCATTTACAGTAGGTACCCCTGACCGTGGTACTCAGGGTTCCCTGTCCTAGACATGATGCAAGACAAGACGTGTTCATTTGTACAAGCACAATCGTCCACAGTGTCCAGGTCATTCATACTTGTCATGTCGGGTTAGCCGTCGCAACAGCATTTCGAGAAATATCATGTCAGGTTTACTTGTCAAGAGTGCGCCATGGCAGGCCACTATCGAGAATTATCATGTCAAGTTTATTTGTCAGGAGTGCGCCACGTCGGGCCATTATTATGTCATGTCAATTATCAAAAGTGTACCACAACAGGTCACCATCGTGTCAGGGAATATATTAAAATTTATGGCACAAGCATACAAATGGTAATTAAATATTAATATGAGCAAGGGCCGTGGGGGACTCATGCGGCTCAAGAAAATTATTACATGCGGCCAGCAAGTCACTATCAATCATTACACTAACAATTCGTGTTTAGGGAAGCAATTTAGAATCACAAATTATTTAATCATAATAATATAATTATAAAGACAAATAAGACAAAAGATAGTAGGACCCACAATTAATGCAAGTATGCCATGCGGCACAAATTAAATATTCATGCGAGCAATCATGCGGCCATAAATTATTATTTAACTGGCCATGCAAGCAGTTGGCCATATGCGGCCAGCAACTGAACTAAAAGCCATACAAGTTGCGTGCGGGTACAACTAAACCCAGGGCCATGCAATTTGCATGCGGCCAAGAATATTAAGCATGCAAGCAAAACTTGCATGCATGCAAATTAAATATATCATGTCAGCAAAGCCATATGCGGCTCACAAACTAGCCTTATGCGGCTCACAATTTGTATCCATGTAAAGAATTACAATGCATGCAACTATTCAGGCTCATGCATGCAAAAGATTAGCCTAGCTAATAATTTAAATGTACAAGCAAGCAAAGCTTGGTGCATGCGGCCAACAACTGCTCCATGCGGCC
This sequence comes from Iris pallida, assembly GCA_029216955.1. Classification (NCBI taxonomy): domain Eukaryota; kingdom Viridiplantae; phylum Streptophyta; class Magnoliopsida; order Asparagales; family Iridaceae; genus Iris; species Iris pallida. The sequence goes on along the minus strand of JANAVB010017398.1, from coordinate 983,446 downwards.
AAGCATCACAAATGGCCATGCGGCCATGATATTAAAAGGGCCAGCACACATTTGCTAAAGCTAATGTATGTAAACTAATATATAAGCATGCATTAATGCAAGCTAATGCATGCATTTCAATAAAATGCTTGCAACATGCCCATGCGGCCAACTGTGGTTGCATGCATACAAATATTTAAAGGCTAATGGCCAAGCTACATGCATACAAATATTTAAATGCTAATGGCCAATAATGTGTCCAGGCCATGCATGCAAGCATTTGCTTGCTTGCAAAATTCATGGCAACAAAATAAAGGGCCATGCGGCCAATAATGATTTCCCATGCGGCTAAAAGAGTTGGCCAGCAAAAGCTATTTAGCAAGCATGCACTTTCCATGCATTAAATAATATTAATGGCATAAAAGCTTGCAATTAAATACTAATGGCTAATGCATGCCATTAAATAATGGCTGATGCATACATTAAATAATATAAATGGCATGAAAGCTTGTAATTAAATACTAATGGCTAATACATGCCATTAAATAATGGCTGATGCATTGCATTTCCATGCGGCTGGTGCAATTTAGTGCTAATGCCAATGCATTAATGGCTAATGCATGCAATTGCAAGTCCATATGCGGCCAGCTAAGCTGATGGCCACATGCGGCCAGAATATTTATCCATGCGGCCAACTACGCTCCCATATGCGGCTAGGAAATCTGGAATGGCATATGAGGCTAGCAACTGTTGCTAAGGCCAAGTAATTATTAAATAAGCCCAAGCAAGCTTGCAACTACAGCTAAGTGACACAAGCATTAAATGCTAAGCCATGCTAACGTGGCCAAGCATTAAATGCTAAGCCTAAGCCTTGCTCCCATGTGTTGATGCAACCTTGTTCCTATATACATGCATTAAATGCTAAGGTACGGTCAACAATTGTAAAGGAGATTAAATAATACACTTCCATATAAAGCCATGCGGCTCATTTAGGAATAGCCATATGCGGCTGACTTGTCCATGCGGCAGGGAAGAACACTTGCCGCATGAAATAGTCATGCGGTCAAGTACTGTTCTTCTCCTCCAATTTCTGAGAAGAAGAACACCATGAAGCCATGCTTCCAAGCTCCATAATTCCATCATCCAGAGTCCAATTTCGAACTTCCATAGGTCAAAATGGGGCAGAACGAGATTCTCTACAACATGGAACCATCAAAACTTGGAAATAACAAGGTTAAACAGATCAAACCCAAGAAATCTGAAAATACCACAAGGCTAGATTTACAAGAATTTAACCATGGATATGAAAAATGCTAAGTACTAAAGTGGATTAGAAACACATGAGAAAGACAATGGAGCAATAAAAATGGACTTCCTCCATGAAGCAAGATGCACTTGCCTAAGCTCTCAACTCTCTCTCAGGTGGATGGAGAAGTAATGGTGGGGAAAAAGAAAGTTAATGAAGAGAGAGAAAGGGGAGTGGGATATTTAATGAAGAGTGTGGTGGTAGGTGGGAGTGGTTTTCCAACAAAATCGAACCAAGCCAACAAGCCGAACCGAACCAAGATGAACCAATCAATGAAAAGCCAAAATAAATCAAGCAGGGAAACATACAATACGGGTCAAAATACGTACACGTATTCCAAATACGTAATACGAGATATGGGCATTACAACACGTTAAGAAGTATGAGGCGGTCCCTCGGTTGGGAGTCTCGCGTTCCAATGCACGTTAAGAAGTACGAGGCGGTCCCTCGGTTGGGAGTCTCGCGTTTCTATGCACGTTAAGAAGTATGAGGCGGTCCCAATTAAGAAGTATGAGGCGGTCCCTCGGTTGGGAGTCTCGCGTTCCTATGCACGTTAAGAAGTATGAGGCAGTCCCTCGGTTGGGAGTCCCACGGTTCTGATGCACGTTATGTAAAGGGTGGTTTAGAGCACGAGATGCTAAGTATGGTTCCAGTAGTACCGTAACATTAGGCCATGCATTTACGTGAGTCTAGATGTCTCGTAGGTGCGTGGTCATTGGATAACTTGTCGACAAGGATTTCTGCCTAGACTGGTTATACGCCGGGGCACCGGGCCCAGTCGTCCTAGGGGGTAGACGTTATAGCAGCGCACGATCTTACTGCGTGGGTAGTCGGGGGCTTTCCATGGGGCTAGCTACCTTGCATTGAAGGATCCGCCGCCTACCCGAACTTTGTCCGCGATGGCTTGTCATGTCAGTGGCCTTTCATATAGATAATTGGCGTGCTAAGCGGCGAATCCGCATGCACGGTGTCGGTCGTAATAAAGGAAGTGTAAGCACGGTATGTGTTGAGTTATGGAATGCGTGCACGGTATGCACATAAGGTATTATAAAGCCTAAGATTTGGCTATGCGTAAAGACACGTGCTTCGGCACGAGATACGATGTCGTGCTTGAGTTCTCAACACCGGTTCCACAAGTTGGGTTAGACATTTCGAGTTAAGTCTGGAAGGGCCGTAGGGCATGTTTGGTTAAGTCAGGGTAAGCTGTGAGGCACGACCTCGAGATGTGAGGCACGGCCGTGTTGTCACAACACGAGTATAGGCAAGACTAAGCGAGGAGGCACTGCCTCAGTGATACTAAAGCACGAGTCGAGTTCATGGCACGACCGAGTCGTTACGTCCCAGAGTATGACACGAAAGACAAGTATGAGTCGGTACATTGACAATGCAAGCACGAGAAAGATCTAGAGGCAAGGATAGGGAAGATATCGGTACGATAGCACGATGATGGTCTAGAGACACAAATAGGCCAAGGTGTCGGTCTTAAAACTGATCCTAAGGCAAGAATAGAAAGACAATCGTAAAAGGGATACGTTGCACAAAAGTAAATTAACGTGTTGGTTTTTGTATGGGTGGGCGAGGAGCTCACTCCACCAGTACAGTTGAGTACTGACACCCACATAGTTTTCATGTGTAGGCACAGGTAGAAGCTCGTGGCGCGGAGCTCGCTTGAATGCGTCGAGGCACGGAGTCCCTTGGCGATTCGAAGCGTGTGACCGTGTGGAGTCAAGACTTATACGGGACATAATGTATGGACATCGCCTCTCCGAAGCATCCGGTGTTCAAGACTTGTATTGAGAGATGAGAGAGAGCTGAGTGACTTGTAAAGTAAGAAGAGTGAGCTCGAGTGCATTGTAATCTTGGTCTTGCGCCCCATTGTAACCTTTGTTTCAATATCAATAAAGATCATGTTTTGTGTAACTTGTGTTTTGTTCTAAATTTTCGCTGCATAATCAATGTCTCTGCTTGGGACTTCCGTACGACGACCCCGTCGCAGCCGCTGTAATCGGCCGTTATGGAACCCGCCTTGCACGAGCGCAATCTAGGCTCGTGCGGCATCACGCCTTAGCGAGGACGATCGCTCCTGCGGGAGCGGGGCGTGACAATATAGGACCGTACAATTTTTCCTACAGTCCTATAGTATCTGTAGGACTGTAAAAAATCCTACGGTCCTGGATTATATATGGAATGTATAATTTTCTACAGTCGTGAAATAGCAGGACTTTAGAATTTTCTTACGGTCCTATAGGATTGTGAGCCAAAATATATGTTGGCAGTGAGTTCCAATTAAATCTGTCAACTAGCTGACAGTCATATCATAATTTAGGACTGTCAAGTTTGTTGACAGTCCTAAATGATTGAGGGCTTTGGTATAGTGACAGTAAGTTTCAATTAGGACAGGACTGTCAGTTTGTTGACAGTCCTAATCTCCTATAGGACTGTCAGTTTGTTGACAGTCCTACATTATGGTAGGACTATTAACTTTGTTGACAGTTCTAAAATAAAGGTAGGAGTATAAATTTTGTTGCCAGTTCTACATTATGATAGGTCTATCAATTTTGTTGACCTTCTTAAAACAAAAATTTGAACTGTTCTAAAAAAAAATAAAAAAAAAATAAAATGACAAAGTTGTAAATAAACAAAAAAGAAAAGAAAAGAAAAAAAATTGAACTGTCCTGAACTGGGTATAAAATTTCGCTTTTACTATTGTTATGCACCAGTCATCATCAGTCTTGTGGTTTCTTGTTCGGAGCAAAGTTTTTTCTAGGCTAAATTGCAACTTGATACCCTCAACTATCACACTTTTTCAACTTAATACCCTCAACTTTTATATGTACTAACTTGATACCATAAAATTTTTTTGGACCAAATTGCCCCTTCTCTTCTCCCCTACCCCCCCTCTCCGCTGCGGGTGGCCGGCGGACGGCGAGCACGCACGATCGGGCGGCGGAAGCAGGGCCGGAGCCAGGTAGGGGGTCGTCGAGGCCGGGGGTGGTGGTCGGTGCCGAGGGGAGGGGAGGGGGGATGGCCGCCGTGGGGTGGTGGGGCAAGTACCAGCCGTGAGGGAGGGGGAGTGTCGGGGCCGGGTTGAAGGGAGGGGGCGGGGGGGATGGCTGCCGGGGGGGGGGGGGGGGGGGATGGCCGCCGGGGGGGGGGGGGGGGGGGGATGGTAATGGCCGCCGAGGGTTGGGTTGGGTGGGGGTTGAGGAGTAGCAGCCAAGGGGTAGGGGTGGGAGTATTTTAGGAATAAATTCTTTTTTGGTATCAACTTAAAAATATTAGTTGGGATAGTATATTAAGTTAGTACCTATCAAAGTTGAGAGTATCAAGTTGCAAATTTTGAATATTTGAGGGTATCAAATTATAATTTAGCCTTTTTTTTTTCTATTCCAAACTTGGTTATGACAACTTTGACAAAAGCTCCAAACCTTCGCCATCAAAACTCCGTCACTGCGTCGAGACGTCGCAACCAACCACAGCCCACAAAAAAGGAAAAAGAAGCTGCGCGGATGCTGCAGCTCCATATTTAGCGTCGCCATTCCTCGAACACTTCGTCCCCATTTCCCGCCAAAACCCCCCAAACTCCGCCATGGCCATCCATCTCCATCCCCACCACCAGCACCGCCAATGGAGAACGACAACCCCCTCCCCTTCCGCCGCTCCACCTCGGAGCCCCAATTCTCCGGCGAAACCCTAGCCCCCATACCCAGGACCCAAACCCTAGCCCAGGCCCCAAACCACCGGCGCTCCAAGTCCGCCGCCGCCCCCGGCCTCGTCCACCTAAGCCCCGATGAGTCAAGCCCCGCCGCCCGCTCCCGCTCCTCCTTCCTCTCCATCATCCAGGAGCTGGCCCCCATCTGCTTCCCCAGCAAGAAGAGCAACACCGACGCCGCCGAGGCCGAGGCCGAGGAGAAGACCTTGAGGGAGATTGTCATGGTTCCGGCCGCGGCGGAGCCGGATCCGACGATCGCGCCGTCTGCTGCTGCTTCGGCTGCTGCTGCTGCTGCTGCTTCTGCTGCGGCTGCTGCGGCGGCGGTTGTAAGCGAGAGGGAGTACATCTGGGCGTACAAGTACCGGCCGAGGTTTCTGAACGAGTTCATATGCAATCGGGACGGCGCGGAGGAGCTTCTCGGCGTGGTGAGGATCATTTTTTCTTAACTCAGTTCAAGATTGTATTTTGTTTACATTCACCAGGATGAAGTATGATAGCATTGATCCGAGTAAAGTGGGTGCATACTTATAGTGAAAGGTTAGCCTCCCAATTTAGTTCATAAGCAACGTGGGATTAAAGTAGGAATACGCAATGATACGATGAATAAACATAAAAGAGTAGTAACTCTAACTGATATAACACACTCCTAAGCTAGTGGCTTTGTAAGCAAATCGGAAGATCAAGATAATAAGGTGAAGCAGGTGTAGCATCTCTGACAAGGGTCAAAGGATCCACTGGATCACTGGTGTACAATAGGCTCCCCTTTAGCGAGTCCGCTACCCACAAAGATAAATGCAATATGTTTCCATGTTGATATAGAGATACTAACACAATGTGATAACTTTCATCGAGTAGAGTGGGTAGAGGGTCGGCCTTTCACTTTAGTTCCTATGCAGTGTAGGACTAAAGTAGAGTACACAAGGATAGTCAGAATAAACATACATATAGGGTAGTAACTCTAATCTAACATAGTCCATCCCCTGCAGCATCATATATTATGATTTGGGCAATTCACTATTAGGTAGAGGTTTTTGCTAGAATTAGCAACTTTTGAAATCTAAATTTTCTAGATGCACGATTGGTAATTTTTATTATTATGGATATATCAAGTATCAACCTTTGGGCCATGCTACAGGAGAACAATTATTTTTTCTTTATTTATTTGAGCTAAAATTTGACTCCAAATGACCGAGCTTGATTTGCTTTGTAGATGCAATATATGCACTATGCCTTCTAACCAAGGAAGCACAGTCACTCGTTAAATCTCGGTTGTGTCCTTGTTGTATGTGTCGGACACGGATCGTACACAACACCCACACTCCAAAATACACTAGGACACACCAAAACAGGTGTTGGGTCCATATCGCTGTGCCCTTACCTTGTTGTATCCAGAACATAGCTTCTATACAGTGGTTTTGGGCTTTCAGATTCCACTATTCATTTCTTCGGTCCAACTTCAGTTGTAACCATGATTTCGGCAAGCTGGATGAAGCTGGACATTTCATTAACAACTTCACTTCTCAGTGTAAAATAGAAGTTGAAGTTTGAAAGTTATTTTAGAGTGAATTAATGAACTATGGTCGGACTTCCGAGTGGATTATGCTTCTGGCACTGCATACTGACGTAGTTCAAAATATATCACCAAATGATACTACAAAGGGCGCATTTGCCACCTTTATGTTGAAGTAGATTACTAATCTTTAAAAACTAAAAGGGTTAAGTTCACGAAACCTTGATGAACGGTGCTCGTTGTCAATATATACAACGATGTTGTGCTTGCTTTAGTCCTTGGCATATAATAGTTGGGCAAAGCATTGAACTCATCAAGGGTAAAAATCTCGAGGACATCATCTCTGGAAGAGATGGTTATGCCTGAGAGCTTGTGTCCTAATTGAAGTTGATAGCAGAACTATTTTGATGGTAAGTTTCTTAAAGAAGGGAGAGGAGCCACAGGAAAGGTAACCGAGGAGAAGATAAGGGCTCTGACTAGGGATGGCAATGGGCGGGTAGGGGCCGAGGACCATACCTCCCATTCCCGACTCTGAGTAGTGTTCGAATTTCCGTCCACATCCTCGTCCCCGATTGGGTTCAATTTTTTACCCTGTTAAACAATGCACTCCCTGTTTCCGTCTCCGCCCACGCCCGGTTAACACTTTCGGGGTCAGATTTTCCCATCTCCATCCCCCGCCCCGTTAATAACTTTTCATGTACAATATGGGTTTCAAAAAACTGTTTTCACTCAAAAAAAATATATGGTACACGTAAAGAGAGGATTAAGGCAGCTTGTAATTATGGAGTGACAAGCTTGTAATTAAAAGTGATATTAATGTCTAATGAATACCAATGGATTGCACATAGGGTATAAGTAATCAGGGTCTGAGATTTACCGGGGTGGGGAATACTATACTCATACCTGGCCCCGAACTTGATTGAAGAATTTTTTTTAGTCCCCATCCCCACCCCCGTCCGTCCCCGTTTTTAAATTTCCAAATCCGACCTTGTTGGGAAAAAAGACCCGGTCCCCGTCAGATTCGAAGGAAATTGCCATCCTTAGCTCTGACTAAGGTGAGGATGTCTTGAGACTAATTATAGCAGAAGGCAGTGATGGAGATGCTGGTGATTGATGGTTTATTGAGACATTGGTTGTGAAGTGGAGGACTCGTGGGATGATGCATAGGAAGTAAGAAGGGTACATTAGAAAAATATATAATTATTACATAGATTTTTAGCTTTTTTAGTTTTCCGTTTGTTTATGGTAACTTATGATATTTTAGATATTCTCAACTTTGACAATGACATGTCATGTGGTCACAGGTAAGAAATAGAAACAATGTTATAATATGCGCGCTCCGTCCAGGGCAGCTGATTGATCTCAAAATGTGGCGACTAAAAACTTATGCTTAACCAGCCACCCGGTTGATTGGATTAATAAGCTGACTACTAGGCGGGCAATTAATTGCCTTATCCATTTTTTAGATCATTGAATACAAATAATCTAATCTGGATCATAGTCCTCAGTTCGGTCGATATGTCCAAACAAATTGGATCTGATTACTAACCAGAACATTCTTTCCTGATATATAGACTCGTATTTGCTGTACATCCATCATGTTTCAGGTTGTATCTGTCACGTCCCGATTCCGTCGAATCGATAGTCGTCCCCCGGGCGTGATGCCGTGCGAACCTAATTTGCGATCGCACAAGGCATAGTCATAAGGTAATCCGAGACACGAGATCTAAGAGAGTACGCAGACAAATTGAATCACACATTAAGTAAAGAAAACTTTGATCTTTATTGATAATGAACATCATTTACAGACTCCAGTACAGGACTCGTGTCGCGCGGGCTACAACATGACTCAATTACAAAAGAGTGCCGATGAGATAGCCGTTCCATACATTGCACACATCCCTCAATATACAACAAAGTACTCCAGTGACCTGGAATGGAGGGACGCTGAGCCATCTTTCTTGGACACTTGAGAGTCTTCAAAAGTGGAGTTGCGGGACAAGTCTTCGACGCGCGGCCGAAGCTTTAAAATCACGAACGTCGTCGAGCTAGTTGGCACGTCATTCCTGGTTCGCAGGACCTGCAAAGAGCGAGGATCAGTACAATCACATGTACTGGCGAATGGCTAATTAAAATCCAAGCTCTGCATTTGATTCAAGCAGTTTTATAAACATGTTAGCTAGCTATTTATGTGATCTTTCTAACCATCCTGATCAATTTGCATGTTAACATGTTTCGAGGCAAGCATATGCATTTGTAAACATTAAGCAGCTATCATATTCATCCCGTGTCACGTGCATTAGTTAAGCAGTGAAAAGGGTGTGAAGGCCACTGGCAATGTCAAGCCATCACGGACTATAGCTGGGTTAGACGGCGACCCTTTCGCGTCGGGTAGCGAGCCCTGTGCGAAAGTTCCCGAATAACCCATGCCGATGAAGGGCTGTCGCTTGCTATACTCGTTCCTTCCGGGCCGAATCGGTCCCTTGGCCTAGGCAACCGTTCGAAAAAACTACACCTTGTCGACAAGTTGTCCAATGACCGTTTTGCAGATTCTTAAAAAATTCTCTCTTTTCTAGAACCTTATCCTTTCTCTTTTATGTGCGAAACTTAGCCGTTCTTTTGAACTTAGTCGATTTGCTTACTTAGCCATATCGTTGCGATAAACGTTAATCGATTTATTCATTGTTTTGCATAGGCTAAGTGGAATTGCATAAGAAAGCACGTTTTTCATTTTCAATACCGACAGTTTGATAGCAAGTGTTTCGTGAAGAATCGTGCCACGATTTCTTTGATTCTACACTATTATGACAAGCATTCATTAACTTCATATTGATTTTAAAGTAGAGAGACGAGGCGAAGGAGGTCAGCCACTCGCCTTAGACTTGCTTCAAGCGAGCGATCGGTTGGCGGCGCTGACGTCGCCTACGCGATCACCTGCAATCGCATAAGCAACTGATTAGAACACTGTGTAATTCAAAGAATTTCGATATGAATGCGAAGCTCGAAAACACAAGTCACGAAAATCCATTCGAAAACATTCACGAAAAATGCATTCACGAAAACCAAAGCCAAAGCCAAATCAAGTGCGGCATGAAAATCAGAGCAACGAGAGGTCTCTCCCGACTCAGCCGCAGAGCCAATCCTCGAGGCGCAACCCGCTGAATATGGGACTTGGTTCCGAAGAAGCCATTCCATAACGTGGAATGGATCTTAATTCAACCGTTCCCGTTCGATCGACTCGGCCGATTCCGACCTATCGGTCCCGACCGAATCGATAGCGACAGTGTTCCTTTCTCGCACACCCCGTAGACGGAAACGGGGCACGATATAGGGACGGGGCACTACAGTATCGGACTATTACTATGTGTCAGCAAATGCACAAAAAATGGGCAATTTTACATATATCATTAAGTTCCATGATCCACATCCGATGCTCTATCCAGAATTTAACAAATATGGAAATTCTATGTATGTTGACTAAAAAATGTATGCAGATACAATTTCTACTTATCCGAATAATATCCAAACTCTTTCATATTATCTGTTAATTTTTTTATAACTTTATTTACTGATATCTGATAAAGCTTATGACCGCTTTAGTAAAATATGGACATTGGTTTGAATATTCTAATGATATCCTTAAAAGCCACTCAGTGAAAACTAATACAAATACAAAATATGTATATCCACTCCATTCCCCCCCTAACGTGGGGCCTTCACTATGGGATTTTTAAAGTTATGAGGAAAGCAAGGTCCTAAGTTTCAAAAAGATAATGGCGAGGGAGTATGTTAATGTTACATTGCATGTTTGCTAGAAATGATGCTGCAGCCATCAGAGGATGAACTGGAACTTTGATTCTATAACACATGGTGTCATCACCACCATGTTTATAAGCAATAAGCATAGATCGAAATTTGGTAGAATGTGTTTGCATATGCTAGGATTACTGCTCAAGATATATAAATAACACATGGTATCGATCTCACCATGTTTGTAAGCATAGGCCGAATTTTACCATCATTTTAATCCAAATCTGCACTGTTTTATATGATTAGAATATTAACTATCAAAATGTATGATAAAATGGTATAAATGCTCAAGAGTGCCATGTAGAAAAGTTTTATCAAAGTTTTCCCATAAGTTTGTTTCTGCTAGGTCTTTTTGTTTCTTGTTGGTTAGCATCTATTACTCATTTAATTGCTATTGAAAGTAAACTACCAGGTGAATAAGCAGCAGTTTGGTCATTTTATATTTGAAGGCCCTGCTGGGGTTGGAAAGAGAACTATGGTTTTAGCATTCTTGAGAGGTGTCGTTGGACAGGAGAACTTGAAGGTAACAACAAACAACTCATAGAGCAGTCATCTGGGGTTTCATAGCTATATTCGGTCGTTATGGCAATTTGCAATTTTCTTATGCAGACTACAATTGAGCTGAGAAAAATTGACCTCAAGGTACTGAACTTGATCTTATTTCCTTAAACTATATTCCATATAAATGACTCATTCACCAAATTATTATATGGGATACTACTTTGATGTATTGGTACAATATTAGTTTCTATACATCTTAAAGAAGTACCTGCCAAATAAGAGAGATGTTCACTTGGAAGAATTATGTACTGGTCTGCTATTCAGGAAGAACATCTTACCAGCATCGATGTGAAAGTGAGAACATCTTCCCGGCATATTGAGGTCAATCTATCTGAATTGCGTGGGTATGAGAAGCATGTCATTGTGGCTTTGATAAATGAATCCCGTGCACCATTGGATAAAGTTCCTTATTCTGATCAGTATAATTCTCGAGGTATTTGGGATTTGTCTCATATGCCAATTAGTGCATACATATTATGTGCCTTCTTATCCTCGTGTTTATATTAGGAATTTCCTGTAAATCGTTCCATCGAGAAATATATACCATAACTACATTTGTATAATACTAGTGTATGCTTTGTGTTTATCTTGTTTCATATATTCTCTTATAAGATGCATATATTTCAAAAAACATGCCAGCTATTGTTCTCCATGAGTCCGACAAGCTTTCAACAGATGCTCAGCATTATGTTCGGTGGCTTATGGAGAAGTACAAAGGTTGTAATAAGATCTTCTTTTGCTGCTATGATTCCTCAAAGCTTCAAACGATTAAGCATCTTTGCAAAATTGTAAAGCTTCAACCTCCTTCGGACAGTGAGGTGATTCATTTCTCATGCTGCATATATGAGTTTTAAGGTCTTCATAGGTCGAGTCTATTCTAACTTCTATAATTAGGTTGTTGATGTCTTGGAGCATATTGCAAAGAAAGAACGTATCGAGCTGCCCCACAATGTAGCAGAGACAATTGCTAAGAACTCGAAGCGTAATCTTCGGCAGGCAATTCGCTCATTTGAAGCTTCCTGGAAGTCAAAGTGAGCAAGTAGCATATGGTTCACTTGCACCTATACTCAAATTTCACTTCAGACTTATTTATTGTTTGTTAGAACTGGTGATAACTGTAGATTTTGATATACAGTTAATTACTGTGTTGTCTTAAAATGCTTCTACTTACAATAGACGAAACTATCACATTGGTCTTGTTTATCTCGCAGCCTTTTCTGAAATCACTGAAGTCTTCTTCAAATTCTTGCCTACTAAGAATAATTTCTAGTGTAACTGGAGACCCACTACATTTTCTACTTTAGCTCTTGCCTTTTTCCTAGTCATTCAGGACACAATTTGTATGTTTTCCATGTGTCTAAAAGAAGTGAAATAGGAAGAGAAGATAAATAAGAAGAGAGAATTAGATGATTTTATTAGATCAGAAAATACACATTTTTGCGCCTTTCTAAGATAAGAAAGATAAAAAAGTACGATATCCTAAAGATACATAAACTAACAAGCTAATTTACTAACAAACTAATAATATCTATCCACTTCTAGACTCACCTTACTAATAATATCCATCCACTTCTAGACTCCCCCTCAAGGTGGAGCGTACAAATCATGCATAACCAGCTTGCTACAAATAAAATTCACTCGTTACTGACTTACTTCCCAAGAGGTTTTTGTAAATAGATTTGCTAAGAGATTAACCGAGGCTACGTACTTGGTCTCAATGATTTGTTCATCGACAAGATTATTTGCAATATGAATTGCAACTTGATTATCACAATATAATCCCGTCCTTATAGATGACACATCTTCAAGTTCGCCAAGTAGCTGTCCTATCCAACCGGTTCATATGTGAAATTTGCCATGCCATCACAGGGTACTCCGACTCTGCACATGATCTTGAGACGACACTTTGCTTTACTCTTTCATGATACAAGATTACTACCGATAAACATACAAATTTTACGTTGAGCGTCTATCATTTAGTGACCCTGCCCTATGAGCATCTGAAAATCATGTTATGAGAGTGTCAACAATCAGAAAGAATAATCCTCGGCCGATAGACTTTAACAACTGCATCCTAGTGATTTGTGTGAGGATCATATATAAACTGACTCACCATGTTTACTGGATAAGCAATATCTGGCTGTATCTGTCAAGTAGTTTACTTTGTAAAGTAGTCTTATGTATTTTCCTGTGTCATACAACTACAACGGCTCCCTCGATCTGGAAGCATTTTAACTTAATGGTCCATAGGTGCTTCTGGTGGCTTACATCCAAATATTTTTGCTTACGACAACATATCCAAGACATTTTTAATACAAGAAAATCGCCTTCTAGATCTTGTGACCTCAATCCCAGAAAAATATTGGTGTCCAAGATCCTTAGTTATTAAGTATTTATGTATATAGTCCTTCAGCTTCAAGGTTTTAATTCCTATCTGATCATTGCTAGTTATAACTGTATCATCCACATAGACGACTAGGAGAAATCCGTTAACATTGACGATGCCTAAAGAGTTCACGTCGGCAATGCCTAAAGACTTATAGTTAATGTTGACACGCGTAAAGAGTTAACACGCGTAAAGAGTTAACGTTGACAACACTTAAAGAATACAAAGTAGTTATGTTGCATTTGGGAAGGCCAGGACCTTTTGCAATTTTTGTGATCTTGCCGAACCAAGCTCTTGGAGACTATTTTAAGCCATACAACTCAAAGCAAGGAGGTTGCTCCATATATACTTCCTCGTCAAGAGTCATATGAAGACATTTTTGACACCAAGTTCAAGGGCTAATGATGAGTAGGGGTGGGCATACGGTTCGAGGACCCGCGGTTCCGACCCGACCCAAACCGTATAATAGCCAAATGGGCCGGTTCCTAAAATTTTAAATGTAAACGGGACGGGACGGGGCGGGACGGATCGTGTCATATTAATGGTTCGGGGCGGGTCATCATTTACAAACAAACGGGACCCCGGCCCGGCCCGTTTGTAGGGGTAGAATAGTAATTTTACTTAAATCCCTAAACTAAAAAGTAAAAAGTAAAACCTACAACATGTTACCAGAAGACCTAACCCAAATATTTCTCTTCTCATATGTAATACTGGAGAATGGAAAGTGATTTTTGTATAAAGTAATTTTTGAAGTCTCTGGTACAGTATTGTATAGGGTTAGTTTTGTATATGTTAAAACAAATGTACATGATTCGTTTGGACCCGCGGGTTGTCCCGGATTGGACTCGTTTCAAACGGACCGGGTCCAATTCGGTTCCAAAGAATTTTAGGCCCGTCCCGTAAAAAAAAAGGGGCCGGTTCGGATCTATAAAATTTGGGTCCGGCCCGGCCCGGCCCGTGCCCACCCTTAATGATGAGTAGCGACTAAAGCAATCAATAGATGGACTTATGTCCTCTTTGCGACTAGGGAAATGGTATCATGATAGTCAACCTCGTAAACTTGGGAATATCCTTTCGCAACCAAGGTAGTTTTCTGTCGGGCAAGCGAACCATCAGAATGAAGTTTAGGTGTAAACACCCATCGACTACCAATGATCTTTTATTGACTACCAACAAACTTCTTTCTAGCGAACCCATCGACAACCACCGAACTTCTTTCTATGCAAGGAGTTACTATTTTTGATGAATGAAATGTAGACAAATTACAACTTCACAACAAAAGCTCTACAAGTAACAACTATAAATTACAGAGTTTTGGAGAAGTGGGACAAAAGTCTCATCAGTGCGCGAAGACGAGACATGGATTCTTCTCGACGACAATTTCTTATCGGATGCTTCAAAACTCCAAGACATCGAAAGCTTGACAGCTGAATTGAACGATAAACACACTTTTTTTAAATAACTTTTGCAAGGAAGCTCGTAGCCCATGTGGCTTGAGAGAGATCTGGGTTGCTCGGGAGCAATCTCCTAATCCAAAGTCAAATGGTTATCGCCCAAGGAATGACCATAGGATCTTCTCGTATGCGTATAGTGGAATTCTTGAAAATGGAAGAAGATCCGGTTTTAGCCCTACCGTGGGCTATTTACAGAGGGAACGCCTGTACAGCCTTCCATGGAGCTACATCATAAGCTTCGTAGGGTTAAGCAACGGACGAACCACTAGTGGTGGAGATAACTACCCATATTCTCTCCTTTTCTCACATGAGATCATGCTATCATGGTCTATTAACGAGGTGGTTCACAACCTACCACCACTAGTGGTTCGTCCCTCGAGAATCCCACTGAGGGCGTGGGTCCTTGGCAATTGCTTTAGTCGGTTAGCAACACCAACGTAAATCTAGCATCACTCAACTCGCGGAAGAAGCAAGACGCGCACATCGGCATGGAAGGAACAACTCATATCGGTGCGGAAGTGGCATCGGTGAGCATTGGCATGGAAGCAACACAGTAGTCGTTGGGTGGCCCCGGGGGTAGGGTGGAAACTAAACATCGCTGCGACATCAGGAGAAGCAACTGTCCTTGCGTGCGATGGAATCGTCAGAGATTGCCATGACAACTTCATCGTCGCCTTCTCCCTGTTTATTGCGGATGCTTCGAGCCCCCGCCGGAACTTGAAGCCATCCTCCTGGCGATGCAATGGTGTAACACTAAAAATATTCGTATCGCTGAAATTGAAACATCGTCGAACCGAACTTCAAATATCATCACCAAAAAGGTTGCCCTCCCATGGACCCTGACATACAAGGCCCGAAAAATTCAACAACTCCTTAATCCCCGTATCCGATTGGTACATGATGAGACTGATGCGAATGGTGTGGCAAAAGCTCTGACGGTACTGGCACATGAGTACAGACGGAATCAGATATTCTTCCACACCTCCGAGCTTCCGACGACGGCTGCCATCGCCCTTCGTAAGGACCTCATCGATTCTTAGAAGGGTCATCTCTTCTCTCATTTTGTTCCCATATTTTGTTTACCCCCGGTGCTTTCCGAGGTGGATAGTATCATTTTGTTTTTCGTCTAGGCTTTGACCTGACACGCATAATTTTATTGGTCGCCGGGCTATCTCCCGGCGCCGCCTTTGGGCTTTTTTCAGTTATCAATAAAATCGGCTGTTTTCTGGTAAAAAAAAAAAAGTATGCTCAGCTTTGCGGAAGCAAGAAGCTTTTGGGCATTTACTCCGCGAAGCTAGCTTTCAAGGCTATTTCTAGCCCAACTTGGGATGAATGGTTGAAATGGCCATTTTACCCTTACAAATCCATCTAGCTCTTGTCTGTTCACATATCAACTTTTTGAAGTGCCAACAGTTACCAAATTTGACATGATCTTGTTTTCATTTAAGGCAGTTATTTCTTCTATATCGCATTTCAGGACATTTAGTCAATCAAGATTTCAGAATCACTAGGTGTTTTCAGAATGTAGTGTTAGTCAGTTGTGGTTGGAAAGTGCAATTCTAAAGCCGTCTGTTAGTCAACTAGGATTTTTAAAATCTCTAAAATTGTGATTTAAGAATCACTTCTTCCTAATTTATATTCTGTTATCAGCCACATCCATTCTTGGCGAGATTCTAAAATCCACGATATGCGGCATTTCCCCCTTCTTTTTCATTCAACCCAAATTTCTATCTTTTCATATCAATATCCACCAACCTATTCGAGATGACAACCCACTCCGACAGTCACGAAGATCTACTTCGGCGGTAATGAAACTCGACCTAGTCCGGCGAACATTACTTCGACCTACTTCAGCGATCATCAGTTGCAACCTTTCTCGACCAAATCCAACATGTCCACCCATCGACTAAACATTCTTCAATGGTGGTTGATGCCATCTGAAATCATAACCCACAAGGGCCATAACCATTCTGGTGATTAGCAGCTTGCAACCTCTTTCTTTATTCACGTTTTTTTATTTTTTTAATGAAAATAAATTAATCATTATGACAAAAACTTTCTACAAATTCTTGAATAAATCATAAAAGAATAAAGGGTGTTTCTTAGAATCATATGATAGTTGTGGTTTCATAATTACAAAAAATAAATACACTAAACCGCCCCCCCTCACCCCGACACACACACACACAACACCCCCTATGTTTCATGGGTATTGCAAGGACCTCCCTTACTTTGAAAGTAATTACACGGATACCCCCTTTGCTTTATGTTTTATTTTGAAAAAAAAGGTGGTATAAACATAGGGGAGGTCCGCGTAATTATTTTCAACACCCTCCCCCCCCCCCCCCCCCCCCCCCCCCCCCCCCACCCAAACACCCACGCACCACCCACCCCCACACACACACCATCCTGAACGAGACAGTGCTTCTCATACAGTCTTGGGAACGGAATGAGAGACAACAAAAGAGATAAATACAGGAGAGGGATCAATATATGAAACAAGTGTAATGGATGGGAAGTACAAGTCTGAGTGCCTTTGTGAAGGGCAAATGGATTGGAATATCTAAATGAAAAAGGAGAATATTGCTCACTAGGCGATTGTGGAGGGGATTTTGGAAGGACAAAATTTGTTGGCGCCGACAATGAGTCAAGTGTTTGATGATTCTTGATTTTCTCCCCTATATGTACATTATAGTATACAAGGTTAACAAAATATTTTTTAAAGTATATTATTACCAAGAAGTCAAGTATTTGATGATTCTTGATTTTATCTCCACAAAACAACTCGCACATGTTTGGATGAATCTCCAATTTACACTAAAACATTTCTCATATATCTAGCATATATGCATACTAGTTAAAATAGTTCTCCTACTAGGGAAAATAGAAAAGAGGGCAAGGAAGTGGAGAAAATACCGGCATTTGAATAAAATGGACCTGATATGAATATCCCTAAAGCTTGTTGGGGGGAATTTGCTGATGGATTTATATTGTATTGGATTTTCTAAATCTTATTAGGCTTGGATTTGGGGCAATAGGTTCCGCAACTTGACTGCTGCTTTTGCCCAAGAAACCGAAACCTTCATCCCTGCCAGACTTGCATGAGTAAGTTATTTTCCTTCTACGTCTCATATGTTATAGATAAGCCAAGGAAACATGATTATATTATCCTTAGGGCTGTAAAACGATTCAAACAACTCGTGTTCGGCTCGCGTTCGGCTCGGGCTAAGCTCGGTTCTAAGCTCGTTCGTGGGTAGGTCGATTCCGAGCTCGATTGATTTTTTTTTTGTTCGAAGTGGTGTTCGAACCGAGTTCGACCATAGGTTGTTCGACTCGTTCTTGTTCGCGAACGGACTCGAACTCGGCTCGGTTTCTCGTATTTGGACTTTTAATAGCATATGATATATTTTTGTATGGATGTGTATAAATTTTGTCCTAGGAATTCTACTCTTTTTTTGTTATTTATATGATGGTAAATTTATAATGTAAAGAGCATAAATAATTCAACAAAGAAGTCTTTAAGACTTGGGAGTAACCGTACAAGAAGTTTAATGTGACTTTGGTTCGATCGTGGCTCGGGCTCGGTTCGTGTTCGTCCGAGCTCGAGAGCTAAATCGAGTCGAGCTCGATCGTTTCGAGCCTATAATCGAATCGAGTTCAAACACTATTTTGGAGCTGGGCTCGAATAAAGCTCGTTCGATAGTTTATTCGAACCGAGTTCGAACATAGTTTGTTCGAGCTCGTTCGTTCGATTTTCAGCCCTAATTATCCTTGGAATGGCTATTTTGGGTCTTTGTTCAGCAAGTGTTACCTCATTTATTTCATATATCACCACATTTTTAATTTTTGTGAAAACCCTAAAGCATTTCTTAATGCTCAACCAAATTTAATGAGTGTAGTGATTAAGTCTGAAATGTGCATCGCCTTCATCTGTTGCATGGTTATCTTAGTTTGTTTTATAACTTGTGTCTTTTCTATTTGACATGCGAACTACCAATTCATTGTGCTTGTTTTCCCGTCTCATCCTCGACTATAATGAGAAAGTTTTATGTCGCTGTGAAACCTTAGCCTAAATGATGAATAATATATTTTCACTTGTAAGTTCCTCTTTGTAACAAAAAAATTCTTATCAGTTTATCTGAGATTTTAATGTGGTTTCTGTAATCTAAGTTGCAGCCACTCGTTTACCGAAGACCACGTGATTTTGACAGGATGGGAAGATGACATTGCTAATATAGCTAAAAGCATTGTCAATGAACAGAGCCCAAGGCAGTAAGTATTATCTTGTCCTTGCATAGTTCTTATGATAACTGTTCGTCTAGCTGTCTATTACTAGTGGTTGGCAGTGAAAAATCGTTGCCAAGATTGCTTTGTCTGATCTTTGACTTGAGGGAAGAATCAAGATTTGATGTTGGCATTTCTTATGAAGGTTATATTTCATCCGCGGAAAACTTAAAAAACTGATTGAGCATAACGTGTCACCAGACTTTATTTTCAATGTACGCTTCTCTTCTGATCCATCTTATGTGATAGTCAATTGGGAATTTCACGAGTGTAAATGTTCTACTTGTGAACTCAGATTTTAATATCAGAACTGAAGAAGCTTTTGGACGACCAATTCCAGACAAAGATTGATGCCTTGTACCAGGAATACAAAATCGTGGGTAGAAAAATATAACAGTTTTCGTCCTTTGCTCATTACGCTACTTGCCTACCGTTGTTCTATTATTCTATATCATTCTCTTATTTATGCAGATCTGAGCTGACGTATAATCTTTTGTTGATGCGCAGCCTGAAGATGATTCTTTTGTGGAGTCTGAGAAGTCTCTATCATTTTCACTTGATTCACAAGAGGACTTTAGTGGCAAGTTTATGGGCCCAAGGAAAAATGTTCGCTACTACATGAGAATTGAAGGTAAATTTCTTAAAAGGTCTTGGTTCATAGTATTAAGTTTTAGGGTAGTAAATTAAGCCTTTGGTCGAAAATGACTTTCATAATTAATCCATTCACTATTACTTGCATTGCCATTTTCTTTAATTTTAATATATCATTGCCCCTATTACCTCGGTCTTGAACTAATGTTTCTTGATCTCGTATAGGCCTCTTTTAGGCTTCGTTTAGTAGGAAGGATAGAATAGTGAGAGGAAGGAAAATGAGTAGAGAGATACTTTCCATCCATATGTAAAGAAAAGATTATTTCCATCGTTTGTGTTTGGTAGGAGGGATGGAAAATGGAAGAGATGCATTTTCTTTTGTTTGGTATGAAAAGAAAAGTTGTAGTAAGATAAAAATATATAGACTTGATAAGCATCAACTTTCCTTAAATTTTTCTCCCATTTTTGGAGGGAATCTCTTAGGTTAGGAGGGAAAAGTAACCCTTCCACTTTTCCTTCCCTCCGCTTTTCCTTATACCAAACAAGAGAAAATGTATCATTCCCTTCCATTTTCCTTCTGTTCCTTCCACCCACTTTTTCCTCCTACCAAACGGACCCTTACTCGTGGACATGCTTATCTACGTGTCATGCAACCCATATATTTAGTATATGTGGCCTATCTATGTGATATGGGCCCCTCCTTGCTGTATATATAGTGAACTGTAACACGATTTGCTAACCCTGTCACTAATTTCTAAAAGTTTTCTTGGGTGCAAGAGATAATTTTTTATATATTTTTATACATCTCAGTGTTTCTACTAATTATGTAAATCATTAATCTATAGTAAAGTCGTAAACTATGCCTATACATGAAACACCTACCCTTCCTCTGGAGGAACAAAAACTGTTAACTTTTTTTGCACGAAATCTGACATAAGTGAAAAAGAAGAAGTCGATATGGTGGGGATCACAAATTGTTTAGGTCCTTTTTCTGACTATTAGATCATCCCAACCTTTTGATACAATGGTCTAATTTTCCGCCAGGCACTTATATATTTCCTCTCTTCCTCCAACAGAATTTTCAGCAAAGTTCATGAGCTTCTACAAGATGGCTGTTACAAAGGTGTAGTTGGGACAAGATGCTGTTGAGAGGTTAGGGAAACCGTCTCTCAAATGTGAAGCCTTGTGATTACTTCATAAAACATCATATAAAGTATACATATGTAACAAAGCTTTTCAATCGAATAAAGCATGAACATGTAAATAACGCTTTGGTGCATTACTGCACATTAGCTCTGCTTCCAATCTCATGCACAATTGCCACTATTTATGTTTGAATTGAGACAGATAATTTTATCATCATATAAGTACAACACTGGATTGTATATATTTTATTTCTTGTGTTCTTAAAGCTTCAATATGCGAGTATTGGTCTGTTTGGTTGGCCGTGCCTAAGTTTGATTTATTATGAAGGATATTAGCAAGGACTGGCCACTGAATCTTGGTTTCAAAATAACGTAAGTGGTAGATCATATAGCTAGAACCTTCCATTAGATGTTGCATAGTATCAATTCTCAGTTTTATGGATTGCAGAGTAGAATGTCCAAATCAAGATCCAAGTTGAAACAAACATGCAATGTAAGATATTTTTAAAATACAAATAAAAATTTCACCTTGCCATCGCTATTCCCGGCGAGAGCACCTCAGATGCAATATATGCAAGCGTCCCAACTGTTGATTTGGGTCTCGAGTGCAAAAGTGAGACTATTTCGAATTTTCAAAAAGAGACACTTTTGTTTTTTAACTTTGCACCTTTGAGTATCCAAAATCGTAGATTTTCAGACGTGGAGCAGGGCTGCCATCCAACAAAGTGTTCTCCAGTTTTAACTCGCGATGGCATATTTGTTGATAGGAAATACTATATGTACTTCCAAAACTCTATCCCACCATGTCCCTCTGTCACGTGGTCTTCTCCTATTCGTTCGTGTCTTCCTCCAACCTCCCCCCTATTTGCTTCCTTGTGATATGAACAACCGATCAAATAATAATAATAATAATGGCAGTAGCTGACACTACAGATGAGCTGCTGGAAGTACCTTGCCTATACGAAACAAGGGCTAATATGAAACTTACAGTTTGGGGAGGATCAATATATGGAAGAAAAAAAAAATTCGCAAAATCTTTAGGCATTGCAGACCCGCTCGAAGAGTTCTCCGCTGACAGCATTCTCCATTACAATGGCCAGGTGAGTTGCTGGACACAACCTATAAACGTTGAAACGGCTGCAGACTGAATTTCAATAACATCACTGAAAATGTCAATTTCTCATTGCCCTCCAATAAGCAAATATTAAATAAAATATAGACTACTTATCGATGTGTACATGCATAACATCAAAATCAAGTCTGTGTTTGAAATGTCACAATATACAATATCATAAAAAAGTTGATTTTACATTTCATCTCCACACGAATGAACTCACGTCAGATTACACTACCAGTGGAACTCATATGGAGAGCTTGTGCCTTCAGTACAGAGCCAGACCCTTATGGATGTCGATGATTATATCGATGACAACAACGAGGCAGATAAACCTTTAAATATAGTTTTCGACATTGTCGGTTCTAGTCTTATCCAAAACTGTCTTGATGGGAAGGGGATACCAAATGTCAAGCATACGACTTTTATGGAGTTGTTGAAAAATACGAGAACTCTTTTATACTCTAGTCGTATATTGGATGTGTCACTTATCCAAAATTGTTTGTGAAATTTCTGGACACCAATTGTGTGAAATGCAAATTACGCAGCTTTTGCAATTGCAAACAAAATTTGGTATGTTTATTGTGAGTGCAAACTTTGATTTGGATCCAAAATAAGAAATATTTATGTAAATTCTTCTTCTATGGGCATGGAAAGACGGAAAGACTTTGGGCCAAGATCAGGTTGATTTGGGCCGCCCGACTAACTAAAATCCCTCCTCCCATGGCCATCGAGAAGGGATCCAACAATTCCGAGACTGAGAAAAGAGAGATGATGATGGGAGAGGAAGGAGAGGAGAAGAAGGAGGAGGTGGGTAAGTTGTGCCGGCGGTGCAAGACAACGTACCGTCAGTCCTCGAACAGCAGCTCCTCGTGCAGGTTCCACCCTTCCTTCTTCGTCTCCAGAAGGCACGACGACCAAAAGAGGTGGGTACCGCTCGCTACAATCTCTTCACAAATAATTTTTTTAATTGTTCCGTTCTTATTTCCCGTAATCTTTCTTTCTTTCTTTCTTTGTATCCATATATAGAAAAGCAAAATTAATAATCTTCAGCGACAGCAAAGAATAGTACTTTGGGGAATAAATTTTCAGAAATTTTCACTGAAAGCATAAATTTTTTACAAAATTATACGTACAACATAAATTTTCACAAATTTACGCATAGGAATGCCTTTCCGAAGAGCGTTAACGGACAACGTTACCGCTTTTAAAAAAAATATTCCTGGGCAAACGCCCTTCGAATGGGCGTTTTCGCCTGCTGCTCTTGTGAGCTTGTCGGTAGCAGTCAATGTGGGGGATTTTCAAGGTTGCAGCAGCAGCCTTTGACCCCACTGGGAAGTGTGAAGGGCACACGATTTTATGCAGGCAGCGGGTTACTTAAAAGAATGAGGGCGGAAGGTTTCATCAGAAGAAGAAGAGAACCAGAAGGAGGGGGAAGGTTGAAGAAAAAGAAGAAGAAGAAGCCAAAGAAGGAAGAGTGGAAGAAAGTCCTCATTGTTAACAGGTAAATTTTTTTTTTTTAAATAATAATTTACTATTATGTTCATGTTGATAAATATTTAACGGAAATTTATTTAATTGTATTATAGTAACGTTGACATGCCGAAGAATTTTCGAAAATATATTTAACAGAAATATATTTAATGGAGATATATTTAATTGTATTTAACGAATTTTTTTTCCTATAATATTATCTAACTAGAAAATAATTACCTAACTTAAAAAATTGCAATGGTTATTACAGATGGCTACTCAATATGATGGGAGAATACCACGTGGTCCGACAACTTCAGCTGTTATACATGAGCGGAAATCTCACATTCCTAAACTTGTATTTTCGGAAGAGGTAATCTAAATTTGAATTAATTAATTATTTTGATGTTAATTATACTAAATTGTATTAATGATATATATTAAAGCGTTATGATTATCCTGAAGGAAAATTACGCGAGCATGGTAAGTGGCGGTCATCATGGGAGTTGACTGCACCCCAAAAGGCCTTGATAGCGGCTTCAGTTTGAACATGTTGACGCGATACGTATTAAACGTCATGACAGAGACTTGATATTGAGTATCGTTGAGCGATGGTGGCCAACACGCAACACATTTCAGCTATCTTTTGGAGAGATGACCATCACGTTAGCTGACGTAGCACAGATTCTAGGGTTACCTATCGAGGACTACCCGGTATATTTTGACGAGGGGATGGATGCTTCTCATATCATTAGGACATACTTCGGTGTGGAGCCACCATCTGATATAGGAGGTCGCAACACTTACTTGGCTATGATCCACTTTCATGCATCTTGATCGCATCGGCGATACAACAATTGTTGTCGATGATTCACGGGTATTTTTTTCTATATTAATTATCTTTAATATCTATTTAATATAGTTGATATCAAGGGTTTGCTTGTTGTCAATTTTCAGGTGATTTGTTGTACAAGAGCTTATTTGTTGTGTCTATGCGGTGCATTTTTACTTTCCGACTCCACGGAAAATATGATCAATGTGCGACTGCTACCTTTCCTTCAAGATTTGGGTACACGCACACAACATGCATGTGGTGCAGTAGTATTAGCATATTTGTACCGACATCTTTTGTGAGTAAGGTATCAGAAAGTAAAACAACGAAAAAATATAAGTTATGTCTAACGCTTATACAAGTATCTTGATACTTCTGGTAGAACACATTTATTAATTATATCCATTTGGATCTCACGTGCACATTAATTTTGTAGTTCTAGTGTTACAATCGGTTCGCTATTGGTAGACCGCTCACCATATATAGCGAGCAACGAGTATGGCCAGGAGGCCTTAAGTGGAATACTGAAAATATAGATTATCAACATTGTATCCACAAAGCGGTCTCTATTTACCGGAATCAATTTGATACATTAACCGCCTTTGATGTAAGTATATAGTTAACGTCATATTTAATTCTGTTCTTAAATGTTAATTTTGTTGCATATCTCAATTTATTTGTTCAACGTCACGTAGGTTTGCTGGCAACCCCAAAGTGTACCAGAAGGTGTAATAAACACTACACGTGGACTCAGTTTTTATAGGTATTATATTATGTACAACGGATATATGATATTTCATCCGGCTGATCGTGTTATGCGACAGTTTGGACTGAAACAGATGACCATGAGCCTTTACCTTCTGTATTAGTTTTGGAACAACTAGAAGGTAAAGGCTCATAGGGTATGATCTGTTTCAGTCCAAACTGTCGTATAACACGATCAGCCGTATGAAACATGATATATCTACTGTACATAATATAATACCTATGGAGACTGAGACCACGTGTAGTATTTATTACTTATTCTGGTACACTTTGGGGTTGCCAGCAAACCTATGTGATGTTGAACAAATAAATTGAGATATGCACAAAAATTAACATTTAAAAACGGAATTAAATATGACATTAAGTATATACTTACATCAAAGGCGGTTAATGTGTCAAATTGATTCCGGTAAATAGATATCACTTTGTGGATAACATGCTGATAATCTATATTTTCAGTATTCCACTTAAGGCCTCCTGGCCATACTAGCTACTCGCTATATATGGTGAGTGGTCTACCAATAGGGAAGTGATCGTAACACCAGAACAACAAAATTAATGTGCATGTGAGGTCAAAATAAATATAATTAATAAATGTGTTCTACCAGAAATATAAAGATATCTGTACAAGCGTTAGACATCCACTTATATTTTTTGTTGTTTTACTTTCTGATACCTTACTCACAAAAGATGTTATCGAGTGGTACAACTATGCTAATACTGCTGCACCCCATGCATGCTGTGTGCGTGTACCCAAATCTTGAAGAAAAGGTAGCAGTCGCACATTGATCATATTTTCCATGGAGTTGGAAGTAAAAATGCACCGCATAGACACAACAAATAAGCTATTGTACAACAAATCACCTGAAAATTGACAACAAGCAAACCTTTGATATCAACTATATTAAATAGATAAAGATAATTAATATAGAAAAAACCCGTGAATCATCGACAACAATTGTCGTATCGTCGATGCGATCAAGATGCATGAAAGTGGATCGGAGCCAAGTGAGTCTGGCAGTGCTGCGACCTCCTATATCAGATGATGGCTCTACACCGAGGTATGTCCTAATGATATGAGAAGCATCCATCCTCTTGTCAAAATATATCGGGTAGCCCTTGATAGGTAACCCTATAATCTGTGCTACTTCAGCTAACGTGATGGTCATCTCTCCAAAAGATAGCTGAAATGTGTTGCGTGTTGGTCACCATCGCTCAACGATACTCAATATCAGGTCTAGCGTCAACATGTTCAAAACCGAAAGCCGCTATCAAGGCCTTTTGGGGTGCAATCAACTCCCATGATGACCGCCACTCTCCATGCTCGCGTAATTTTACTTCAGGATAATCATAACGCTATAATATATATCATTAGTACAATTTAGTATAATTAACATCAAAAAAATTAATTAATTAAAAATTAGATTACCTCTCCCGAAAATACAAGTTTAGAAATGTGAGATTTTCGCTCATGTATAATGGCTGGAGTTGTCGGACCACCTGGTATTCTCCTATCATTTGAGTAGCCATCTGTAATAACCATTGCAATTTTTAAGTTAGGTAATTATTTTCTAGTTAGATAATTATTATAGGGAAATTTTTTCGTTAAATACAATTAATTATATTTCCGAAAATTCTTCGGCATGTCAACGTTACTATAATACAATTAAATATATTTCCGTTAAATATTTATCAACATGAACATAACAGTAAATTATTATTTAAAAAAAAACCTGTTAACAATGAGGACTTTCTTCCACTCCTCCTCTCATCCTTCTTCGGCTTCTTCTTCTTCTGAAACCTCCCCCCTCCTTCTGCTTCTCTTCTTCTAAGTAACCCCCTACCTGCATAAAATCATGTGCCCTTCACACTTCCCAAAGGGGTCAAAGGCTGGTGCTGCAACCTTGAAAATCCCCTACACTGACCGCTACCGACAAGCTCACGTTGAGCAGCGCGTTCTTCCCCCACTGCAGGAGCAACAAAGGCCAAGTAGGCGAAAACACCCATACGAAGGGCGTTTTGCCCAGGATGCACCCTTCCTTTGGGCGTTTTCCATTTTTTATATATATATTTTTTTGTAACAGTGATAGCGTCCCCCGTTAGTAGAAAGTAATATTTATTCATTTTTAGAGAAGAACGTCATTCGGAAAGGCGTTCCTATGCTCTATTTGTAAATTTGTGAAAATTTATGTTGTATGTATAATTTTGTAAAATTTTTATGATTTCAGTGAAAATTTCCGTTTTCTTATTTATAATTCAAGAATACGAACATGGAAAGATGGCATCTCAATAATCTTTGACAAAATCTAATAGACCCAAATAAACCCGAAAATCCTAAACTAGACCCAAAATATACTGAAAATGGTATTAACTCAATATTAAAATTTGCTCTAAATTCATGTTCTTCTACAATAACCCTTGCAGAGGTTGTCATCTTGCATGTCAAATAGGGGTTTCAAATATCCATCCATTGTGACCTACTGTCATGACATTTGTAGGAACTCTTGATCTTGTTCTTAAATGGGGTTCATATTCTTTTTTCGCCAGGACACAAGGGCGATTGTTTCAAATGTTCTTGGATAAGAACAACTTTCAGGTATGTAAAATTGGTTAAGAGGTAGGGCTAATTAACCTTTAGACCCTGGATTTTATACCAGCTTAGAGTTTAAGCCCTAACATGTCCAATTGGAAAGTTTGGACCCTAGATTATTATATATTGTTTACTTTTTTTTCCTTATACCCTTATTTTTAACATGGATTGATTGTTGCACTTGTACTTATGTAGAGGGTAAAATTGGAAAAAGAAAAAGAAATAAAAAGTAAAAACCCAGGGTCTAAACTTTTCAGTTGGACATGTCGGGGCTTAAACTCTAAACTGGTATAAAATTCATGGTCTCAACTTTAATTAACCCTAAGAGATATGGTGGGAAAACTGTTCTGTGGACACCATATTTCATTTTTAGAAAACCACAATAGAAATTGAATAATTATGGCTCCATTTGTAGGGACTCGTAATCTTGTTCACTGTGAAGTTCAAGAGGAAAGTAAACATGTACAACTATACGAACAACATCATTTGTTCTTAGCAGAAGAAGCTCCGCCATCAATTTCACATACTACAGTTGTAAGAGTTCATGTTAGTGGCAGAGTAAGGAGCTATGTTGCATGGACACATGAAAGTGCTGCGTGTATCTTATCTGTATCCACGATCATATCGTGTTCGTAACCCTATATCCATATTTGTGTAACATAGGTGACTACTTGTACCTATCAAAATATGTCCGTATATGTTATCTCGTCACCTGTATCCGTGTACATATTTGTGCAATCTGAGAAGTGAGGTATAGATTTTTATATTGCTCCATTATAACTTTCTCGGGGCCTACACTACTTTATTATTTGTTGATTGTTTGTATGGAGGAAATAATAAATACGTTAAGATCAGGAATTGGTATATATGGTCCTGACCTATGATTGTGACCAAACCCCTTTCTTAAAAAAAGTTCTCGATGTATGTAGGATTCTCCTCGTGGCAGCTGTAGTAGGCTTCATGCCAAACCCTCTATTCCTATAGTTCTCTTAGCCCAGGAAAATTGCATCGTTTCACTTTAACGACCAACCATTAAAAAACTGTCAAATCTTTCAATAGAACCGCTGTGTTCATGGTTGACAATAATGATAATGATAATGTTGAGAAATATTTGCAGAGACCGGCATCTCGTTAGATTTGTGAGTCAAGAAGCAACATTTTGCTCAATTTATCAAGGTATGCATCATCAGGACAAATGGAAACTCCTCTTTCTTTCTAATTATCCAATTCTTCCTCTTGCATGTGATTGAGCCATAGGTCATATTTGTTCAAGGTTGTGAATTTGGCATGCAATGCGATTCCACCTGTTATTGTTAATTTATCTTAGGGAATGTAGCAATACCTACTACCCTCCTTTGCTCTTATGTTGGTGTCTCACTCTAATATAATGGTTTGGGTGTTCCCTACTTTTTTTTTTCCGAAAATATAGCAAAAACTTGCCTTTATTCTCTTTCTAATGTTGTAAGGTGGCTCAACGGAACAAGGACCTAATGTCACAATGCAGGAAGTTGCTTGGCAATATAAAGTGCAAATTGAGTTTTTTATAAGTGCAAACTGAGTACTTAAAATTACTAATACTTATTTTATTTATGAACTTGTTAGGTATTATGAGCTCAAACCCGATGATCCACCCTATGCTGCCAAATTCTACGATTGTTGTGGAGCCGAGGACCCAGAGGCATTGGGCTGCACCACTGACTTCCACATCTCTTACGACGATGATTGAGCCCTGAATCTAAACTTCACCAGGAGGATTTTCATGGAGTGTCTTACTGCACTTGTGTTTGAAATGTAACTATGGTATATGTAGTACCCAGTCTGTGTTATGCAGTACATGGCTTTCTAAATTGTTCCGTAACCTTTAATATCAGCGATAAATCCCGGTTATGTTTTTATTGCAATCTTGCGTGCGGTCTGCTACTTTTCATTGATGTGGGTGTTATTTGTGACGATTGCACCGAAGAAGTTTGAAAATAATCTCTGATGCATAGGCGCATCTACGCTTTGCTTAGTTCTTTGGTGCAGTTTCTTTTTGAGTTAATTTTGTATAGTATTGTTCCCCGAGACGAATAAATTTATGTTTAACTTTGTCTTTGGGTGTCAACTTGGTTGAAATATGTAAACAACAATTGCAAAAGATGAGGGATGATGGATGGGATTCTTTGCTGCAGAAAATCTCTCCTCTTGTAGTCTTGTGCGAAGAAAATGTTGTTGTTCCTCCCATTGATGCAATATTTATAACTCAAGGGAAATTACAGCGAAATGCTCAAAAAAATCGCAAATATACATTATTATCGTGTTGACTTGTTTGTTTGGCGTGCTTAAGTCTGAATGATTCATTTTTATGCTTTTGACAAGCAAAAGTTAATCCGTCTTGCTCAACTTTATCCTGATGATTTTTCTACTTGAGATCTTGAGGCACTTAAAGATCAACTTGGAGGTTTATATCGATGATATATGTGCTCTAACTAAAAAAATTGGGTTCTTTACTTGTAGAGCCTTATATAATATTTAAAATTTGTGTTTAGATCTCATATTGTCTTTCCTAAAACTTAACACAAATTTTGAATATTATGGAGACTTAAACAATATCTAACAGTAAATCCAAATAAATCGTCAGAACGAGATCCAAACTTTCTTCTGGACAATACGTAAATTTAAATACAAATTTTGAATATTATAAGAGACCATAAAACTAAATAATCCTAAAAGATTTCAGAACTACTAGTCTTGCAAAAAAGCTCCTCGAGACAAAAAAAGAAAGAGACAAGACACACCCACAAGTCTATCAGCTCATAAAGTTAGCATTAACTCTTCCAGTTGCAACAGCTCACGTGGGAAGAGCATTCTCTGCGATCAACATTGAGAAGAATCGAAGGGAAAATCAATGAATGTATGATTGTTTTATTCTCTGCGATTAACATTGTGAAGAAATTGCGTAATCGAATGGAAAATCAACGAATGAATGATTGTTTTATTCTTATTTTGTTGTATATATGAGAAAGAGATATTTAAGGAGATTGATAATGGACTTATAATTCAACGATTTCAAAATATGAAGGCTCGACGAGAAATTTTTTAAGGCACAAATAAAAAAATAAAAGTATTTTCGCCTTCATCTTAGGGGTCCCGACGAGGACTAAAAAAAACCGTGCCTTTCGGAAATGTCTTACCAGATTTTTTTCCTGAAAATTAGTGTATTGATTTATTTGCCGTCCCCACATAAGTAAAACTGTAAAATTCTGGTCCTCCCCTTTGTGCACCTCCACCTCTTACTTTTGTAATGTTTATATACATAATTTTTTGGCCTGACATATAAGACGGAACAATTTTTTTTTATTTTATAATTATAATCGATATGGTGATTTAACAACAAACACACTCCATATCAAAGACAAAATCAGGGCGAAGTGCTGGATTTTATGATGTGGGCCAAATCATCACCTCTGCAACTATATAACCCCATTTGATTATGAGCACACAAAAAATTTTGATTGACAAACTTTTTTCAGTAAACTACAAAAACATAAACGAGTGCAAGAGCATCAATACGGACGCATGCTTCATGGTCATGGTCCTCTTCATAATGACATATTTAATATCAACAACTAAATAACGTCTTAATGCTGGAAAAAAAAATATTATTTCATATTGCAAATTGTTAATAAGTGGGATGAAAGTCAAAAAATCCCATAAAAATATTGCACTTCGTCCCACCATATTTTTGTTTGTTGGAGAATGATTCCAACCCCCTTGCCATCATGTCAAAAGCCAGCAGCTAGAGTTTTATTTTCTTTAATACGCAACTATGATTATAATTTGTAATAGATGGGTGTTTATTAATTAAGGGTCCTAGTTATTTTCTTGCCCAATCAATCAATCGAGAGCTAGATATTCTTTTTTAAGTAGATTATTTATTCCTTAACTTGAATAATGATGATGACGATCCCAAGCTTTTAAGTTAGATTTCAAGTTATTATAGAAAAAATAATAATTTAATGGAGAATAATATCATGGGGCATCTTCATCTAATACATAACCACCAATCAACTTTGGTCCACTCCTACCATTGGCAAAATTAAACAAACCCTAGTTATCTAGAGTGCAAGTTGAAAATGTTCCTTCAAGATTGGAGTACAAAGTATGCTACGTATGCTGATTTCTTTGGTACGCACTTTGTTAGGCTCAACCACTAGATCACTGAGAAAGAGGGATTATTTTGTATAAGAATAC
Source organism: Iris pallida (assembly GCA_029216955.1). Classification (NCBI taxonomy): domain Eukaryota; kingdom Viridiplantae; phylum Streptophyta; class Magnoliopsida; order Asparagales; family Iridaceae; genus Iris; species Iris pallida. The sequence goes on along the minus strand of JANAVB010017398.1, from coordinate 951,701 downwards.
AAAGTTTAAACCTAATTAGACTTTGGATACTGAATTTATCTATTTTAGACTTTGGGTACTCGAACTTTTTAGTTTAACAACACAATTTGACTTTCAGTGACGAAATGAGTCTTTTAATGACAAATTTCGTAACTAAATGTGTCACTAAGAAGTTTATAGTACAAAAAATCTAAAACGACAAACCCAGTACCCACGTCTAATTATGCTCTAAACCAGATACCCTTATACAAAAAAAAAAAAAAATTGCTCGTTCTTATTGAACTGTACAACATATATTTTATTTTAACAATCAATTGATTGTCTTTTTCATATTACCTTATTGATATTCTTTTATAAATTGTCTGGTAAGATATCGATAATTTGCATATCCATTTTAGCTATCCATCAGTGCGGACTTTAAATTTTGAAATCCGAGACGAACTCTAAAAGTAATGTCCTCAAAGTTTGATGTTCATATTTTTTTTTCCAGACGACGATGAAATAATATTATCAACCAAAAATTCAAATAAACAAATAAATATAATATAATATAATATAATATCCAAAATAACATGTCATAATGAAATACTAATAATTAAAATTGAAGATGTTCCAAAAAAAATAAAAATAAAGCCCTAGATATCTAGATTCAATAATAAAACTGTAACTTGTTCTGTTGTACAATTACTTCCAAGAAACACATAGGGACATACAGAGATTGATAGAGGGTTGACAACGTCGGAAGAGTAGTCAAGATTGAGAGCGATGGAAGGGGCAAGAATTTTGACAACATATGCACCAAATTATTTTGGAAAAATTTATCAAATGCCCAAAAATCGCAAAAGTTTTATAAAAAAATCCACCGCAAAATAATATTTTATCGCGTGCCCAGAATTAGCGAAAAATATATTAAAGGGTGCGAAATGACCATTTTACCTTTCTAATTTATTGAAAATACCCACGAAACCTACTCTTCAAAAAAAAAAAAAACGTTTCGATTCTTCTTCTTCCATATGCTGCTCACTTTCGAATCTAGGTTTTCTCCTCCAAAATCTTCAAACCTTACTTCAAAAACTCGTCAGTGACTATCTATTCGCAATCTTTACACCATGTCGTCATCATCTGTTCCTACTTCATCATTCAGCATCAACTGTAATCCCACTTCATCATCATCAGCATCAATTGGAATCCCATTTAGAGAAGAGAGAGCTGATGTGAAGAGAATTAAGAGCTTTTTGTCATTTTTCGTGTTAAAATCACGGAGAATTGACATTCTTCGTGTTAAAAACACGGAGAATGACCTTTCCTCGTGTTAAATTGACGGAGAATTGCCCTTCTCCGTGTTAAATTGACGGAGAATTGCCATTCTCCGTGCTAAAATGACGGAGAATGACCATTCCCCGTGTCAAAATGCAGGAGAATGGTCATTCTCCGTGTTAAAATAACGGAGAATTGTCATTCTCCATGCTAAAATCAAGAAGAATGGCCATTCTCCGTGTTAAAATGAATGAGAATGGTCATTCTCCGTGTTAAAATCACGGAGCATTTTCATTCTCCGTGTTAAAATAACGGAGAATGGCCTGCAGGAGAATAGTCATTATACTGAGCCCTAGGTGTTAGAATGCAGAAGAATGACCATTCTCCTGGCTATTTTCGTGTTAACATGCAGGAGAATATATAGTCATTCTCCGTGTTAAAATCATGAAGAATGACCATTCTCCGTTGTAAAATCACGTAGAATGGTTATTTCCCGTGTTAGAATGCAGAAGAATGGTCATTCCCCGTGTTAAAATCACGGAGAATGACCATTTCCCGTGATAAGATCACGGAGAATGGCTATTCTCTTGTTAACATGCAGGAGAATAATCATTCTCCGTGTTAAAATCACGGAGAATGGTCGTTCCCCGTTGTAAAATCACGTAGAATGGCCATTTCTCGTGTTAGAATGCAGGAGAATGTCCATTCTCTGTGTTAAAATCACGGAGAATGACCATTTTCATTGTTAAGATCACGGAGAATGATCTTTTTTTCTTTTTTTAAAGTATATATTGATTGATATCATACTTTTCACTGTTGTTTGTTTTATATCAGTGCAAACAACCGAGAATCTCAAAGAGATAAATAAAAGGCTCAGGAATGAGAAAAGCGAGCTTCAGAAACAAGTTGAATCGTTGCAGAATGAAGCCATTAAAAAGGAAATAATCGCCGAAAAATTTCAAATCTCTCCACGAAGAAGAAGAAGATGATGATGAGCGATGATCGGAGTTCGACTGAAGAAAAGCACAGTGAACTACGAATGATCTTTGCGATCTCTGCTGAAGATGAGAGCAATGGAATTCAGATCTCTCGTGAAGAAGAAGAAGACGAAAATCGCAATCAAAATCTGAGTTTGTGAATTCATATATATGACCAAATTTGCGCGAAAGGGTAGCTATGGTATTATCAAATTGGCAATTTTGTAAATACAGAACATCTAAAGGAAATCTTGAAATATTTAACGTAAAAATACATAATGTTGGGTATTTCATAAAATCCACCATGCGGGTGGATTTTTCATAAATACCCACCCCGAAAGTGGGTATCTCAGCAATTTCCAGAAATTTTTTTCCTACTTTGACTAACTGATTTGCCTCTTGGTATTATAGTATATGACATTTAGATATTCTAAAGTAAAATTTATTTTAGGCGAACTAAAATAATTAGAATGAGTCTGTTGTGCTTTAGTTTAGAACTAGACTTGCATACATTAAATAGTACAAAAAATTCTGGTGCCCTCTAAAATCTTGGACTTGAAACAACCACCTCATGGACCTCATATCAAGTCAGGACCTGATATCCATATAAGTGTTTTTAAAATCGAAGCGGATTGACCGGTTGAAACGATCAACCTATGACACAGTAGCTAGTTTTTTCGGGCTAGGTTAATACATATTCTCTTTTTTCAAAAAATTGATCAACAAGGTAGACGCGGTCGGTCACACCACCAAACTGTCTGATCCAGTAAGATTTTGAATCAATTTGATCCTGACTTTTTGACTTTTGGTTTGGACTTTACATACAATCAAAGTTAATATGTTTGCTTCTTTACTAATTCTACTATACTCTGATACCACTTGTTAGAAATTTTTATTGTACCCTGTCGATTCATCAAGAAGTGAATTCAGAGCCTCAACAAGACAATGTCGAATTAGCTCTACAAGTCGTTGTTGAGATACCTTGACAAGATAATGTAGCGGCACCCCCATTCAAGATAAGGTAATTATTCCTGAGGAACAAACTCAACAACCTCAAGAACCGGTAATGTTAAGATGGTCCACAAGAGAAGGAGAAATATAATTTCGGATTATATTGTCATATTTCTTTAGGAACGTGAGGAAGACCGTGGATACTGGAAGATGATCTATAATCATCTTCCGTCAGGCCATGGAAAGTTTCAGTTCTCAAAGTGGATTGATACAAAAAATAAGGAGTATAAGTCCATGCAAGACAATAAAGTTTAAGAACTTGTCCCATTACCAAAAGGTATGAAGTCCATTGGTTGCAAATGGACATTTAGAACCAAGAATGATTCGAAGGGTCATGTGGAGAGGTATAAAGTACGTCTTATAGCTAGTGACTTTACTCAAAATTTTGGGATTGATTTTAAAGAGTATTTCTCTTCGGTATCTTTGAAAAACTCCTTTAAAATCAATACCAAAATTTTGAGTAAAGTCACTAGCTACAAGACGTACTTTATACCTCTGGTTTGCATTCCTGCATGCCAAATATTTTAAGCACTTTATCGCTATAGCTCTTTTGTGATAATCCAAGAATACCTCGAGAACGATCTTGGTGTATTTGAATTTCTAATACAAAGGAGGTGTCACCAAGATCTTTCATCTCAAAGTTATTTGATAGAAATTTCTTAGTGTCATGCAATATGCCTATATCATTTGTGGCAAGCAGTATGTCATCAACATATTACATCAACTAATCCACAAGGATTACTTCAAATAAAATAATCTACCGAACACAAAATCTAAATTATGTATAATATAATTCAACCATATGAAGGATGGATCTAAACTGAAGGATCATAAAAAAAAATTGACGGAATAATCAAAACCCTAAATTAAATTAAATCTAGTGATCTAGGGTTTCTGAATACCAACACCAACAAATTGATTCTGAAACTTCAACCTCATAAATCAAACAGGGTGGCTCTGATACCACTTGTTATAAATTAATGTCTGTTGATTTATGAGATGAAGAACATAAATTAAATTGATTGCGGAAGCGTACCTGAATCCATTGCTTGGCTTGATGGATGTTGACGCGATCGTCTCTTTATTGGGTTCGATCTTCCAACTTGCTACGACCCTTAGTGACAAAGGTGAATCCGAATCCTTTGTCCCTCTCTTTCTGTTGATGGGGATGCAGAAGAGAAAAAGAGAGAACCTTCTCTTTGGTGGCCGTATAAGTTGGGGACCATAACCCTAATGAATACACATATTTATATATGTGTTGATATTTCTAATTTGGCCCCTCATCAAATTAGAATTATCTCCGGTATCTACACATTAATTCCATTACAATTATACCCTTAAGCCAATTTCCAAATAGACCACTTTAATTTGGCTTAATTATTTAGATAGTCCAAATACAATTAATTTTACATGTGTGGTCCCTTAATTATTGAATAATTCTAACATAGTAAACATGAATTAATATATATGTGGTTGTGTACTATGTAATATATTTGATATAAGATTGTAAGTCTATATAACTGGTTCAATCTCAATTAACTTGTTGGTTGTACCGATTTGATTCAATCCTGGTCCAGTGTCCTGACCGGATTGATCTTCAATTCAATTCGGTTTTTTAAACAGTGATCCATATTAAAAGTCCACCACTTTTAAAAGGGGAAAAAATTCTGAAACAAGGTAACTAGAGGATGGGATATTCCAGCAAACATGGGTCATTGAACAGTGAAACTTGTAAGATTAATATGAATCCATGAAATGTTACACATTTCATTAATGATCATATTAAGTTTAAAGATCCATGAATTGTTACACATTTCACAATGCTATTTATATGAAACTATCAAATCAATAATTTTCTAAGATCCTAATATTTATGTGTTAATTAATATGTAAGTTTTAGTCGGTCTTTTAAAAATCGGTCCGAAAATTGACCTGGCCAAGACACTGGATCGGTTCAATTAATGGTTCAACCACTGAATTAGCCTAAATGGTCCAACTTTATTTTTTTATTGATCTTTACAAAAGTATCATTTTTAAAAAAACATCGGATTAATATTGAACCGGAACGAAAAAAAATAACCGGTTTTATCGACCGGTCCGCTTTTTAAAATACTAGTTTTAATAATGCATAAGGTATGAATATATAATTTAATTTTTTTAAGTCAAACTAGCTCTATAATCAAATCAGAAAATTGACGCCAAGAGTTGGCTCAATTATGAAAGAGAATTATGGATGGTAAGGCATCTCCAGTGACGATTTCAAAATATATTTTTCGTGGTTCAATTTCGAGACCGTCCGTCTACTCAGAAAGGTTATACGTTGGCCAGAAGAGGTTATACCTCACCCTATATATATATATATATATATATATATATATATATATATATATATATATATATATATATATATATATATATATTCAATTATGCTATTTGGTTACCAAAATTTTAAAATTTTTGGGTGGTACCATCCACCATTATGTGGCATCTGACATGACAACTGACATGACAGCTGACATGTCATCTTTTAACCCAAAAAATTAATTACCCAATTTTTTTATTGTTAATGTTAATGCTAATTTTAATTTAATGTTAATATTAATTTTAATGTTAAAATTAATATTAATGTTAATTAATGTTAATATTAATATTAATATTAATATTAATATTTATGTTAATTTGATAATAATAATAATATTAATTTTAATTTTAATTTTAATTTAATGTTAATACTAATTTTAATATTAACGTTAAAATTAATATTAATATTTATGTTAATTTAATATTAATATTAATATTAATGTTTAATATTTAATTTTGTCATATCAGCTTGTCATGTTATTAGCATATGTCATATGTATGATACTCAAATATTTTGAAAGTCAAATGGCATTTTTGATATTTTTTTTGATAAATACACAAACAACTGAGTTTCTTACTAAAATACTCCCACTGGGTAGTATCTACTCCTCTTCTTCTCCCATATCATATCATATCATATCATATATAGACCCATCTTTCTCTATCACATTCATCAGCAGCTCTAGTCCATCCATGGAAGGAGGAGACCAACAAGAAGAAGAAGTCTCCTCCTCCTCCTCGTCAGCCACCACCACCAACGCAATCGTCCCCGCCGGCCTGACCGCTGCCGAGCACTCCGACCTCCTCCCCACCATCTCCGCCCACCACACCTACCGCCTGGGCCGGGGCCAATGCTCGTCCCTCCTGGCCCAGCGCGTCCGCGCCCCCGCCTCCGCCGTCTGGTCCTTCGTCCGCCGCTTCGACAGCCCGCAGATCTACAAGCACTTCGTCCGCAGGTGCACCCTCAAGGAGGAGACGCCGACGATCGGGCCCGGCTGCCTCCGCGAGCTCAGCCTCATCTCCGGCCTCCCGGCCAGCACCAGCACCGAGCGCCTAGACGTCCTCGACGACCGCGGCATGGTCGCCGGCTTCACGATCGTCGGCGGGGAGCACCGCCTCAGCAACTACCGCTCCGTGACCACCGTGACCGAGCTGACCAACGGGGAGGACGACGGCTCGGCGGCGCTGAGCGTGGTCCTCGAGTCGTACGTCGTGGACGTCCCCGAGGGGAACACGGACGAGGACACGACGATGTTCGCCGACACGGTGATCAGGCTCAACCTGCAGAAGCTGGCCTCGGTGGCGGAGGCGTTGCATGCATCAAGATAGTGAACCAGTTGGCCCCATAGATCAGCCTGCATGAAGCTATTGTATATTTTCTTTTTCTTGGTTTAATTTCTTTCTTTCTACTTCTGTTTCGAAACGTCTAGCTTCTTGCAAGTTTGTTTATCCCTATATATCATCACAATTAAATTTCTTTCCACTCTTCTTTATCCCTATGTATCATCACAATTAAATTTGTTTTTGTATCCGTTTCTTCAACGTACTAAAACTCAGTCTCATTCTAATACGAAAGATATGTGATGTAATAGTAGATATTTTGATTCCATTGGTAGGTTTCAAAAAGGGCGACTACGAGAGGGTTGGTTGTATGCCCATGCTACCTAAACCTCTCACACGCATTGGATTGATTGAAAAAGTGGTCAGAAACGAAATGAAACGTACTTTGCTTTTTTCTCTTTTTCTTAGTAAGGACAAGAAACAAGTTAGAGCACAGTCTGAAATTGTCCCAGAGAAAGAGAGAGAAATAGTGTCTAGCTAGTGAAGGTGTGAACCGTTTGTGTTCTCTCTCCCTCTCTCTAAAAAAGAAAAGAAAAGAAAAGAAAAGAAAAACATTGTGCGGTCCGTCCGTCCTTTGTGCATCATGGAGAAAGTATAGAGAAAGAGGTTTTCACAAGGAAGAAAAAATTGTGAAGAAACTAATTAAACTCAGCAGAATATATATAGTATAGAACTGAAATATATGTGTGTTTGTGTAAAAGGAGCTCCAGCGCAACTAGTTAGATGTAGGCATATCTTCCAAGAGGTTGCTAGTTCGAGCAACGAAGAAACTTTAGTTCCCTTGTTGGGAGAATTAAAGTGGGGGCGTTGCCGTGTGGTAGTGGGTGCATATGCAGTTGCGAGTGCAGTACGGATGTATATCTCTACTATTATAACGCGTCTAGTAAAAGAAGCCGTCTAAACCATATGTATATCATCATTTAAATTATTAAAAAATTAATAGAAAGATAACTAAATAACTACCTAAATATCCCATTAATTATTAAAAAACTTAACCAAGCATTTAACTACCTAATATGATATATTTATAACTAAATAATTCTAAATTAAGTGGTTAAGGTGAAAGGCATTTTTCTTAATTGCTTAAGTTCAAATCCTAAGAACGATATTTTTTATATAATAAATTTATATTTAATTTTTTTCAATATTTACAATGCATGTGCACATTACTAGTATATTATAATGTGGCTTAGAAATGCTTAAAAAGTAAACCATCTATGTCGTATGTATATTCCCAATTAATTAATATAAAATAATTAAAATCTTTTCAATTACCGCATATATTATCTCTTGACGTAGTTTAAAAAAAAATATTTTAACTACCTGAATATATAAGAAATCCTAAGTAAACTAACTCATGGTATTATCTAACTAAAAACATATCCAAAATTCTAAAAAATAGCTATAACAAATCCTAATTTAAATGTATTCAAATTATATTTAAAACATTTTAAGATAATTTAAATTTTTATCTAAATTTATATATATATATATATATATATATATATATATATATATATATATATATATATCCATGACTCGGCGGCTAGGGTTTGCCCTCCTTGGGTCTCCTCCTGCGGAAGTTCACGCCGGAGAGGGTTCCCAGCATGGAACCAAGCCGACGACGAGTGGAGACGAGGGGCTGGGCAAAGATGACGACGAGGATGCTCGGGAATTCGATGTGGCGGGGGGATGGACTACTGTTGAACGGCGGCGGAAGAATAAAACTCCCCCGCCGCGTGATAGAGACGCCCGTAGCCAAGGGGGCTATCGACGTCCGCCGAGGGAAGCTCATCGGCCGCCCGGCCTGACAACGACCAATCGAAGAGAGGTCCCCTTGTCAGGAAGTAGACGGGAGGCCGGAGAGAATAGCACAGGCAGGGGAAGGGGAAGGAAGTCGCGCAGGAGACGAGGCAAACATCTAGGGGGGCACCGATGCGAGATAGGAGTGCCACATCAATGGGTACATGGGCGAAACCAGTTTCCTGAGCGGAGATTTGTAGGCCGTCGCCGGTTCAAGAGGAAGTGGACCTGCAATACGTTGAGCCGAGCGTCATTAATGGAGTCAGGGTTGCCGAAATCACTGCAGATGATATACAGGAAACGACCGAATATTGGAGAAACACGTCGGTGCTATACGTGATGGGCAACAGGCCGTTCTACAGCCAAATTCGAGCGTATGCGTCTAGAGTTTGGAAACCTAAAGGAGATATGGATTTATTCTCACGTGAGAACGGCTTCTACTTCATCAAATTTGCACTTCTGGAAGACCTGGAACGTATTCTCGAAGGTGGCCCGTGGACTTTCGACGGCAGATTGGTGGTACTGAAGAGGTGGTATCCTGAGTTAAATTTTGAAAAGGACAGATTATCAAAGGTCCCAATATGGATCAGATTCCCGTGGCTCTCGCCACAGCTTTGGAGCATTCCGTCCATTATGAAACTGGCAAGCTTGGTAGGGGTCCCAATACGTACGGATATTCCGACAGCTAGAAGGCAGCGATTGTCTTATGCTAGAATATTCGTCGAAATTTTGGCGACTGACGATCTACCACGGAAAGTTGATCTTATTCTCCCGAATGGCGAGTGGCTCTCTCAGGAGGTGGATTATGAATGGGTGCCCCCGTCGTGTTCTCTCTGTAAGTGCTTCGGGCACACCAAGGTGTAGTGCAGAGACACCCATGAGGAAGGGGAGGAGGGTGTAGTCCAACCTGAACAACAGATAAACAACGACCAACAAAGAGACCTCCGGGAAACGATCCTCAACCCGCTGGACTCAAGTCAAGGTGAAGGTGCTGTGCCTATGACTACAGATCAAAATAGGGCGCCTGCAGGCGTGGTTGATGTAGGAGAAGAAAGTCAAAGAGCATCTGTGCTTGGCAAGAGGCACGAGATGGATCTCCCAGCCAACACGGAGGAAGGAAGCACCCTGGCTATGGTGCTTGTTGGAGATAACAATGCAAAGGTGTTAGCTGGACAGCCTCAACTGGATGGGGAAGATAGAGTAACAACTAGAGCGGCCAAACGAGCATCCATCCATGGTGGCGTTAATGTTAGAGACGGGATGGCAATGTGCCAACACGACAGGAGGGAAGTCGAACAAGACTTGACTAGAGAGAACCCGAGGTGGACGCTGTTAGTGCGTGAAGCTTCTATTCAATCAGCTAACGGCATAGGTGAAGAGGAAGGACAAAACAATAGCGGTGAGGTGAACGCAGCTCCTAGTCGTCCGATGGAGCGCGTGAAGAATCGAAAGGACACCCCCCCCCCCCACTCTGAATTAATGTCTCCCATTACGTGGAACGGTCGGGGGGTGAACTCGATCGGTAGATGGAAGGAGGTGCAGAATTTGATTAGTGTGCACAAGTGTTCGATAGTAGCCATCCTGGAGAGTAAGATCAAAGCTGTTGAGAGGATTATCAAGAGGACTCCAGCTTACTGGTCGTCCACCCATAATAGGGAGTTATGTGACTCGGCCCGCATTTGGCTTATGTGGGATACGCGAACATGGTCTGGCCAGGTATGCTTTATGTCCGAACAAATAATTCTTCTGGATTTCACTAACATAGGGGGATTTCAAATGCAATTTGGGGCGGTCTACGGCCATAATGACCGTAGAAAACGCTTCCAACTTTGGAAGGATATTATTCAGGTGGCTAGCCAGAATGGAGGACAGGTCCCACTGTTACTAAGTGGGGATTTCAATGCTATGATGGCCGAGGAAGAGAAGAGAGGTGGTCGACCGGTCCCGTATTTCATTCTCGCTGACTTCCGCGACTGTCTACTTGCCTCTGGCCTTTCCTGTTTGGAGAGAACTGGCTTTGATTGGACCTGGAGTAATAGCTCTCCGATTAATCGCGTTGTCTGCCTCCTCGACAGAGCTATTTGTAATAGCAAATGGCTGGAGCTGTTCCCTGCTAGCAAGGCGGAGGCCTTGCCTTGCGGCACCAGCGACCATTCTCCAATCCTGGTCCGTTTGGTCCCAGAAGTTACTCCACGCCGACGTCCTTTCAGATTCAATAATGCCTGGCCACTCCTTGCTGGATACCAGGAGGCAACCTCGAGTGGACTCTCATTAGCAGTCGAGGGCAACCCCCAGTTCCGCCTTACGAGGCGCTTGAAGCTTGTCAAACACTTACTGAAGCGCTGGAACCGAACCCGCCCTCGGGAGGATCTGCATGCTCAGGCGACCGCCCTCCAGGATGTTCAGAAGAGGGTTCAACAGGAACTAGGGGTGAGCATCGGTTCGGTTTGGTTCAAACCGAACCGAACATGTGAAAACCGAAATAACCGTAAACCGTATTTCTCAAAACCGAAAACCGAACCGTTTTTATAAAAACCAAACCGAATTAATTCGGTTCGGTTTTCGGTCGGTTCGGTTTCATGAATCAATGTACATGGCCTTCAAGTTTTTAGCAAAATGAGCCTATTTAAATAAAAAAAAATTTAAAATATATGACATTATTGTATTTATGAATTGTTATATTACATAGTGTGAAAGATATTAGTATATATAGATTGAGGGTAGATAGAGAGAGTGCTCAAAGAAGCACCGACATAGAATAGGAGAAGAGAGTGCGCTCAGTTAGGAATTAATAAACATTAGTATATGTATATTGTGGGTAGTTTGATAAATTACTAAATCTAAATCGGTTTTCGGTTCGGTTCGGTTTTTCGGATGAAGAACCGAAAACCGAACCGTTATTTCAAATTTTTAAAATTTTAAACCGTAAACCGAACCGATAACCGAAAAATCGAACCGTTTGTCATATTTCGGTTCGGTTCGATTTTCGGTTTTCAACCGTTATATGCTCACCCCTAACAGGAACCGACAACTCATCCCTGATCGAAGAAGAGCTTCGATTGGAAGAGGCGGTGCGGCGTCTCCGATTTCTCGAGGAGGTTCAACTGCAACAAAGGGCCAAATGCAGTTGGCTCAAAGATGGCGATCGAGGGTCCAAATTCTTCCATGCTATGGTCCGGTCCCGCAGTCACCGCAACAATTTTGGACCGCTTATGGACGCCACTGGTAGGGTTATTTCAGTGGATAGTGAGATTCAGGATGAAGCCATCTCTTTTTATACTTCTCTCTATAATCAATCTGGTTACAAATATGAATTCCCGTCTATTATCTGCAAAAGAATAGTTACAGAAGAAGGCAATCTCATGATTAATAAAGGAGTCTCCATGGAGGAGGTGGAACAAATAGTGAAGGAGGCTGACCCCAATAAGGCGCCTGGGCCAGACGGGTTCAACTCGGCCTTCTACAAAACCCATTGGGATCAGCTAAAAGATTTTGTACTCCAAGTCGTTCAGGACTTCTTCAGTTCGGGCAAGCTTTTGAAAGAAATCAACCACACATTTCTTACACTTATTCCGAAAAAGGAGGGAGCTTCGTCTCTGAGAGATTTCAGACCAATTGCCTGTTGCAATTTTATTTATAAAATAATCTCTCATCTTATGTGCATCAGGATGCAGGATATTATGAGGGAACTGATATCCTCCAACCAGTCGGCATTCATAAAAGGCAGATCTATTGCTGAGAATTGTCTTCTGGCGCACGAACTTGTTCGAAATTTCAACAAAGCAGGAGGACGTAAAGGGTGCATTAAGCTGGATCTCCGCAAAGCGTATGATATGGTCAATCGTTATTTTGTCTGCACTATTCTTCGAAGTATGGGGTTCGAGGAGTGGTGGGTAGATCGGATACGTGAGTGTATTTCCACGCCCACGTTCTCTATTCTTATTCAGGGGCAACCTTATGGGTACTTTGGGAGTAACAGGGGTCTGAGGCAGTGGGACCCGCTCTCTCCCTACTTATTTTCCATTGTGATGGAGTACTATACTTGTATGATGGATATAGCAGTGTACAGAAAGCAGCTTGTCCCTCTTTTCCGGCAGGTTGATCCTATCGTCTCGCATCTCATATATGCCGATGATTTATTAGTATTTCTTGAGCCGTCCAGGGGGAGTATTGACGTCCTCAATAAGATTCTGGAGGAATTTGGACTACTGTCAGGGCTTCAACTCAATAGGGACAAGAGCCAGGTTTATTTCAACAAAGATTGTCAGGGGAAGGAAGTGTGGTCTACCTTACTTAGTATCGAGCAAGGTCTGCTCCCAGTCAAGTATCTCGGTCTTCCGCTCTCGATTAACTATGCTAGAGACGCGGATTGTGAAGGATTGGTTAAGTATGTGCAATCCAGACTTGAGGGGTGGCAAGCCCAATTATTATCCTTCGGAGGTCGAATCGAACTTGTACGTTCGGTTATCTTTGCTATTGTCAATTATTGGTTGCAGGCCATCCACATTCCAGATAAGACTGTCCTGAAAATAGAACGTCTTTGCGCCAATTTTGTGTGGAAAGGAGGATATCACTCGATCGCATGGGACGAACTGTGCCGTCCTAAGAAGGAGGGTGGCATTGGTCTTCGCTCTTTGAAAGTTCTCAGGGAAGTAGCTCTTCAGAAACTATAGTCTGGAAATTCCTCGAGGGAAAATCTTTATGGTCGAGATGGACGTACAGTAGGCATGTGCGCTCTGGCAATTTCTGGACTCTTAATATTGACAATAACTTTTCGGTGACATTCAAAAATATGTTGCGTATTCGGCATTCTCTGAAACCTAATATCACTAGGGTCATTCATGATGGGCGTTCGACCAATTTATGGTTTGACCCTTGGTTAAAACATCGGAGCCTTGTAGACAGATTCTAGTGGCCATTATATGAGTTGTATGGGAGGTCGGAAGAGGTTGCAGTGCTGATTAAGGACGGAGAATGGGAGCTTAATACCAGACCATTCAGTCATTAGTTGTCCGATGATATTGGCAGCGTGGTCATCACGCGCGAAGGGGATGCAGACCACTGGGTCTGGGACGGATCAGTGGATGGGAGTTTCTCCTTTAAGCTTGCTTATGAGAACTTGAGGCCGCGTGGACAGGAGCTGGAGTGGACGGAAGTTGTGTGGACCAAAGGCTCGGCGGTGAAATGGCAGCTATGTGCGTACAAGGCGGCCCGGGATCGGCTCTTGACCAAGGAGAGGCTACACAAGTTCGGAATTTCCATTCCTGATCTCGATTGTGTTCTTTGTGGAGGAGGTCAAGAGACCAGGGATCATCTTTATTTTCGTTGTCAATGGTCATGGGCCATTTGGAAGAATTGTCAAGCCAAAATCGGTTTGCCTTCCTCACAAGTCAACGGGTTCCAGGACGTTATACAGGAGATGGCCTCTCTGAAGACTCATGGGCTTAGCATATACAATAAAGCCAGAATCAGGCTTCTCTCGGCTGTCTGGCACGTTTGGAGGGAGCGTAACAGGAGAGTTTTTGAGGGTGTGCAATCTTCTATGCATTCTGTGCTGTATAGTATAGAATGTGACTTAAAGAGCTTATAATTTGCTGCTGAGAAGCTCCTGGGAATATCGAGTAGTTGCTTGTAACATTATTTTTAATTGTCCTTAATAAAGTACCCATTCTTCAAATATATATATATATATATATATATATATATATATATATATATATATATATATATATATATATATATATATATATATGGTACGTGTAACGCAAGTGAATGTGACAGTTCGTAGATAGATAGGATGAAAATTAATTACATCAGAAAATAGAAAACAAATAATAGGGTTGCCCTGGTCGAGGGCAGACTGGACGACGGCCTAGGGTCCAAAGATTATAGATACCAACATGAACATATATTGAATGTGCAATTTTTAACTCAAAAGAGCTGTGTTGTAGAGGTTACCATGTTAGCCTTATATATTAAAGGTTTTTAGTTCAAATCTTGGAGGCAACAATTTTTTTTTTTTTAAATTTTTTATTACAATTCACACATACCTACATGTATATACAATTTGGGGGCTTGAACCCTACCAGTCCCGACTGGTGTCCGTGCCTTTCCACATGAGCTACAAGTGTTGGACATCAATTTTTTTTTAATATTTACTTATATTTTAGTTATTTATTTTTTCCATATTATATATATGAGTCATATTTGGGGAGTTTGTATCTGCCTCCATAACCTTATGGCCAGCCCTGGAAAATAATTCAGAAGATTAGCTCAAAATGAGTCAGATGTGAACTAGGAGGATTTAATTACTTCATATATCTAGGATACTAAAATGATATTCGATAAGCTAGCCAAGTTAGAATGGAGTTAATTACTTGATTAAAAAAGAAAAGTTGACCTAAGATGATCCCAATTTGATCCCATGACATGACATTGACCCTTAAGGCAAGAGTGTCTTAATTTATCTTTCTGACTATATAAGTATATAACCCTAACCTCTCTTCTAAGCCCTAAGGATACAAATTGTCAGTGTTTGTTTGTTTTTTTTTGTTTTTTTTTACTTTTTTAGGGCACTAATGAGTGTATTTTTCATGTAAGTTTCGCCATCTTATTAGCAATAAGACCCCGTTTGGTACACTGTAATATAATCGTAATCGCAATGTAATCAAATAATTTTTTTTAAAATTTGATTATATTGCGATTAGGATTACATTACAGTGTACCAAACGAGGCCTAAGTTTATACATTTTATGGGGGTATATACCATATTGTCTTCTGGATTTTAGTTCATTGTGATTGGAGTTGTATTAATTAAGTCGCTTCAACTATATGTCACTTGCCGGTAATCGGCATTACAAGAATTAGCAATCACTTCTAGGTAGAGATTCGAATGTATTCTTTGGCTAAATTAGCGTTTGGATATTTTTGATATCTTAACTTTTAACTGTTCGATTTTGGCATCATAATTTTATAATTTACTCTTTTGAAATATCTTTCGTCAATTTTGAAGTACATCGAGACTATTTCAAAAGCATACCTTATAGTACAAAAGCGCAATATAAATACTTGTATTCTCCTATATTTTTTTTTTGAAGTGATCTTAATGTGCTTTAAGTTTGACGAAAGGTAATTCAAAAGAATAATTTATAAAATTAGAATGCAAAAATCGAACAGTGAAGAATTAAGTATAAAAAACGCCCGAGCTTGGACTCACAGTGAATTCATTAAGTTGTCTTATCTCTGCTTCTATTGGTACATACAATGCCATACAAGATTTGGAATTCGAAATGAGAACTCACAGTGAATTCATTAGTAGAGATGCATTTTAGCAAGATACTCCATTTTCATTATTGGATTCGAAGTGTTACTTGGTTGTATATATCCTTTAATTGTGAAGGCCTAATTTATATTGCTGGCTTTGTTTGGTTTTTATTGTTTGTTATGTATGATCAGAATTTCAACACTAGCCAAAGTGACTAGTAAATTACATTGCTGGCTGTGGTTGATGATTTGAGGTTAATAATTGTTCTTTTATTTGATGGTGATCTAACAAAAATTGGTACTTTGTCTTGGAGACAAATTTACCAATTTGATTCTGATCAGTTTCTGCGATAATTTGAATTTATCTTCTCTTCGTGTTTCTTTAACTCAATGAATACTACTAAATACTATTGTATAAATATATTAAGGGCCAGAATTTTGTTTACGTAAGATTGTTTACAAATATTCATGACAAAGCTTGTCGGATTAGACTGTTTGGAGTTAGGGCCGTCTCTTACATTCTAAGGATCATGGTACAAATGCTTAAAATAATTTTTTTTAACCAATATACAAAAATATTTTTTGTGACATTCTAAGGACAATGTTACTATAGTTTCTAAAAAGTAGGGAGGCCTTAATTAAAAAAAAAAAAATCACATTAGTAATATATACATAAGATTTTTTAGGACATTCTGGTTTTTGGGATCTTGTACGATCGTACAATTTATACATGCTCAAAAAAATGTCCATGATTGGAGGCTAGGGGCTGTTTATTTCTGATGTTAGTTTGAAGCATTTCCAATAATTTCTTGTTCTCTACCTAGATTTGGTTCTTATTCTATAAAGATTCAAATGAATTTGGTTCATATCAACCTACTTATCATAAAGAGCATTATCTATAGCTTTTCCTTTTCAAGTGGACTACCAAAATAATGTTTATTTTTGAAGAAAAAACATTTCTTTTCTATTTCTTATCCGCCATACCTAACCTAAGATTGAGATAATAGGCGACTCGATAAAGTATCTGTCTATATTGTATGTATTACACATGATGCAAGCATGGGCAGACTTAAATGTATATTATTCTAGAAAAACCAATAGTAAGTTAGTTTGTGCATAACATATAATAATAAAACATTCAGAAACAACAAAGTGATTTAACATTAAAAGACCTACTGAATATTGAAACTAATTTTTATTATGGCGAACAACTAAATTATTAATTTCATGCATTATTTGTAACATATATAAACAAATTGGCAATCTAACTAAAACATGAGTTGAAGAAGTAGAGAAAAGATATAATGTGGCATCCAGAACTTATAGATATTGCCATCTTGATGATTAGTAACATAAAGTTAACAGAGATATATTTGAAGGACAATCTAAAGATATTATTCATGTTTAGCTTTAGCATAATGTGATTCTCATGCAAACCATGTATCAAATGGAGTATATATAGGGCAATTTAGCAATATTATTGTAATTATAAATCTCTAGAATATGATGGAAAAGACCAATAAAAATGACATTTCAGCTGATGAGCCATTGATAATAAAAAAGTAATAATTAGTTGATGCACATGAACATAAGTTTTTTTTTTTTTTTTGGTTGAGTTGCAAAACTAATGAGGTAAGAGTTCTTAGCATCATCCATGATCACCTCCACCACCCACAACAATAATACAGAAATATTTTAGTAAAATAATTATACGTTTGGCTAATTTGTTTGAAGTACGTTGTTGCATATTTCATAATATGGCACAAGAGTACTTATATTTCTTAACATCATTATGAGTCCCATTAATTATACACAAAAAGGGAAAATAATCTAACACAATTTGATGATCTTACTTAAATTATTATTATTATTATTATTATTATTATTATTATATATACATGTGTCATCACATTAGCAATACTGTATGCATCCTCAAGTAATACTCCACCCACTCCAAATAACTAATTATCATAACATTTGGCAACTCATTTTCTCTTACAATTATTTGATATTGTTATGACCAACCATTTGATGATAGCTACTTGTTGAAATATATCATCCATCAATGTAGAGCCACTGGCAATTGGTAGTGCATAGCTCACACTTGACCTCAAATTTCCTCCATTATTATGGCCAACTTGGCTATAAACTACATGTAGCTAATTGGAGATAATTGGGCCAATATGTACTAAATATGTAAATTAAGGAGCTCTTCCTTTAGAGGATAACATAATTCCAGTAGTCTCTCTACCTTCTCTACAAGGAATTCTTAGGAAGGACAAAAGGGAAAGAAAGAAAGAAACCTAAAAAGAGAAAGATTGAAAAAAGTGTCAATTCCTGTGTCTTCATATGGAAAAAGGAGAGGCCAATAAGTGAGAAGCTAAGGATGCTGACTTGCATGGAGCAATATATTATCCTACTACCTATCCACCCTATCTAACTCCCTAAGAACAAGCCGTCCGACTTCCCCAGGAGTCGAACCCCGCCCGCCCCCCACATGCACAAGCAACTCTAGCTTACGTAGCTAAGGTGAGAGTCACAGCTTCAAGACTTAGGAAAAACAGTTTAATTTCAAATGGTGGAAAAATTAATTGAAACAACGTCACGTTCTGAATCAGATCCGGGTCAGAACGGTCAGTACGAGTAGCAAAGGAGCATGCCAGTGTGGGCCAGGTATAGGCCTTCGGGTCGATAGCAGACCTAAGGACCGGGTTGTAGCCTTCAGGTTGAGTTGAATGAGTTGTAAGCCCATCGGTCTGAGTTTGAGTGCATTGTAAATCCTCCTCCTCTCTCTCTCTCTCTCTCTCTCTCTCTCTCTCTCTCTCTCTCTATATATATATATATATATATATATATATATAAAATATATATATATATATATATAAATATATATATATATATATATTTTTTTTTTAATATATATATATATATATATATATATATATATATATATATATATATATATATATATATATATATATATAAAACTCTGTTGTAGTTTATAAAGATTATGGCACTATGTAGAAAAAGAGTGATGGAGAGAAGAAAGAAGTATTTGTTATTGATATTGGCAAGCAATTCTAAAAAGGATGCATTGCACGCTAGTTTTGGTTAGCACAATCATATCCTTGAGTGTGCGCACAACTCAACCAAATAACTAATTTGGTCTTCAAGAATGATCAACATCAATCTCTATGAGTGAACAGCATCAGCAGACTAATGTTGATCGGTGGTGATAACGTGTTGTAGTTTACAAAGACTATAGAGTTCTTCGAAAACTATTAGAAGAAGAGAGGTGGAGAGAAGGGAGAGAAGTATCTGTTATTGATATTGGAAAGCAACATGAGTGTGCTACTAATCTTACATACAAGCCTTTACAAGAGATGACAACCACCAAATCTCTCTCTAAAGTATTATTGGTTGGTACAATCATATTTAGTTAGAGATACTTATTGGTTGGTACAATTAGTATTTATAGGGAAATATAAAGTATTATTGGTTGATACTTATCTAGTAAGGTAGAATTAACTACAACATTTGAATAAAACTATGGATAAATTGCAACTTGACACCCTCAATTATTCGACTTTTTTAAGTTGATACCTTCAACTTTGATAGACATTAACTTAATACTCTCTTCCCTAACGGTGTTAAACGGAGATGAAAAATGACAAAAATGTCCCTAGCCTACTCTCTCTCCCCGCGGCGCAGAAGTGGGGGGTCGTGAGGACGGGGTGCGCAGGTGGCGCTGGTATGGTTGGGACAGCGGCAGCAGCAACCGCCCGGGGGTGGGGGGGGGGGGGAGTTGGGGTTGATGGGGTGCGAAATGGGTGGGGTGGGGTGCGAAATGGGTGGGGTCCGACACCTGCCGTAGGGACGGGGTGGGAAGGGGTGGAACGGGGTGGGGAAAGGGGATAGTTTAGGAATTTTAAAAAAATTTAACGAAATTTTAAATGGGAGGGTACCAAGTTAAAAATATTAGTTGAGGGAGGGTATTAAGTTAGTATCTATCAAAATTGAGGGTACCAACTTAAAAAACTCAAATAGTTGAGGGTATCAAGTGCTAATTTAGCCTAAAACTATTTATAGGGAAATATAAAGTAAAAGTTGATCTGTTTGCATATTATATCAAAAGATAAAAGAAACAGGAGAGAGAGGTTCGAGCTCAGCATAACTTCCTAGTTATGGGACCTATGCGCTAGGCAACTGTGCAAAGACTTTACATTGGCAAATAAAATTCCTAAGCTTTAATATTATTATAGAGTCCAAGGAGCAAAGAGTTCTAGATTTTTACCAAAATTGCTTACTTTCAACTTTAGGATGCTCATAACCCAATCTTAACCTGATAGATGATGCCAACTCGAACCTCCATTGTCCAGAGTCCATCTTCACGAAGAGTACTAGCTAGCTTCGTTTGCTAATCAATCTTCGACACGATTAGATTCTCTGTAAATGTGTTTTGCATTCTAATGATATTCTTACTTACTCCAGTTGGCTTGGCAGAAAGCTTCATAAATTTATATATCTGCACAAAATTACTTTTTGTTCATAGTGGAGATTGACCCCTGAATATGAGTCTTCAAAGACTAGATTTGAAGTACATCACTATCAGTTAAGAACCTCAAATAGTTTGTAAAATCAGTTCCAGTTCAATATAAATGCCAGGCAAAGTTAACTAAACAACTGATCATAAAGTACGATTTGGATTGTTATAGTATCAGTAAATACAAGCATCCACGATCCACCTCCTAAAAAATATTGTATCAGTGTCCATCAGATACCGGCCTCATGGTAGCGAAGAATCATTGAATGGTGTCATTTTTCTTGCAGAACATCACAAAGATTTATATCCTGCTGATTCCATAAAAGTTGTGAGTTTACTGATACTCGAAGCAGGTATCAAACTCGTACAAACAAGAAACTGCCGAATTCCTATTTCAGCATTTAGAAGCCTCAACAATCCATAGCTACACTTCCAAACCAAGAAACTGAAAATCATTGATAGAGATTGCAAGGAATTTGTATTCTGATTTTAATGTATTTCTTGAACTGAGATAAATTTGACTGTATGAACAGTTAGAAAGCAAGTATATGTCAACAGCCACTTGACTTGATCCTCCCACTATGACATATGAGTGTATCAAAGAAAACCAAGATAAACGAAAAACAAAGAATAAAAAGGGAGGGCGACACACACAATCAGTTATCCTAGACTCGACTTGGTGACCTCGTAAGCCAAGAAACAGGCTGCATTAGCTGGTACACTGCGAGCCATAGCCGGGCCGAAGCCTTTATAAAGGCCCTTGATTCCTTCTGAAGCCAAAATCTTCTTGAACGCGTCTACAGAGCCTGAGAACTTCGGGTTCCTGTGATCGTCCACCTGGATCACACTCTTTACTACATCGGTTGGGTAGACCGAGAACCAAAAGGATGCCCCTGCCAGGCCTCCAGCAATGATCAATGAACCTCGCCCGAGTTTTGAAGTGTCGGTTCCACCAGCAATGTACTGCTTGATGCCTTCATAGACACCAAACATGGCAGCATTTCCAGGTACCTCGCGAGCCAGGGTTGGGAAAAGACCTTTGTACAGGCCCCTCATGCCGCCTTCGGATCTCAGAACATGCTTTGCCACATCCATGGGGCCTCCATACTTGACTCCACCAGTGGACGTGGCAGACCCCGATAAGGCACTCTGAGCTTGTAACCTGTTTCAGGAACCCGTTACTGGTTGGCGTAAACCATTTACAGACTAAAAAACGAGTGCAAACAGTTATAATACCTCGCGTGTGAGAGGCTTGTTTGTTTTTAAAAATTATTCATCAGCTTAGGCTATAAATGATATGAAAATAACAATAAATATATATTCACTTAATACATGAGCATCGTATATCACCAGGGAACGTTTGTATTCGGAACAAAATAAAAGAAAGGAAATATTGGGCGAAGGCTTACAAACCATGTCATCTTACTGCTTAAGAATGTAGACAAATTTAGAAGTACGGGACATGCACTGTGTTTACTGTATAAACTGAAGAAGAAATATCAAGAAAATTCTTTGGAGCATCACACTGTGTTTACAGTAATATTTGTCTGAATCATGAAACCCAAAATAGACATTTATTTCTATATAAGGGAAACACAGGCACAAATAGAATTCTTGTAACTGGAAACTAACAGATTAGTAAAAGAAGTCTTGGCGCTCAGGTTTCTATCTACTCTTGAGTCTTGACCATTAACCTTCGTAACTACGCCAATTATTAAGTACCAATATCCAGCTGAGCTACAGACTCTTATCAACCTTTTTTGGGGAGGTGCTATCTAATCTTTAAGGAGATTGTCTGGAAGGATTTTGAAACATCATTCATATTTGGGCATTCAGTTAAATCAATGTACAAAAGACATCATCACAATGGATATTTTGGCCTCCTGCTAGATTAATATGGAAATCACATGTGCCTAAAAAAGAGAAGATCCTTGTCTGACTCACCTTGTAGAACAACTTGCTTACTTGTGATAATCTTCAAAAAAGAGGTTTTCATCTTTGCAACAGGGGTCTTTGTGCCTATGCCACGAGGAATCCGTCACACACATTTTTATCGATCGTCTCTTCACCTCTCAGCTTTGAAGTTTGAACTCATGTGTACGAAGTGGTTGGGGTTAATTACTCTCCTAATAGTCTCTATGATTTTTGGAAAATATTAAGAGACTCATGCCATTCAGCTAAAAGAAAGATGTGAAGTGCCACTATAACTTTAGTTTGGTGCATTTGGAGGAGAGAAATCATAGGATTTTTTATGATATCTATGTTGGTATGTATTTTGACTCTTTTTTTTATTACTTCTGGATAAGTAAAGCTTCTAAACTAAAAATACATAAAGAGGGCTAATAATGCTTGATCAGTTGTCAACCAAATATTAAATGACTACTGAAAGCTTATGTGCGCTTATAATTAAACTACAATGGTCTATCATTCAATATTTGGAGCCATATTCACGAAACCTCAGGGAAGTTCTTCACACACTTTACCATTTGTATTGAATTTATTTGACACCATAGTATCTTCAGCAGTGCTTAGCTTATAATACTTGCTACTTGTATCGGATGCTTTAACTTTTTTCTTTATTTAAATAAAATTTGGTTGGGATCTTCTTGATCCCATACTTTATCTAAAAATATATTTACATATGCTCAGCCGAAACACCCTAAAATCTTGAAATAAAACTCTCTTATGAGTATACTTTTCATTACCATAACATCTCATTACAACAGTTATGTCCATTTAATTAGAGATTCTACATCTAAGAGGAAGAGAAATTGACAAAGGGGCTCAATGAGATGAGATGGGTCTCAAGTATCAGTGCTAAAGGGAGTGATCTGAATCACACACACACACACACACGCACGCGCGCGCACATATGCGCACATGGAAATTTATGCAACCAAAAACTCTCATCAATATTTTAGACTCCAACTACAAGAGGTTTAAATTTTCAAATCTACATAGAACTTTGCCAGAAAGAAGACACTGAGATCCAATACAATTAATCACAAAGGTTTAGTACTTTTAGCAAGCTCTTTAAAAAGTCCATTGTCACTAACCTGCACTTGATCAGCTCAGTAGGGCATGCTAAAAACGATACTGCGACTCCAGCACCAGCACCACATACGACCTGCTGGTTCACTGACAATGGTGCCCCGGGTTCTGACCTCAACAGGGCCTCCATTTGCCCTCTTACAGTAAAAAGGAGAGCATTGAAAGCTGCCACTGTGGCAAGTGGGGCTCCCATTCCTTTGTATAATCCCCTTGGGCCTTCTGCAGCGATTGTCTGCTTCACCGCATCCATGGCACCAGAGTATTTTGGTGGCTGGCCAGGAAGTGGGGTAGGTTGGCTTTGAAGCTTTACTTTGATGGTATCAAAGGGATGTCCAACAATAAGTTGTGCTGCCCCTCCCACGGTTCCAGCAGTCAGGTCCTTGGCTACTTCTGCCATCTGTAACATCAGAAAATTAATGAGTAAATCTGTTCATCCAGAACAAGTTGAAACGGTTTACTTAGATTATTTTATCTCCTTACTCTGTTCCAGGCTGTTAATTGTGGTACTTCATTAAACTCGAGTTACAAGCACTATAGTGAAGGAATCCAGTAGTAATCCAATAATTCCTATACATGGTCACTACAATGTAAGAGTGGTATGATAGTTTGTTAGCAGAGTTGCATATATCTGTTCCGGATAGATGGTAATATTCCTCAAAGTAACCATAGTAAGAACATAACCACCATAGCTCTGTTTAGAATTTGAAGCCATACTACAAAGTTACAAACATAAAAACAATTGGTAGCATCTGGAGAAGTGTTGAATGACAAGCAACTCATCTCCCTTTATCATTTATTTGCTGATGGCACCATGATAATTGCAATTTTGATGCTCACTTTCTTTCCTATTATTATGGTTCCTTCTATTTGAATCCTAATTTTGACGTGAAATGCAATGAACGGTATCAACTTTATTTAGAACATTTTACCTTATCTCCTTGCTATCTGACCCACCTCCTCTAACATACGGTGCACATTCATTCATCTTTTGAAGTTATAGAGCTTCAGTAACCAATTGTCAATTCTTGATCTATTACCTAGGAATTGCAGATGTTCCTGGAATAGGAGCTGCTGCCCATGTCAGATTTTGTGAGATGTGTGTCAGACACGACATATACACTCCACATACACTAGGACACACTAAAATTGGTGGCGTCCTTGTCGCCGTGTCCTAATCGTGTTATGTTGTATCCATGTCCTTGCAACATAGCAGCATAATAGCACTCGTTAAGTCATTGACAGTTTTCTTGACTTTTTGGCTATGTTGCATGGACATGGGAAATGTTGCTCACATCTTGTATGTGCCTGTATCCGTATTCATGCAACATAGGTGGCTACTATTGTACTTATGTGAAAATGTTCGTCTCCCAAACCCGTATTATGTTCTCTGTATCCACATCCATATTCGTGCAACATAGCTTTTTAGATATAAAGTATTTTCTTTAACATATGTGCTATAAAACATACAAAATGAATGAATCACTAGTTTCGGAGATTAGATAAGTAAAGAATTTGGTTGACTGTCTTTTGAAGGTAGAAATCTTCTCCCTTTTCCTCTTTCTCCTTACTGTTCATTCCTCCTGCATATCTTTGTGTTGATACTTTATTCTTTAGCAATGGAATTTAACCTGCCATAACATGTTAAATGTTGTATGAATATCTATATGTGCTGCAGGCAGGGCCGGCCCGGAGGGTTGGGTTGCCCTATCCTGGAGCTAATTTTGGTTGCACCTTGACCCTTATTGTCAGCTGGCCCTGGTGGTCATCCGTAATCCTGGCCTTTGGTGGGATCATGCTGAGCCTGAGAGTTTGTCCAAGCCCCAAGGCTTGTCCGGCTTACCCCAGGACCGGCCCTCGTTGCAGGAAGTACTTCTTTTAGACTTTTTAGTTTTTACCAACCAGTAACAATTGCACACATCATATACTCTCGATAGTCTTCTAACTCTAAAATCAAGAGTAGAATTTTGCGTTTTCTGTTTGCTACAACAAGTCAGATCGATATTATTTGGAACACGGAACATTATGGTAGGTGGAACCAAAGTTGGAACGCGGAACTCCAATTGGTATACCCTAAAAAGAATTATACAAATTATAATAGGGGTAGGCTTCTTCACAATGGTTTAACAGCTAGGTTGTTAACTTGCGATATGTATTGTGTATCGATTTGCTTGTTTATTGTATCGTGTAATGTGTATTGTGTATCGTATGATACGATAACTCTAGGAGTTTAGGTCTATATTTCTAAATCCATATAGGACCATGATTGTTTATCATAAATATTTTATTTGGTTCATCTTTATAGGTCTATCTAGTTCTACAATCTAGATTCTTAAGTATATATTATATGGCGAGTAAAATAATTGATACGTATGCAAGATACGTATCGTACAATACTAACAACATTGTAGAATCAAAGAAGGGGTTTCCGACCATACTAGCATAGTACGCTCTCGAACCGTGTGCCTATCTGTAGATTCTATGCACATACACACTTAAACTAAAATTTGAAATTTGCAATTTTACATTTCTTATGTGATGCAAGTATGAATTAATTTAAGTTACAACTATAACGACTTAGGGTTTAGGGTTACTCCATTTCTCTCCGAAACGCTTGGATTGTTGGATATAAGGTTCGAGAACAAAACGTTTCCAAAAAATATCCATAGCCGTGTAAAGTTCTCTAGCAACTTTGACTTAAATTTTGCGAGTGTCAAAGTGGCATGGACGAAGAAGATGACACAAAAAAGCTCCATTCCTTTCTACCTACTACGGGGCCAGTTCCATTTCATCAAACATTCCATCGGGGCCAAACATGCTAACTCATCTGGGGTATCTAATGGCCGATTCCTGAACGGTGCGCCAACATGCATCTCGAAAATAGCTGTTTGAGTCTTAGAGCAAACACCTATCCATCAAACTGATATCTAAACAGCCTTTCATCTACTTCGTGCGTACTACCTTTCATCTATACATTACCCATGCTTAGAAGAATCATTAAGTTGCGCCACAAAATCCTCCTCCTCTCTAAAGATCCATTGACAGCAAGCAGAATCCATCAGTACGAGCCGTTGGATATGTCTTTACGGACTAATCTGTACGGTTCAAAAAGACAGATCCAACTACTGCTACTACTGCTATTTCGGTAACATTTGGGGATGCTTAATAGCGGGAATTCGCAAACTACACACAACATGCAGTAACAACTCAAATGGGTATTCGCCATCATCAGGTAGAAAGAGTTCCCAAGAAATTGGTACATGGCAAATATGTTACCGAGTAGAAAGAGCTGAAACTTGTAGAGCAACTGTATGATTAAATGCACCAGAAGGGAAAATTAGAAACATACCTGGCCACTGTAGGTCTAGATTGAGATTTAGTTTTTGTTAATGGAGGGAAAGGAGGACAGGGAGGAGATTGATTATGTAGGGCACTGGATTGAGTTTTTTCTAGGAAGTGAAACTGAGGCCACAGGCCCAAACAAAAATAAACAAATAAAATATAAAATATAAAATGGGATGATGATGATGAAGGTGATGATAGAGTGGTTTCCGCCTCTCCTTCTCACCTTTGGATCTATTGGTTGGATTCCTTCAATCTGGGGCAGAAGGAGAGGAGTGGGTTTGGTGGCACAGAATTTTCCTAGGCCACCAAATCAGATATGTGTTGGAGTGGGTGGGGTTCCCAACCTATGTGGAGAAGACCCCGGAGTGCGACGAGCGCCGTCCGAAGTCGGAGAAGCTCGGGAAGTAGGCGACGTTGCTGCTGCTGCTGCTGCTGGAGCTTCTGGGAGCAGAGGATCCGAGTTCGGCCCGAACTCGGTCCCAGGCCGAGTTCTGGCCGAACTCGGTCTGGTTGTTCCAGCGTTTGGCCAGTAGGTGCTGGCTGCCCCGCACAGAGTTCTGGCCGAACTCTGTGTTGTCGGGGGCTGAAGCGGGATTTTGGATGAGTTTTCATCATTGGATCTAATCCAACGGTCCAGGTTGGTTGCGGGATTAGGGAGATATATATTGAGTTTTCTCAACCCTAATTCACAAGTGCAACATAACACAAGTTCGAGAGAGAAGGAGGCAAGAGTGCCATTGCAACTTCGGAGAAGAAGGCGGAGGATTGAAGGTTGATATTCGGAGGAGATCGTGTTCGGGTAATCTCTACTCGTCGTTCTCGTTCTTCGTAGCCTTGTAATCATTGTTCTTATCTCTGAGTGTTGTGGGGATCCGATTTGGATCGGAGGAGTTTGTAGAGGGTGTAATTCTTCTATTCCATTAGTGGAGGCTTCTCAGGGTTGGACTCCGATCGTCCCGTGGTTTTTTTCCCGCAAGGGTTTCCACGTCAAAAATTCTCTGTGTCTGCGTGGATTGTTTTTGTGTGTTTGTTTTTTGGTTCGTGCGTTGTTTGCTCGGTCCTCTCGCAGGTACTCTCCGGTTTGGGGAAAGGTTTCCGCGCTTCTTTCCCAACAGAGTGGTATCAGAGCTTTGGGTTCAAAGGGTGTCAGGAGTTGACAGAGGAACCAGAGAGGAGAGATGGACGCGAAGCCGGTGCGCATGGTGAACCTCAATGGCACAAACTATCATTATTGGCGGAGCAAGATGAAGGATTTGCTATTTGTCAAAAAGCTGCATCTACCTGTGTTTGCATCCGAGAGGCCCAGTGATAAATCCGAGGAGGACTGGAAGTTCGAGCACATACAGGTGTGTGGGTACATACGGCAGTTTGTTGATGAGAACGTGTACAACCACGTTGCCAATATTGAGCACGCGAAGACGTTGTGGGATAAGCTGGAATCCTTGTATGCGAAGAAGACCGGGGTAAACAAGTTGTTCCTGATCCGAACGATGATGGGTCTGCGGTACAAGGATGGGGCGTCTATTACGGATCACTTGAGTGATTTCCAGGGCGTGGTTGACCAGTTATCTTCTATGGGAGTCAAGTTCGACGACGAAGTTCAGGGACTGTGGCTGCTGTGTACCTTGCCAGACTCGTGGGAGACCGTACGAGTATCTATGATCGCTTCTGCTCCAGAAGGCGTGGTCAGTCTGGAGTTTGCTAAGAGCGGGGTGTTGAATGAAGAGATGCGGAGACGTTCTCAGGGCACTTCATCCACATCCCACCACTCAGAGGCATTGGTTTCAGAGAGCCGCGGAAGGGGCAAAAGCAGGGGTCCAGGTGGTGGCAGAGACAAGAGCAGGGGAAAGTCCAAGGGTCGGTACGAGGACTCAGAGTGTTATCATTGCGGTAAGAAGGGCCATATCAAGCGGAACTGTTTCGCTTGGAAGAGAGAGAAGAAGGGCGACAAGGGGAAGCAAGAAGAGAACACTACAGCGGCGGCCTCGACGCATGGAGGCGATGTGATCGTCGTAGGTGATGAGGTCATTACTAACCTCGCCTGCGATGACAATTCTTGGCTGGTGGACTCAGGGGCTTCAGCACATGTATCTCACAATAGGGCACTGTTTGCCACTTACACGACAGGCGACTGTGGCGTGTTGAAGATGGGCAACGGAGATGTGTCGAAGGCGGTTGCCATTGGAGATGTGCATTTGAGAACGAAGACGGGTGCGGTTCTTGTTCTCAAGGATGTTCGTCATGTCCCTGATATCCGTTTCAACCTGGTGTCGGTTGGAAGGTTGGATGACGAGGGATTCTTCAGTCTCTTCGGGAATAGTCAGTGGAAGCTTTCCAGAGGTTCGTTGGTGATTGCCAGAGGAAGCAAGAAGTCCGGTCTCTACTATATGGAGGGGAGCGCACAGGGGGCACAGGAGGTGAACGCAGTCAGTGATGCGTCTACCGAGTTGTGGCACAGGCGGCTCGGCCATATCAGCGAGAAGGGGATGAGCTACTTGGTGAACAGGAAGGTGATTCCGGGGCTCAAGTCTACAAAGTTGGAGAAATGCACGCACTGTTTGGCTGGGAAGCAAAGTAGGGTGTCTTTCCAGAGTCACCCAAGTTCGAGGAAGCCGGCGTTGCTCGAGTTGATTCACTCGGATGTCTGCGGTCCTATGAAGGTAAAATCTCTTGGTGGTGCTTCTTACTTTGTGACTTTCATTGATGACTGTTCCAGGAAGGTTTGGGTCTATGCCTTAAAGACCAAGGATCAGGTGCTGCCTACTTTCAAGGAGTTTCAGGCCTCCGTTGAAAGGGAGACGGGCAAGAAGTTGTTGTGTGTTCGGTCCGACAATGGCGGCGAATACATCGGTCCCTTTGATGCGTATTGCAGAGAGCAAGGGATACGACACCAGAAGACTCCGCCAAAGACACCTCAGCTCAATGGTGTAGCGGAGCGCATGAACAGGACACTGATGGAGAGGGTGCGGTGTTTGCTGTCAGAAGCAAACTTGCCGGGCAGTTATTGGGGTGAGGCTCTTCTCACAGCTGCTTATATTATTAATTTGTCTCCTAGTGCTCCTTTGCAGGGTGATGTGCCTGACAAAGTATGGTACGGCAAAGAGCCGTCATACAGTCACCTGCGGGCGTTTGGTTGTAAAGCCTTCGTGCATGTACCGAAGGACGAAAGGACCAAACTTGAGCCGAAGACGAGGCGATGCGTCTTTGTCGGCTACGGTCGGGATGAGTTTGGCTATAGACTCTACGACCCAGTGGAAGGAAAGCTCTACAGAAGCAGGGACGTGGTGTTCGTCGAGGATCAGACCATGACCAACACTCAGGACTCCGAGACGCCTTCTGAGGCTGAGGAATTGCCTGAGTTAGAGTCATTTCGCTTCGAGCAGTTTCCAGAGGACATCGCGGAGGATCCAGTTATGGGGGAGCCGGTACATGGAGTTGCTCCCAACCTTGATCATCAGCCTGCTGATGGTGGTCAGGGTGTCCCTCAGGAGGATGAGCATGCCGGAGAGGTAGTTCCTGAAGGGGAGGAGGCTGTCGGTATACAGCCAGCACCAGTGGCTCCACTGAGAAGGAGCAACAGGGATCGTCGACCATCTACGAGATACTCGCCGGATGAGTATGTGCTACTGACTGACGGGGGAGAGCCCGAAAGTTTCGCAGAGGCTATGGAAGACGAACACAGGCAGGAGTGGATGGTGGCTATGCAGGAGGAGATGAGTTCCTTGTACACCAATTCTACTTATGATCTGGTGCGGTTGCCAAAGGGCAAGAAGGCTTTGAAGAATCGATGGGTGTTCAGAGTGAAGCAGACGGATGATGCTACTCGCCCTCGATACAAAGCGAGGCTGGTAGTCAAGGGCTACGGTCAGCGGAAAGGCGTGGATTATGATGAAATCTTTTCGCCTGTCGTCAAGCATTCGTCTATTCGGGTGGTGCTAGCATTAGCAGCCAGTTTTGACTTGGAGGTCGAGCAGATGGATGTGAAGACGGCGTTCCTCCACGGTGATCTTGAGGAGGAGTTGTACATGGAGCAGCCGGAGGGATTCTGTGAGAAGGGCAAGTCACATTTGGTCTGCCGGTTGAGGAAGAGCTTGTATGGTCTGAAGCAGGCTCCGAGGCAGTGGTACAGAAAGTTCGAGTCGTTTATGGGGGAGCATGGTTATGCACGGACGACGTCGGACCATTGTGCATTTGTGAGGTATTTTGCCGAGGATGATTTCATCATTTTATTGCTCTATGTAGATGATATGCTATTAGTGGGTCGAAATGCCACTAGGATAGCGGAGTTGAAGCGCCAACTGGGCGCGGCCTTCTCTATGAAGGATTTGGGCGCAGCGAAGACTATTCTTGGGATGGAGATCAGCCGAGAGAGAGAGTCCAAGCTGCTACACTTGTCCCAAACGAAGTACATTCACCGGGTACTTCAGCGTTTCGGGATGGACGGGTCGAAGAAAGTGAGTTCCCCCCTCGCGGCTCACTTTAAGTTCACTGAGGAGCAGTGTCCATCTACCGAGGACGAAAAGGAAGATATGGAGCGGGTTCCATATGCTTCAGCTGTGGGAAGCCTGATGTATGCTATGGTGTGTACGAGGCCAGATATTGCTCATGCAGTTGGTACGGTTAGCAGGTATCTTTCGAATCCTGGAAGGGTACACTGGAGTGCGGTCAAGTGGATTCTACGATACCTTCAGGGCACTGCCGGTTGGAGACTTTCCTTTGGTGGTGACGAGCCGAAGCTGGTCGGGTATACCGATGCTGATATGGCTGGAGATGTAGACACGAGGCGGTCGACTTCGGGCTACGTGATGATGTTTGCGGGAGGAGCAGTGTCGTGGCAGTCGCGGTTGCAGAAGTGTGTTGCCTTGTCGACGACGGAGGCGGAATACATTGCGGCGACGGAGGCTTGCAAGGAGCTGTTGTGGATGAAGAAGCTGTTGCAGGAAATGGGACTGAAGCAAGAGCAGTATACTTTGCTTTGCGACAGTCAGAGTGCTATCCACCTTGTGAAGAATCAGACGTTTCATAGCCGGTCCAAGCACATCGAGACTCGGTATCATTGGATACGGGATGTGGTTGAGAAGAAGGACGCGGCGCTTGAGAAGGTGCATACAGACGACAACGGAGCTGATATGTTTACGAAGATTCTACCAAGGGGGAAGTTCGAGTACTGCAGGCAGATCGTCGGGATGACGACGTCCTCCCCATAGTTGTGAAGGGGGAGATTTGTTGGAGTGGGTGGGGTTCCCAACCTATGTGGAGAAGACCCCGGAGTGCGACGAGCGCCGTCCGAAGTCGGAGAAGCTCGGGAAGTAGGCGACGTTGCTGCTGCTGCTGCTGCTGGAGCTTCTGGGAGCAGAGGATCCGAGTTCGGCCCGAACTCGGTCCCAGGCCGAGTTCTGGCCGAACTCGGTCTGGTTGTTCCAGCGTTTGGCCAGTAGGTGCTGGCTGCCCCGCACAGAGTTCTGGCCGAACTCTGTGTTGTCGGGGGCTGAAGCGGGATTTTGGATGAGTTTTCATCATTGGATCTAATCCAACGGTCCAGGTTGGTTGCGGGATTAGGGAGATATATATTGAGTTTTCTCAACCCTAATTCACAAGTGCAACATAACACAAGTTCGAGAGAGAAGGAGGCAAGAGTGCCATTGCAACTTCGGAGAAGAAGGCGGAGGATTGAAGGTTGATATTCGGAGGAGATCGTGTTCGGGTAATCTCTACTCGTCGTTCTCGTTCTTCGTAGCCTTGTAATCATTGTTCTTATCTCTGAGTGTTGTGGGGATCCGATTTGGATCGGAGGAGTTTGTAGAGGGTGTAATTCTTCTATTCCATTAGTGGAGGCTTCTCAGGGTTGGACTCCGATCGTCCCGTGGTTTTTTCCCGCAAGGGTTTCCACGTCAAAAATTCTCTGTGTCTGCGTGGATTGTTTTTGTGTGTTTGTTTTTTGGTTCGTGCGTTGTTTGCTCGGTCCTCTCGCAGGTACTCTCCGGTTTGGGGAAAGGTTTCCGCGCTTCTTTCCCAACAATATGGGTGTGGAGTTGGTGGCACACTCTCTCTCTCTCTCTCTCTCTCACACACACACACACACACACACACACACACACACACACACAAAATTAAGGTTTGCAGAAACTTAATTTTAGGTGCAACAAAAAAAGAAAATTATTGTAAGCATTTATTTATTTATACTTAATAACAGATGCGACAACGATTAATTATACATGGTCCATGGGTTATGGTCTAAGTAGTAGCAACCACGGTCCCGCTGCGAAAGATGTATGTTCGAATCCTCCTTTTGGCGTTGGTCGCCAATTCGTAGAAGAGGACACCTAAAAAATTATATGTGGCAGATGACGACAAAGTACTAGCATGAGATATTAGTTGATGGGAGAAGGATTAATTTATTTGATTTCAACGTAAATGAAATAGTAAAAATTGAATAAACCGAAAAAATTTAAATTTTAAAATCAAAATCGACCCAAAATTAGTCATAAGTGAACCAAAACGAACCGAATAATCAAATGCATTTATTCGGCTTAGCTATTTATATTGTTTAATGGGCAGATCCAAAATCAGGGTCGTGGCTAAATAATATTAAAAATTATAATTTTTTATACACATTTGTTGTATTCGAAAGTTGTACCAAAAATTGGACTAATTGTTAAATTACCAAGTTGGACTTGAAAGCACATATATGTAGGATTATTGTTTTTAAAATATATAAAAATATACACATTTTTAATCATAAAATGTGCATAGAATTGAAAGTATTTATATAACTGTGCAAGTCTTAGTCGATTTTTTATTTTGGACCGAAATCGAAACCATATTGAAAATTTTCAAATCGAAGGGACTCTCTTGTTCGGTTCCTCGGTTCTCTTTTCGGTCCAAAATCGAATAATGCTCATCCTAGATACATGTTACAAACCATAGGCAGGTAGGGGATGGGATGGACTAGAGCTCAACCAATTTTATTTCCTACTTTACCACATTTTTATTTCTGTTTTCTTTTTTTTCTTTTTTCTAGGAGTTAACATGTACCTACCTCATCCGCTCATCCTAGCCCACTCAAGCTCACCGTAGTTAGAATTTATAGTTCCGTCTTTGGTACAAATATTATAAGATAACTTGCCTAAAGGTACATGAGTCTATGACAAGCTATCCTACAAGAAAGGTTGGTATACCTACTAGTAAATTATCAGCTTTCCAACAGATTTTTTCATCCTAAGTAATATATTTTAATGATATTGTGTGTAAGGGGACACGTTTAAAAATTTTTAATTGGAGGGATGACCCTCCAACTGAGTTGGAGGGCTGGATGGGAGCCCTCCAACTGAGTTGGCGGCTCCTGCCAGCCCTCCAACTCAGTTGGCGGATTGGGAAGACATGTGTGAATGTATGCAATCGTGACAGATAATATTCACTCAAGGATTCACTTTCCATTCTAAATATTCATTTTTTTTCTTCCATCTTTTGGTTTTTCCAAACAGAACAAAAATTGATATAATGGTAACTTTTTAAAGAAAAAAAATAATAAATTGATTTTTTTTTCCGGTTAAACGAACGAGACCAAATGTTAACATAACCAAAAATATATTGGCAGGTAATATATGTATTTTTGTTATGGGGTTTATACTTCTCTAGCTGCAAATAATATATGTATTTATATCCTTATGAAGCATGAATGTATGCGATCTTGGCAGGTAATATTGTGCCTAGGATCAAGATTCCTAGTATAATATCAAGATCCCTTCCTATGAGTATCATATCTTGTATCGTTAAAATTTTCTTGTATTGTTAAAACAAATAATTATTAAAATTTAGAAATATATACTTTATATAGTTAGGCATAATGTTAAGTATTCCTTGTATTTTTTCTTATTAATTTTGAAACTAAATGAAATAGTAGTCACCTTGCGAATTGGTTTATCATTAATACTAATTAATAATTAATTAGTTATTTCTTATTTCTTATATATTATTTTTTATAATTTTTTTAAATATTTAATTTATTAACTATTAGTTAAATAAAAATTACTCATTATTATAATTTTATAAGTTTATTTTTTTGTATAACTAATAGTTAGTTATTATTTTTTAAAAAAAATTAACTAATAGTTAGTTATCGTAATTATAATTATAATTAATATTTATTAACTAATAGTTTTATTATTTAATATTTTATAATAATCTCAATTAATAATTTATAACTTTATTAATTATAATTATAATCTTAATTAATAATTTATTAATTGTCACGACCCGATCCCAACTAATTGGGTCGAACCGGATCATGTCCAGCCTGCACCGTTGTTGAGACGGCGGCAGTAAGCTGTTCAGTAGCAGGTAACCATACAACACAACTATATTTGTCACAACTCAACATCGGAAATAAACTTTATTAAACTTGAAATTTAAATACAAAATGGAAACATTGTTCTGAAAAGAAATAACAGAATTTGGAAATAACAAAAAATGCAGGAAAGGAAATCTATCTATCGGCCGGATCATCGGCCTCAGTCCCAACGTCCTCCTGTGGGGACTCTGGCAGCACAACTGGGTACAACACAGGGTCATAGTAGCTGCTGATTAACAGCTCAGCATCCTCAATGTCTCCTAAAAATGTATCTCCAGTCAGGAGGGAGCAAAGTACAATTCATGCTAATTTTAACAGTTAAATTAAATAATAGAATCATGCAGTTCTAAACAGTTTTACATATGAAATAGTTTGCAATAGTAAAACAATGTAATTTGAACAGGCAATGAAATATGACCGGCTTAGGTTTGTTATAGTAAGGATAGGGGTTTTTGTTACAGTATGGTCATAATCATTACGCTATTCCCCCAGTCCCCAGTAGTTACAGTGCTCTCAGAGAGAGTTTCGTGTTTGCATCGTGATTTAGACTTGCAGTAAAGCGATTAAATAAATAACTGTAAACTAACATAAACTATACTTGCCTCAAGGGAAAAGACTGGAGAGGTAGAAGACTTCGAGACAGGTAATTAGAGTCGTCCTCGAATTCCTACATTCGAGAAATAGACTCAGATTTCAGGTTTACCAATCTAGCTACGCTAGTTGAAATCTCTATTTGCGTCATAATCCAATTTCAATTCTTTAATTAACCAAACACAGAAAATACGGTTATTAGTGCGTTGATTTAATACGAGAAAAAAAGGATCGTTTTAAACTTTTGAATTCGGAAAACTCGTCGATGCCAGATTAATTAATGAAAACTTGGCATCTTTATAGTTTATAAATATAAAGCTAATTTTTCTTATTTAGTGAGACATACATGATTTTTAATTAATAATAAACTTGTCAATTTTAGGTGATAAAATATTAATTAATTTTATACGAAAATACTTTTTAGCCAATTTAATCGTTAAATAGAAAAACTCGCAAAACCAGAAATAACAAGAAAATCTAAGCTATCCATCACAGTTACAGACCACAGCCAGCTGGGCTTATGCCCATTACAATTTATTTACATAAATTGAAATAAGACAAACCGCCGTTAGTCCTAAACTGAAATATTAAATAAAATATAAACATAAATAAATAATAAAAATAAAGATAAATATGGAGTCTCAGATACGGTCCAATCATCAACTTGGCTAATGCCTCAACGTCCGGACGGGGCCGGTTTCGTTTGCACTTAGCCGGGTCCATTGACCGATACGGTCGTCACCCAAAACCAAATATCAAATAAAATTCCGAAATTCATTTTAAATTCATTTTTAAAATAATCCAGGATTTACGAAAAAATTCGGCAGCATCTCCTCTGTTTTTGGTCAACCCAAAAACTGGGAAATGACGCCGATAATTTCCTGCAAATCCCAAACCAGGGAAAATCCGAATTTATATATATATGAAATGCACAACCAATCCACAGAATAATCGGAACGACCCGAAATAATTTCGGAAGTCCGATTCCAATTCCACAAATCACAGAACGCTACCGGAAAGCTAAAACATACCAAAAATCAGTTCCCAAAATATTCCGGGAATCCAAAATAATTCACAGGACCTTTCCGAAAGTCCCGAAAAATTACGACGTCGCTAAAACCGAATTCCTAAAGGGAATCGGGGACCATTTCTTATCATCGACTAAAACAAAAATGAGCGGGACAGGGGTTATACCTCGGGTTGCTCGGCTAGAGCTCTCAGATGTAAAAATAAGAAAGAAATGAGCTCCGACAGCGAAAGTATTCCCGAAATAGCGCTGGAACAGCAACGTCGTCGAAGAACGCTGAAAACGCAGAAGCTAGGGCACGGCCAGGGGTCGCCGAAGCTCTGGCAGTCGGCCGAGGAGCTCGGCGGAGTCGCGAAGGGGGCGCGCGCGAGGGGACGGGCGGCCGTCAGCGGGGCGCCGACGGGACAGCGGGCCAGGGGCGGCGCCGAAGGGAGTGGCGCGGGTCGGCGCGCTCGCGGGGAGCGGTCGGCGGGGAACGCCGCGCAAGGGGGTGGCGCGGCTGCGGTCGACCCTAGGGAGACGCGGTCGGAGGGTGGTCGGCCGGAGCACTGGCCGGGGGCGCGGGTGAAGCTCGGGGGAGGAATTGGGAACAGGGGTTTGAAGAAGTGGGTTTGGTGGGAGTGTGATGGGAGAGTAAGGGGAGTGAAGAGAGTGAGCTTTTCCTTCTGCTGTGAGATTGTGAGAAAGAGGAGAGAGTTTGAAGAGTTTGTTCTCTGTGAGCAGAGAGTGGGAGAGTGGAAGTAAATAAGGGGGAGTGGTTGTGTACGTTGGAGAAAAGTGGGGGGTGCTCGTGTGGTGCTGAGAAGAGTGGGGAGAAAGAAGTGGGCTGGGTTGAATGAGCTGGGATGGGGTGAATGAGGGTGCTGGTCCTACGGGACCAGCTCACTAAGATTTTATATATATATATATATATATATATATATATATATATATATATATATATATATATATATATATATATATATATATAAAACGACTATTAGCCAAAATCAGATTTTAAGAAAAAAAGGGAAAATGATTGGGTTTGGCTTAGGCCTGGGTCTGGGTTCGGACTCGGGTCTGGGTTCAACTCAAAAAGCCATGTTGTTAATTTTGAAGTAATTTGCACCCAAAAATATATAATAATAATAATAATAATAATAATAATAATAATAATAATAATAATAATAATAATAATAATAATAGATTTACTAAAATTAATACTAAAACACTATTATTAATTAATTACAAAAATATGGGTTTCACATTAATCATAACTATAATCTTAAGTAATAATTTATTAATTAATATCTAATTATAATCATAATTAATAATTTATTGGTCTTATTATAATCTTAATTAATAATTTATTAATTACTATTTTATTGTAATCTTAATTAATAATATTTTAATCACAAATAATTTATAATTTAGTAATTTAATAACTATATTATAATAATTTTAAATAATAATTTATTAGTCAACGTTATAGTCTTAACTAATAATTTTACGGTTCATCAATTAAATATGTAATTATAACCTTTATAAATCATAATTATAATATTTATTAATCATAACTATTATCATAATTATAATCATAATTTAATTATTACTATAGTTTTAAATATAATAATTAATTAATATTTTATTTATTTATTTATTTTGTTAATTAATATATTATTATCATAATTATTAATCATAATTGTTAATTATATTTTAGTTTACAAAATCCTATGTTTGGTTGGAGTTGGATTTGGATTTGGATTTGTATTTGGATTTGGAAATTCATGATCCAAATGCAAATCCTTGTTACCAAACAAGCCCTTAGTTGGCGAGCTACTGAACGTTTTGGGGGAGGGACCCACTTCGAGCCGCCAACTCAGTTGGAGAGTTGGAGCTCCCACCAACCCGCCAACTGAGTTGGAGGGCTCCCATCCCGCCCTCCAACTCAGTTGGAGGGTCATCCCCCAATTGAAAATTTTCAAACGTATTCCTCTACATGCAATATCACTAAATTATATTACTTAGGATGAAAAAAATCTGACTTTCCAAATTAATGGAAAGATAGGTTGTCAATAGTTAAAGTTTTATTGTATGTTTTTGCATGCCAAATTTCAAAGGAAGTTGCCAATCATCATATAGAACAATCTCGTATAACAAAAAGGTATGCCGAATCAAGGAAGGCAGGGGCGGAGGGACCTCGGCTTTGCACTATCCTGTAGCCCAGTGCAACTCCAGCAATCCAACTGAACAGTAGCCCAGTACTCTTTAAGTTTCCAACTGAACCGTGTACACAGTCCCAACTCCAGTATGGAGTTTCTTTCCATTCTACTTTCTATTTTTCTATCAAGTTGGCTCACCATCAATAAATGTATTCGTTATGGACTATATTTGGAACAATTGTGTCAGGTTTTGTTTAATTTGCCCTGCTTTACAAATATGATCTAAGTAGTAGCAGAACCAATGTTAGTTCATTTATGCAACAACTTTGAAATTGTTACCGAATTTTTTTTCGCATTTCCAAAATATGAGGGACCAGAATTAATTAATTAAAACCCAACCATGTAAGTTTCTGTCCAAATGGTCTTGTGTTATGAAGATTTATTTGGTACTTTGAGTTCATCCCTATAGAAATAATATTTGTATATGGACATTTATTTCTACAATTTCTATCATCTATAAGAAATCAAGTGTTAGTCTTTATAGTTATCTGCTTGAATCCTATTGTAAATTTACATGATAGATTTATAGGTACTATCTTCTACAAGATGATCTTATATATCTTTCCAGATTGCTTGATTGTTCAAGGAAGCTGATCAGTTGTCACCTGAGGATGCAAATGTTCATACCTTACCTGGTGCCTAACAACTTGGAGTGCAAAAGTTGTTTTTCCTCATAGTTTTGGCTTTCCTTTTCAGATTCTTGCTTCTTAGTATTTTTTTTTTGAAATGCACAGTATATCTTTGGAACAGATGGAAGCAATTATATTTGGTGAAAAATTATCAATAAGTAAATATTACCAAATTTTAGGCATAAATTTACAAAGGAAACTATGTCAAATCATCGAATTTACAAAAGAAACTTTGTCGAATTTTTGGCACAAATTCTTAGAACCTTTAACTATTAGCTAGCCCACCCTACTCCAAAATCCCGGCTCCGCCCCTGAAGGAAGGAAACCACGATGACGTGGTCCTCTTATTGGCTCCACCCCTCATGCTAGCGCATCTGACTCCACCCTCCTCGATGGTGAGCTTTCACGTTAGCATGGTCCGTCACGCGCGGTCCTCCTCGTTCCATTACTTAGCGACAGAAATTTTCGTCGGTACCCACGAATAAGTTTGCAACAACAGTCTTTCCTTTCATTCTTAAATTTTCAACTCAAATTTCAGTTTCCCTCCAAACCCTTCTCTCTCCCCAACCCGACCCCCACACCCTACTCCGGTGACCGCCGACCCCCGACCCCCTCCTCCGGTGACCGCCGACCCCCTCCTCCGTCTACGGCGACCCCCGTCGACCTCCGCTGCCTAGTCCCCTCCTCCATCTACGAAGACCACCGCCGACCTCCTCCGTCTAGTCCCCTCCTCCTACAAGTGACCGGACGCCCCCCTCCTCCCTCGTACAGACGCCCCCTCCTCCTACTCCTGTGTCCTCCCTCGTACAGACGCCCCCCTCCTCCGACTCGACGCCCCCTCCGGCCAGACCCTTCTCAATCACCCGTCGAAGGTAAACCCTATCCCACATTGTTATTTTATTTAAGTTATTGTATTTGTGATTAGGGGGGGACAATATAAATTTAGATTTTGGTATTGGACACGTATAGACACGATACATTGGACTTGGACACTAGCACGTTATATCTTGGTATCGAACACGATACATTGGACTTGGACACGATACATTGGGCTTGGACTATTAATCTAACATATACTTCATAGGAATGGTCTGATACCAATTTCGATATCGATACTCATAGGAATGGCCGTTTGATACCGATTTAGATATCGATACTAGTAGGAATGGTCTGATACCAATTTCGATATCGATACTCATAGGAATAGCGATAACCGATTTCGATATAGATACTCATAGGATTGGTATAATACCGATTACGATATCGATACTCATAGGAATGGTCTGATACCGATTTCAATATCGATACTCATAGGAATGGTGTGATACCGATTTCAGTATCAATACTCATAGGAATGGTCTGATACCGTTTTCGATATCGATACCATAGGAATGGTGTGATACCGATTTCGATATCGATACTCATATGAATGGTCTGATACCGATTTCGATATCGATACTCATAGGAATGGTCTGATACCGATTTCGATATCGATACTCATAGGAACGGTGTGATACCGATTTCAATATCGATACTCATAGGAATTGTCTGATACCGATTTCGATATCAATACTCATAGGAATGGTCGATATTACCGATTTCGATATCAATACTCATAGGAACGGTGTGATACCGATTTTGATATCGATACTCATAGGAATGGTATGATACCGATTTCGATATCGACAGAAATGACGTATTTAGATTCCAAGATTGCCGACGGAAATTGAGTCAGCGACAAAAATTTAGATTCCGAGATTGCCGACGAAAATTGAGTCGGCGACGGAAATTTTTGTCGCTAAGCTTCTGAAAAATTTGTTATTTTTGCTCACAAAATTTTGTCGGTAATCCGTCGCTAAGGTGTCGTCGAGATTGCCGACAGGTAAAATTCGTTGCACCGTCGGTAATTCGTTGCTAAGGCGGTGGATTACCGACGGATTTGTCATAGCGACGTTATAGCTATCGATGTACCATTTCCGTCGGTAATTTACATTAGCGACGAAAATGACATATTTAGCAACGGATATTTCTGTCGCTAAATACCAATATTTTACTAGTGTTCGACATGCAAGGTTCATCTTATAATAATATATTAGAAATATCTCATAATTATTTTATCTTATATAAATAAAATTTAACTAGGATATGCTCGAACCCATCCTTACTCTATTTAAAAAAAAATGCAAATGCTTGGTAACTTAACATGTGTGTCATGAATACTCTGAAAAGTGTGTATACCTATCATGATATACCAGGGAGAGACATTATAAGATTCTGGATGGGTACTGGAAGATCAGTGGATCGAGGCGCACGATCATATTATTCTTTACATTTATAACAATGATGGGAGTTGAAAACAGTGGACCTAAAAGACATACAATATCGCGTACACAAAGTCCTATGCGTAATGTCGGACATCTAAAAAAAATTCATGATATATGCCGAGTATTAGTGATATAGGCTTTAAGCCCATATATCGTATTTGGGTCCAGTATTCTCTCACAATATTTCCCATGGATCAAAAAAGAAGGATGAAAAACTGAATATATAGAGTTAGGGCCATGTTTGATTCGCAAAATCAAGACATTGGAAAAAATATTATTTTTCTCAGTGTTTGGGTACCAAAGAAAATGAATAGAAAAGAAAATTGATTCTCAAGAATAAGAAAAATAGAGGAAAATATGGTTCCCCTTCACCAATCCAAAAATTCACTTTTTCCATCTAAGGATTCACTTTTTTTTCTTCAATTTTTTGACATTTTTAAACACCGAAAACAATAATTGAAATTATAATTTTTCAAAAAATATAAAAGAGCAAAATCAGTTTTGTTTCCTTTCCTTTCTGCGAACCAAACGAGTAGTGTTATAGATTCCTTCACAAGGATTCATGCACAATATAGAAGCAAGTAGTGTAATCTGAACCAAACGAAATAAGAGGCTGATTTGTTTAAGGTTTAGTACAGTCAAAGCCCAATCGGCACACAAATCCCAATATATATCATTCTAATCACTAAAATAAGAGGACAGCTAGCTATGTTGGTCAGACTGATATTCCATTAACTTGGCATTCTATATTCACTTTGTTGCAGTCACCAGAGGATCCAATACTACTTCTCTAGTGCCTCTTTTTCTTACATTTTTTAAAATTCAAAAAATTACTAACTTACAAGCATTACTTTCATTCAACTTACAAAACCACAGAAAATACAAATCATAGTTTGGTGTTCCGATTCAGTTGCTCTCAAAAAAAATTGGATGACTGACATTCTACTTAATTTCCAACATTTCTAAATTCGTTCAGTAGTGTTGATTTGTTGGAAAGAAACTTTTTTTTTGCCAAGTTTTACGATATTTCTGCATAAGTATCTCGTCCCTCCCGATTTAAGTTATTTATAGTGTCTTTTTATACTTATATCGAAACATTCGTCTGATAGTCAATTTGAATGTAGATTTACTTGTATTTTACATCAGATCCAAAGTACAAAACACTAGACTTGATCCCTATTTGATTTCTTGTGTGCAGACTGCATATGTACACTTTATTACTGTCAAGAACATGCACGCAGCGTAGGATTCATATGACTGTGAGTGAGGGAGGGGTTAGTGAAGTAGTTTGCCTCGGGCAGAAGCCCAACGACCAATATCTCTCTAAACATCACGTGCTGTGCTGATCAAACTCTTTAATTTAGTCTGTGCTGCTCTCAGAGCCAGGCTACTAATTAATTAAGTGATGGGAAGTGTTAGTTAATTAATCTTGATTAATAATGCAGTCAAAGAAGAATCACATGAATTCTCTGTTCCTAAACACTTAAGAAACAACACTTATACTTTTGTGTCTATATATTCAGCAACTCACCCACCCCTCCCAAAGAAACATCAGAACCATCATTTTAATGTCAATGAAGGAAATAATTAGAGTGAGATCTTGTTTGGGAACAGTTGCACTCCTGCTGCTGCTCCTCCTGTTCATGCTCAGCTCATCATACTCAGAGCTAAGTGCGAGCAGCAGCAGTACTTCTACTGAGAGACCAGTCCGGATCATGAGGAAGCTGCTGTCAGTGCCATCTAATCCATCGACGACGACGACGA
Source organism: Iris pallida (assembly GCA_029216955.1). Taxonomy (NCBI): domain Eukaryota; kingdom Viridiplantae; phylum Streptophyta; class Magnoliopsida; order Asparagales; family Iridaceae; genus Iris; species Iris pallida. Next base: position 907,887 of record JANAVB010017398.1, on the reverse strand, counting down.
GTCTCGGTACGAAGAATCCGGTGGCCGCATTCGAACAACCGCGAGTGAGCTTCGGCAGGCGGCGGATACCTCCATCCTCCTCCAACCCTACTCAGAACAAGTGAGAAGAAATAATCCGTTTAATTACATCACAGTTTCTGTATTGTTACAATACTGTAGTTGTGAATTGAGCTGACAGTGTGTTAATTATATATGGCAGGCAAAGACCTAGGTTTGATCCTCCAGGCAAAATCTAAACAACTTTTTTGTAGTCAGCTATGTTCTAGGTCTTTGGTTTTTGTTACAGTAGAATGAGGTGAACGTCTTTTTTTGGGTTTGGGCTTGGTTTTGTAGCTGCTGCTGGTCTCCTGTGTACTAAAGTAATAAAATTGGTGACCATTATATTGGATCTCTGTTTGTTTTGCAATTACATCTGGAATGAAATGTTATAGATACAGAAAAACTTATTCTGTTCTATGCTTGGGAGAATTCTATATGTTTCTGAAATTTCCATTCCCCAGTAAATTCCCCTAACAAACAAGTTACAACATGTTCGGCCACAATAGCAAACTGAAACCAGGTTTTCCTGACCCCAGGTATATTGCTGCTTGAGTTGCAATAAGAGTTTCCAGGAAATACACAACATAGAGAAGGCAACAAAACCATGAAACTGTTGGTCTTCAACTAACCAGTAAATTCACAAAGCTTGTTCATAGTATATCAGGGCTGGTCCGAGAATTCCCGAGGCTTAGGACGAGATTTGAAAGTGAGGGGGCCTCTTGAACCTCTTGAACGGGTAAATGAAAAACACTCGAATTTTATAAACAAATTTTATAGATTTTTTTTCGGATAGCAATTTTATCAACCAAGTTAACAAATGAAATCTTCCCAAAAAAATTTAACAAATAGAAATATTATAAAAAAAAGTCACTAGTTGAGTAACTGACATTTTTTTCTAACAGTCAAAAAAAGAAGAAGATCATTTGAAGACAAAATAACTGTTAGATTAAATGACAAAGAATTGTTAGATTAATAAATATATTTGGAAAAAAAAAAAAAACAAGTAAATTAGTTGGTCTCGTGGTAATGGTCCTTTCAATACATTTCTTGATCTATGATTTGAACCACGTTATTGTCATTTTGGTTAACGCTTATGTATAAATGGATGTAGGTCATCTTTGGACCGCCTTCCTATATTAAAGTCATTACTACGAAGTACTAGGTCTACATCCTGTTTGGACCTTCCCATTGCAATTAAGGGTTGGTTGGGCTAGCAAGTGATCTTGGGTCATGTTTGGATGCCTTGCCTATCGAGGGGCCTAGGGAGGTCGTCCAACTCGTCCACACCGGGCCCTGAGTGATACACATCAAAACTGCCTGATTTTCTTTCATAATATTGAAAATATAAGTTATGAGTTCTGGACAGGTTAAAATCTGAAATTAAACCTACATGCCACTCTCAACAGCTCAAGTACAGAAGACAAGATAACTGATTGAAATTAAACAATCAGATTCCTGTGTCCAACTTGAGGCAGAGAGACTCAACACCCTGCTGTTGCTTTTCCAGCACCCAAAGGACTAAAACAACTCTCCATCCACAAGCTCTACAGAGATGCTTCACTGCACAGCACATCTACACAAAATGTGTATCATCACACCTATTCTTCTTAGTTGCAATCGAAGAATTTGACACAAAAATGTTTTGCCCCACCTATCGTGACATAAAATCTAAACAACCATTTGGAAAGTAGTTAGACCTACCTTTTCAAGATGCACGTAAAACTCACACAATCAAGGAGCACTCTCCGAGTTCGCTATGTAAGATAAATATGCTTTGCAATAGCAAATTACCTTCTTCCCGATAATACATATAAGAAAAAAGGAACACCAATCTCATTCCGTGTGTTGTATTTAACGCTTCTATATTCATTAGAAACATATAAGAAAAACATCAGAGATGTGAGTAATTAATGTGCATGGACGACTTTGTAAATTACATGTACAAACTTCATGTTTTCTTTTCACCAGTGACTTCAACTTGTGATCCTTTCCTCCAATTTTTGGAGAAATTATTCTCAACGGTTCAGTTTTGACACTTACCTATAAATTTGTTACGCTTTCGTTTCAGATTTCGACTCGATGGTTCATTATCCATCTATCATTCTGCATTCATCTCAATATTTCAACATATTTCAACCAGTACGTGACTTCTTATCTTATAAATTTCAAATTTCATAGTAATCTTCAAATCTATTATCTAGATCTCTTTCAATTTTCAAAACAAAAACTATACTATCTATGTCCATGTAGTCCTTTTTTTTTGAGAAGAGTTGCGATTTTATTAATGTCAAATAAGAGCGCCTGAAACTTCAGTACTACATTCTTCCTCTAGGAGAGGGGAGATACACTCCGGAGGGGAGGAAAAGAAACCACTTATATCATTGTGGATAGCAAAGGAAGCTAAGTTATGTGCCACCCTATTTCCTTCTCTTCTCACAAAGGTGAAGGCTATGTGTGCTTTTGTAGAGGCCATTTCTTCCTGGATAGTGGTGAGGAGGTCCTGCATTCTCCATGGAAGTATATCCCTTTCTCCATTCATGATCCTGTGGGCTAGTAGTGAGTCCCCCTAGATTATGATATTTTCTTCATCGATCTGTCTCGCTAGAAGAACACCTTGCAGGACAGCCTGTAGCTCCGCCCAGAGACTTCGATCCGTTCCGCAAAAATGAGGCATGACCCAGGACTTAGCTGCAATAAACTGACCATATTGGTTCCTGGCCATCGCTGCCATAGCTATATTATCGGACGAGGTTGCGCCATCCACGTTGATTTTTATAAATCCCGCCGTGGGGGGTCCCCATGTAGTTTGTGAATCTGCTGCCTTCCTTGCCGATTCAATCTTCTCTAGCAGCTCCGGATTAGTCTTGAGGTGTGTCTCGTAGATGTACTGTGCTTGCCTGATGATATGAGCAATATTAGGCGGTTCATGTTGAAACACGCAAGAACATCTTGCCTTCCAGATGGACCATATAAGGCAGGCTCCTAGTTGTATGGCATTGTGAGCATCGCCGTCCTTCAGCCATTCGACCAAGAGGTTCACAATCTGCATATTACTATCCACCCGTAGACCAATTGTGCTAGCAAACCACACATTCTTCGCTACATGGCAATGTAGGAAGAGATGATATCCTCCTGGAGTTGGCAGAACGGACAAAGAGCATTGATGTTGGGGACCCTGCGCTTGATGTCCGTGAGAAGTGGGAGGGCGTTATTCAGCAGTCGCCAGATTAGGTGTTGTGGTCTTGGGGGCATACTCTTTATACTCCATAATTTTTTTCACGTAGTAGCATCAAGTGTGGTATGGGAGCTACTCGGAGCTTGACACCGGATCAATTCATATAGAGATTTGGAAGTGAAGTTGCCGTTCTTGGATCCAGTCCATGCCGGACTGTCGATGCCGTCTTCTCCATGGAGATTAATACCTAAGATGGCTGTAGCTTCCAGAGGGGTGAAGATGGACTGGATAAGATCTAGCTTCCATGTTCGAGTAATCGGGTTCATCAGGTCCCGGACCAGTTTAACGTCTGCGGGAAGCGTCTCGACGTGCTTGATTCGGTGACCTGGCAAGTTTAGCACCCATGGGTCTTCGAGTATATCAATCCATCCTCCCCTGGCTTTCCAGAAAAAGTTTGGAGCCATGACATTCCTCATGTTCAGCATGCTCGACCACGTAGGCGAGTTTCGTCTGGAGTGATTTGTTGTCCATACTGATTTATTTTGGAGATATATGCCTCTGAGCATACGCGCCCATAGCTGATGGGGATTATCCAAGAATCGCCAAAGTAATTTCCCTATCAGAGCCTCATTCACCCATTCCATTCTCCTGAATCCAAGTCCTCCAACATATTTTGGCTGGGAAATTCTTTCCCACGCCAAGAAGTGAAGCTTCTTCTCAGACTTGCCATGTCCCCACCAAAATGAGTTCTGCTGCTTCGTCAATGATTTAATAACACCCTTCGGGAGCTTGTACGCCGACATATAATACACTGGAATGGATGCGAGCGTAGATTTAATAAGAACTGATCGCCCTACTTTGGATAGTAATTTTGCCATCCATCCTTGCAATCGAGCATCGCATTTGTCAATGATGGACTCATAAGAGGAACATACTCCTTTCGGCGGCAGGAGTTCATAGCCTAGATACTTGTCTTTGGCTCTCATGATAGATAGCTGGAGCAAGTTAGCCATAGCATGCCATTCATTCATTGTTACCATCTTGCTAAAGTGAATACTGGATTTGTGATAATTAATTTGTTGGCCCGACCATGAAGAGAACTTTTGTATATATTACTAGCTGATGTTAGAGCCGTAATATTGGCCTGTCCGAAATTAAAGATGTCGTCAGCGAATAGATGAGATGAGAGATAGAAGGGGAATACCGGTTTATACGTGTAATGACCCGCTCCGCCCTAGCGGAACGCCGATTCAAACAGCAAGTGCAACGACTCAAATGAGCCGTCGACCCGAAGAGTTGGCATCGACCTGATGAAGAATCGATACAAGGCTTACATTGGCCCGTCAAGATGAATCCAGACTTGGACTTTCAAGGGCGCGCTCGGAGTATCGCTCGGCCGATACGAACATCGCTAAGGGGTGGCTCCGATGAACCCGTCTTTGCTTAGCCTAGACACATAACAATACGGACACTATCACGAGAATCGCTAGGCGATAACACCGTGCATGCTAATAAATGACTCAACGCACCTAGCTAAGGGAATAATCCCATCTTGTATGCTTGTATAGAATTTGGAAAGGAACTTGGAAAATGTGAACTCTCGCACTGTGCTCCACGCTCGTGCTAAGGCACAAGCTTACGTTTATGTTCCTTATACGGCCAACAATGAAACAATGAATGGGTTACAACAATAAAACGGGAAGACTATCAATATAGTCGTTCCGAGTAGAGTATAGCAACATTGAAAGGCTATGGGACCGATGGGTCGCCAAGACGACTCCCGTACTGGGAGTTGCGTAATGCTTGAATGAATAAATCAACGAATGAATGAATGAATGAATACGTGAATGAATCAATGAACGAACGAACAAGTGAAAGAAAGAAAGAAAAGAAAGAATACATGAAAGATAAGAAAGGAAAGAATGGTTAGCGACAGGTGTGACGGGCACGTACAACGGGACTCGCTACCCGCGCTGCACGGACGCCAACCTGGTCGATAACGCATTATAGCTAAGGGTTAGCCTACGGCTCGGAGATAGCCGCTAAGTTTAAATGATAAGATAATACGAAATGGTTGTGGACAAACGGCACGGGCGATGGGGAGAATACCGTGGCCGTGCAGTGATTCTGCGGCACGGGCGTTGTGTGGAGTATACCGTGGCCGGCCTAGGCAAAATCAAAAGCGGGGATTACGGGCTGCCTGGGTGCGGGCTTGGGCACCGGGAGACGTAAGTGCAGGTATTTCAAGAGACTTAACGGGGTGTACCAGCCATCACCCTATGCTAAGTTAAGAAATACCAAGGAGAAATGTCCAAAATGGCTTGTCAAGCCAGCGACCGGTGCATATAGATTAAGTGGACCTTGCTGGTGGCTATCCACGTGCAAGTCCTTGCATTGAAATCAAAGTAGTCTAAGTTAAATGAACAATCGTCTACTGAATGGCTTGAAATGTATCACACCAAATGATAATGAATACTTCGTACAATGAGTTAGAGAATACGCCTACGACGCGCTAGAACCTGAGACATGGACACGCCCGTAACATTGAATGTTTACATGAATCATGTTAAGTTGAAATATGTAAACTGTTGACTAACTTGGTTTACTTTAGACAGGGAAGGCCGGACGGTAAGTATGGGTAAGTCGTACATGTATTTCCATGCGATACTTGAATTCAGCAACACGAGATAGGTCATGATATGTGCCATGAAATTGACCCTAAGGCAAGATTAGAAAGACAATGAATGATAGAGATGCACAAAAGTAAATGGAACGTGTTGGTAATGATAGCATTGTGGGCGAGCTAGCCTCCCCACCAGTGCATAACAATGTACTGATAACCCCACAGTCTGCTTACAGGAAGCAGGAAACGTCGGGGGCGGAGCTTCCCTCGAACGTGCTAAGGCGCGGAGCTATCTCTCGAGCCTTAGAGCGTTGCAAGGAGCTGGAGCACCATATACAGGACATAATGTATTGAAACATCGCCATGAATCATTCCATCTTGTAAGCCATTTGGCACGCCTTTTATGTTTCAGAGAGAGAGAGCTTGAGCGACTTGTAAACTCGGCCTAGCACCGCTTGTGAACTTCTTGAATATCAATAAAGAGTTTGAATTCACTTCAATTTGTGTTCATTTACTTTTCGCTGCAAATGGGGACACTCTGTGCGACTCTGTGGCCTAGCTCAAATCGCCCGTTTCTGGACTTGGCCTTACACGGGTGCAACCTAGGCCCGTGCGGCATCACGCCTTAGCGGAGACGATCGCTCCTACGGGAGCGGGACGTGACAGATTGGTATCAGAGCACGGCTTTACGTCCTTGGACTTTATTTTGATTTTCTCAGTTTGAAAGCTCGGTTGGAAACAAAAGAAGGGTACGCTCTCTCTCGTTGTGCCTTGGAATGTTCCATACAATAAGTCTAAATATTTTCAAAAGCTCGTACGGATACTCGGTTGGACGGGATCGATAAGCGAGGGCCTTTGTGCCAAACTACGACGGACTTGAGTCGAAGAAAAACTAAAATGCTAGAAGTTAGCAAACGCAAGGCATGCTTGAATAACCTTACGCTAACAATGCCGAACGATGTTAAACTTGACTCGATAGAGTACACATGCTAAGTTAACATGTCGCGTGCGTGCCTGACTAGTCTTGCGTCGACCTAGCAAGTGAGCGTGCAAACTTGAATATTGTAATGCCTGTGGTTCGTATTACATATTTTTAGAATATGTGTACGTATTTTATCTTGTATTGTATGATTTCTTGCTTAGCTTCCTTCATGGCTTGGTTTATTCCTGGTTCGGGTTGGCTTTGTTCGGTTTGGGATTGCTATTGGTTCATTAGGAACCAAGGGTGAACCCCCTACCTACCACCACCACTACCATTTATTAACCATTCTTCCTTCTCTCTCTTCATTACTCTTCTTTCTTCCATTTACTTCCTTACCTACCAGAGAGAGAGAGAGAGACAGGTTTAGGCAAGTGCAACTTGCTTCATGGAGGAACTCCAATTTTATTGCTTTATTCTCTTCTTTACAACATTTTAACTTACTTTAGTACTTGACATTTCCACTTTCCATGGCTAGATTCTTGTATATCTAAGTTTATTTATTTTCGGATTTCCTGGGTTTTGATTTACTTAATCTTGTTATTTTTGAGTTTTGATGGTTCCATGTTGTAGAGACTTTTGTTCTACCCCATTTTGACCTATGGAAGTTCGGATTTGGGCTCCGGATGATGGAGTTATGGAGCTTGAGGACTTGGCCCTCATGGTGTCTTCTTCTCGGAATTTTGGAGAAGATGAACTGTGCTTGACTTGACCGCATGAATATTTCGTGCGACAAGTATTCATTTCAGCCGCATGGCTGGAAGTACTTGGGCCGCATGAGGGCCGAACTCATCTAGCCGCATAACTAATCTCCAGCCGCATATACTCTGTATTTCTTGAGCCGCATGAGACATTACCCGTTTAGCCGCATGCGCTCTCCCTGGCCGCATGAGGACCCCGCTCCTTCCAGCCGCATGAATGCTCTGACTTAGTCTCATGCGCCCTCTCTCCCCGCTGGCCGCATGGAACTTTACTTGACTCAGTCGCATGAGAACTTCTTCCCGAGCCGCATGAACTTGGTCCACTTGTAGCCACTTAGGCGCATGACCCCGCTAACCGCATAAGCACATGGCTCCGCTCCTGTCCCTGCCGCATGGACTGTTCTCCTCCTACCGTATGAGCTTGCCTTTCTCTCCGCCGTATGGACCCAATTCATTTCAGCCGCATGAGCTTTGGATCCTCAGCCGCATGAGCTGCCGTCGCATACTCTCCTTGGCCGCATGCGCCTGACCCTATTCAGCCGCATAGGCTTTCCTTTATCAATGCCACATGCGCCTGACCCTATTCAGCCGCATGGGCTGCTCTCCTCCCAGCCGCATGAGATTATTCCTGAACCGCATGTCTCCCTATAGCTCTGTACTGTTATTTTTATTATTATTATTTTTGCCCAGGCCTTGGAACTCCTATGGTATTTTATTCCCATTTTATATCCTTTTGTCCTGAACTTGATAAATCACGATTTGATTGATATAATTGAAATGACAATTGTACATGACATGGTGTAACAAGGAACTAGCATGACCTGATAGTGGCCCGTCGTGGCGCACTCTTGATCAGTACACTTGACATGATAACCTGACATGATATATCTTGATAAGCTGTTGCGACGGCTACCTGACATGACATGACTTGTATAATTAATTCGGACACCGTGGGCGATAGTACATGTACAAATAATCCAGTCCTGTCTTGCATCATGTCTAGGAGGGGACTCCTGAGTACCACGGTCAGGAGTACCCATTGAAATGGACTAAGGCTAATAACTAGATTAATACATTAGTTATAAAGAGATCTTCCAGCTACAGGCAATCCCGTTACCTGGGCACGCCTTGGGATCTGTAGCCTGCCGTCGAGTATGGCACATTTCCAGCACACTGTCATGTGTCGCACCCTTCAAGCTACCTAAAGGTACATGCATTTCCTGGACGATGTATCCACCTGAATTCAACCCTAATCTTTCAACCCGGGTAACCTGGATGGTCTGCAGGGCTTGTAGCTGTGGATGATTCTCACTGCATCTTGCTAGTAACTAGGCATGTGATAACTCTAGTTAGTTAAAGTATCAAGCCGTAATTCTTGCTTGGCCGTGAATGATTGGATGGAGTCTAACCAGTCTAGTCTTGTCCCGATTCTGTTCCAATTTACTGCATGACCTGAATGCCTGTATTTATTTTACCGATAAATGGTGAGGATTCCAAGTTCTGTTCAAACGAAGGGTTACAACCCCGGTCCTTGTTTGGTTTACGGGTTGTAACCTTTTTATCTGAATAGTTCCATGGTTACCTCATTGTATATCACCAGTTATGCTTTTCCTTAATTCCTGTCTTTATTATTAATTTATTACTATTGTGCTAATTGCTGGTTTTAGTTCCTAAGTGAAGCTTCCTTGTGGTACTTGCTCTTTCTGGGATCTGACCCAGCTGGTTTTGTATGGCCAGATTTCGGAGCAGCTTCAGAGGATCTACCGCTTTTCCAGCCCGATGGTGAACACCAGACGTAACCAGGGCAACGAGTAGATTATTTTTGGCTCCCCACTCTATTGTAAAAAAATATATTCTTTTGAGGCGTTTAGCCAACGAGCACCTGTTTAGCTCGATGGCACTTACTTATGGTCTGCCTACGGGCTGTAACATGATTGACAGATCCTAGGGTTGATCATGTATGACTAAAACTCTTGCTAGTCCTAACATTTTGTAACGACTAGCTTCATGATCAGCTGAATATGTAATATTTGGGACGCCTTATTATTGTATATTTAATGATCATACATCTTGTGACCTTACTTACTTGCTTGTGATTGAGACACTAGGCTTGTTCATGACCTTAAGAGACTGTTGGCTTGTAGTAAACCCTCATGTATCTAGACAGCCGTGACTGTATAGCGAGATGGATTCCATTTCATATACGTAGCTGGCTATGTCTGCCCCCGCTCTCCAGTATTCTGGTTCTGGGGCGTGACATGGTTTAAGTGGTGGCCCATGCAGGTCTTGTAAATCAAGATATGTGAGGGTTTACCGAATAGATGTCTCAATCAGTATTCGCCCTTGATCTCTGCTCGTATCTTCTGAATCCCTGGATTCTTGTCCTGATCATATGCTTGTATCGTTGATCTGTCCTGGTCCTTCCTTATGTTTCCCATGTCGTCTTCTTCAGCGGCATTGTCCCTGGACTTGCCGGTCAGCAAGGCAGAGCACTTTCCGCGGATCAGCAGCAACCAGGAGATCAAGCCCAGCATTCCGGAGTAACCTCCAGAGTCGTGCCTTCTGACCGGGAGCCACCAGTCCAGCCAGTTCAGCCTGCCAAACCTGATGATGGCACTTTGGTAGGACTCGTCAGGACCTTGATAGCTTCCCAAGATCGTCGTGGAGATGCCTTGTACCAGGCAGTGACGGATGCTTTGACCAGAGGAGGTCATCAGGGTAACAGCGCGGCCAACAGCTTCAAGCGCTTGAACCCTCCATTCTTCGACGGTAGTGAAGATGCTATCGCAGCAGATGCCTGGCTTCAGGATACTGAGGTGATTCTAGAAGCAGCCAGGACCCCAGAGATCGAGAAGGTAGTCGGTGGTGCGCCTGCAGTTGTTAGATCTAGCCCGCAGCTGGTGGGCGGCTCAGGCCGTTAGATCAGCAGCACCTATTGCTTGGGCAGTATTCAGAGAGAGATTCCAGACCAAGTATTTTGATACTGTAGCTCGGTATGATCTACAGACGAGGTTCACCAATCTGAAGCAGATGGGCAGGACGGTCGACGGATATGCGGTCGAGTTTTCGAGACTCAGTCGATTCGCTCCCACCTTGGTGGCAACCGAGTATGATAGAGCCCAGCGATTTCAGCAGGGGCTTCACCTGGAGATTCTATTGGCGGTTGAGCAGTTTGAGCATCAGACTTTTGATGCGGTCTTGAGAGCAGCTAGGAGGCATGAGTACACCTCCCAGAGGATTGTGGATAGGGCCGGAGGTCGGAAGAGATCCCACGGCCAGATGAATCAGTCTTTAGCCCCAGTCCCGACAGCCAGGGCTTTGACCATTGGAGCTCCGAGGCGGACGGTCTTAGTGACGTCGGTTCTGTATTCATCCCCGACGTACCCTCAGCAGCAGAAGTAGAAGCAGACTTCCGCAGTGGGATGTTCTCATTGTGGGAAGCCAGGCCATGTAGTGGCAGAGTGCCGCAGGGCACATGGATTGTGTCTGGCTTGTGGAGCAGCAGACCATAGGGTTGGATCCTGCCCGAATATGGGTGGTTCATCATCGTCCAACCTTTTTAGCTCTTCGGTGAGAGGGCCAGCTCCGGTCCAGCAGCAGCAGTATCCATTGCCGAGGCCCTTGCCGCCTCAGTCCCAGGTATTCCAGCAGCAGAACCCCCAGCAGCATGCACAAGCCCAGGCCCAGAGTCAGATTAGGCAGCGAGGATTTCAGCAGAGGGGACCATCGCCCCTGGGGCATGGTCATGCTATGGTGATGACCGCAGAGGAAGGATTGGCACCAGGAGAGGTAGTGGCAGGTACTATTCTCGTCAACTCCTTTCCAGCTTCAGCTTTATTTGATTCTGGTGCATCGCATCTTTTATGTCTGCACGATTCGCGACACGGATAGGATTGGAGCCCGAGTCGTTATCGGTAAGGCTCAATATACTTACTGGTAACGGACTTGTGGGAGTCGATAGAGTGTTTCTTCGTGTCGGATCGTAGTTAGCGGTAAGAAATTTCCCGCTAGATTGATAGAGTTCCCGATGGCCGATTATGATGTGGTCTTAGGGATGGATTGGTTGAGGAACCAGTATGCTAGAATAGACTGCCATGTTGGTAGAGTTGTTTTTAGCATTCCAGGCGAGCCAGAGTTTTCCTTTTCCCGAGGCGCAGTTGAGCCTTCTCCTCCAGTGTTGCGGATGGCAGTAGCAGCAGTGCAGTTGCCTCGGATAGTCGAAGAGTTTCCAGATGTTTTCCCAGAAGAGCTTCCAGGTATGCCTCCAGAGCGGGAGATCGAGTTCACCATAGACTTGATTCCCGGGACAGCCCCAGTGTCAGAGAGAGTCTACATGATGGCGCCTTCAGAGTTGGAGATCTTGTACAAGATGATTGAAGAACTTTGAACCAAGGGATTCATTCGTGCTAGTGGATCGCCTTGGGGAGTCTCGATGCTTCTTGTGAAAAAGAAGGATGGTACGTCCAGGCTATGTGTTGATTATCGTACCTTGAACTCAGTGACAATCAAGAACAGATACCCTCTCCCGAGGATAGATGACTTGTTTGATCAGCTTAAAGGGGCGGCAGTATTCTCGAAGATCGACTTGCGCTCAGGATACCATCAGATCAGAGTCAGAGAGCAGGACATCCCGAAGACAGCTTTTATATCGAGGTATGGGCATTGGGAGTTCCTTTTATGCCCTTTGGAACAACCAATACGCCGGCGGTATTCATGGACCTCATGAATCGCATCTTTATGCCTTACTTGGATCAGTTCGTGATTGTGTTCTTGGATGATATCCTGGTCTATAGCCAGAGTGAGGCGGAGCATGAGCAGCATCTCCGTGTGGTTCTTCAGATTCTCAGGGAGCACCAGTTGTATGCCAAGTTCAGTAAATACGAGTTCTGGCTCGATTGCATTTCATACTTGGGTCATATCATCACCCGAGGAGGAGTTGAAGTGGATCCCTAGAAGATTGTAGCTATTGAGTCATGGCCAGTGCCCAGCACAGTTGCAGAAGTTCGCAGTTTTCTTAGATTGGCCGGTTACTACCGACGGTTTATTTCAGATTTTGCTCGGATTTCGGCGCCATTGACCCAATTGACCTGCAAGGAGGTGCAATTTGCTTGGACAACAGAGTGCCAGGATTCTTTTGAGAAGTTGAAGCGAGGCTTGATGACGGCTCCCATTCTTGCACTTCCAGATGGAACAGGAGGATTCTCAGTGTATTGTGATGCTTCAGGCAGAGGTTTAGGATGTGTTTTGATGCAGCATGGGAAGGTAATAGCTTATGCTTCATGACAACGTCGTGATCATGAGAGGAATTATCCAACCCATGACTTGGAGCTAGCAGCAGTAGTGTTTGCACTTAAGTTGTGGAGGCACTACTTGTACGGAGATAGGGTAGAGATTTTCACCGACCACAAGAGCCTGAAGTATGTTTTCACCCAGAAGGATCTTAACATGCGTCAGAGGAGGTGGCTGGAGCTTCTTGTGGATTATGATGTCAACCTGCAGTATCATCCAGGGAAGGCCAACGTCGTTGCAGATGCATTGAGCAGGAGAGTCGGAGTTTATTTCCTAACAGCGCAACCAGAGCTATTAGCAGATCTCCAGAAGATGGGTATTGAAGTTGTTCTCCCTTCCAGTGTAGCATTGATGGCCAGTATGCAAGTTCAGTCCACTATAGTCGAGAGGATCCGGATGGCGCAGTCAGCAGATCCCAAGCTTCAGCGACTCAGAGCAGAGTGTAAGGCAGACCGAAGACTAGAGTTATGCATTCATGAAGATGGTACCCTTAGGCATGGTAAGCGTCTTTGTGTACCCAGTGGAAATATTAGACAGGAAATTATGGCTGAGGCTCACAGTTCTCAGTATTCCATTCATCCTGGTGGTACGAAGATGTACCGTGATATCCGACAGCACTTTTGGTGGAATGGCATGAAGCGGGAGATAGCCCGGTTTGTCTCTCGATGTTTGGTTTGCCAACAAGTTAAGGCTGAACATCAGAGGCCCGCTGGACTTCTTCAGCCTTTGCCGATTCCAGAATGGAAATAGGAGCATGTGACCATGGATTTTGTGACCGGATTACCTAGATCCCCAGCTGGTAGAGATGCTATCTGGGTTATAGTTGATCGGCTCACGAAGGTAGCTCACTTTCTCCCATTCAGAGTTGGTCAGTCGACGGCTCAGCTAGCGGAGATGTACCTCAGGTAGATTGTCAGGTTGTACGGAATGCCAGTCAGTATCACCTCGGACCGAGATTCCAGATTTATGTCGCACTTTTGTCGTAGCCTGCAGAAGAGTTTGGGAACTCATCTCCAGTTCAGTTCAGCATATCATCCGCAGACAGATGGTCAGTCGGAGCGTACGATCCAGACTCTTGAAGACATGTTGCGGTCCTGTACACTTGACTTCGGTGGTTCGTGGGAAGATCACTTGCACCTGGTGGAGTTCTCGTACAACAATAGTTTCCAGGCCAGTATCCAGATGGCACCGTTCGAGGCACTGTATGGTAGGAAGTGCCGATCCTCGCTGGCATGGGACGATGTTGGAGAGGGCAGATGCTTGGTCCAGAAATGATTGCTCAGACTGTTGAAGTGGTCAGGCGAGTTAGGGATCATCTTCAAGTTGCCCAAGATCGCCAACGCCATTGGGCCGATTCTCATCGGCGCCCTCTCGAGTTTTTTGTCGGTGACCATGTATTCCTAAGGATTTTGCCTAACCGTGGCGTCATTCGTTTTGGCGTACGGAGAAAGCTTAGTCCTAGGTATATAGGGCCATTTGACATTCTGGAGCGAGTAGGAGATGTATCCTATCGTCTCGCTCTTCCGCCGTCGCTAAGCGAGGTGCATGACGTGTTCCATGTATCCCAATTACGACGGTATATCCCGGACCCGAGCCACATCCTAGATCATTCAGAATTGGTTGTTGGTACCAACCTTTCGTATGAGGAGAGGCCCGTATCTATATTGGACCGGAGAGAGAAGACACTCAAGAACAAGACTATCAAGTTAGTCCGAGTTGCTTGGGGCCATCACTCTTTGGGTGAGTCAACGTGGGAGCGTGAGGATGACATCCGATCGCGATATCCAGGCTTGTTTGACTCGTGAGGTATAATATCTTCCTTATGCCTCATGCCTTCGATTCCTTGCTTGAATGAGTGATTGCCTGTCTAATTATAGCTTGCTTACGATTAATATAGCTTGTCCTCGTCTCTCTAGCCTCTTAATTAAATTTCGAGGACAGAATTCTTTTAAGGTGGGCAGAGTTGTAATACATGTGGTTCGTATTACGTATTTTTGGAATATGTGTACGTATTTTATCTTGTATTGCATAATTTCTTGCTTAGCTTCCTTCATGGCTTGGTTTATTCCTGGTTCGGGTTGGCTTGGTTCGGTTTGGGATTGCTGTTGGTTCATTAGAAACCAAGAGTGAACTCCCTACCTACCACCACCACTACCATTTATTAACCATTCTTCCTCTCTCTCTTCATTACTCTCTTCTTCTTCCATTTACTTCCTTATCTACCAGAGAGAAAGAGAGGTTTAGGCAAGTGTAACTTGCTTTATGGAGGAACTCCAATTTTATTGCTTCATTCTCTTCTTTACAACATTTTAACTTACTTTAGTACTTGGCATTTCCACTTTCCATGGCTTGATTCTTGTAGATCTAAGTTTATCTTATTTTCGGATTTCCTGGGTTTTGATCTACTTAATCTTGTTATTTCTGAGTTTTGATGGTTCCATGTTGTAGAGGCTTTCGTTCTACCCCATTTTGACCTATAAAAGTTCGGATTTGGGCTCCGGATGATGGAGTTATGGAGCTTGAGGACTTGGCCCTTATGGTGTTCTTCTTCTCGAAATTTTGGAGAAGATGAACTGTGCTTGACTTGACCGCATGAATATTTCGTACGGCAAGTATTCATTTCAGCCGCATGGCTGGAAGTACTTGGGCCGCATGAGGGTCGAACTCATCTAGCCGCATAACTCGTTTAATCCCCAGCCGCATATACTCTGATTTCTTGAGCCGCATAAGACGTTACCCGTTTAGCCGCATGCGCCCTCCCTGGCCGCATGAGGACCCCGCTCCTTCCAGCCGCATGAATGCTCTGACTTAATCTCATGGGCCCTCTCTCTCGCTGGCCGCATGGGACTTTACTTGACTCAGCCGCATGAGAACTTCTTCCCGAGCCGCATGAACTTGGTCCACTTGTAGCCACATAGGCGCATGACCCTGCTAATCGCATAAGCACATGGATCCGGTCCCTGCCGCATGGACTGTTCTCCTCCTGTCGCATGAGCTTGCCTTTCTCTCCGCCGTATGGACCCAATTCATTTCAGCCGCATGAGCTTTGGATCCTCAGTCGCATGAGCTGCTGCCGCATACTCTCCTTGGCCGCATGCGCCTGACCCTATTCTGCCGCATAGACTTTCCTTTATCAATGCCACATACGCCTGACCCTATTCAGTCGCATGGGCTGGTCTCCTCCCAGCGCATGAGATTCCTGAACCGCATGTCTCCCTATAGCTCTGTACTGTTATTTTTTTTATTATTATTTTGTCCAGGCCTTGGAACTCCTATGGTATATTTTACGCCCATTTTATATCCTTACGCCTTTTGTCCTGAACTTGATAAATCACGATTTGATTGATATGATTGAAATGACAATTGTACATGACATGGTGTAACAAGGAACTAGCATGACCTGATAGTGGCCCGTCGTGGCGCACTCTTGACCAGTACACTTGACATGATAACCTGACATGATATATCTTGATAAGCTGTTGCGACGGCTACCTGACATGGACTTGTATAATTAATCCAGATACTGTGGGCCATTGTGCATGTACAAATAATCCAGTCCTGTCTTGCATCATGTCTAGGAGGGGACTCCTGAGTACCACGGTCAGGAGTACCCATTGAAATGGATTAAGGCTAATAACTAGATTAATACATTAGTCATAAAGAGATCTTTCAGCTACAGACAATCCCGTTATCTGGGCACGCCTTGGGATCTGTAGCCTGCCGTCGAGTATGGCACATTTCCAGCACACTGTCATGTGTTGCACCCTTTAAACTTCCTAAGGGTACATGCGTTTCCTGGACGATGTACCCACCTGAATTCAACCCTAATCTTTCAACCCGGGTAACCTGGATGGTCTGCAGGACTTGTGGCTGTGGATTCTCACTGCATCTTACTAGTAACTAGGCCTGTGATAACTCTAGTTAGTTAAAGTATCAAGCCGTAATTCTTGCTTGGCCGTGAATGATTGGATGGAGTCTAACCATTCTAGTCTTGTCCCGATTCTGTTCCAATTTACTGCATGGCCTGAATGCCTGTATTTATTTTACCGATAAATTGTGAGGATTCCAAGTTCTGTTCAGACGAAGGGTTACAACCCCGGTCCTTGTTTGGTTTACGGGTTGTAACCTGGTTATCTGAATAGTTCCATGGTTACCTCGTTATATATCACATGTTATACTTTTCCTTAATTCCTGTCTTTATTATTAATTTATTACTATTGTGCTAATTGCTGGTTTTAGTTCCTAAGTGAAGCTTCCTTGTGGTACTTGCTCTTTCTGGGATCTGACCCAGCTGGTTTTGTATGGCCAGATTTTGGAGCAGCTTCAGAGGATCTACCGCTTTTCCAGCCCGATGGTGAACACCAGATGTAGCCAGGGCAACGAGTGGGTTTTTTTGGCTCTTCCACTCTATTGTAAAAAAATATATTCTTTTGAGGCGTTTAGCCGACAAGCACCTGTTTAGCTCGATTGCACTTACTTATGGTCTGCCTACGGGCTGTAACATGATTAACAGATCCTAGGGTTGATCATGTATGACTAAAACTCTTGCTAGTCCTAACATTTGTAACGACTAGCTTCATGATCAGCTGAATATGTAATTTGGGACGCCTTATTATTGTATATTAATGATCATACATCTTGTGACCTTACTTACTTGCTTGTGATTGAGACACTAGGCTTGTTCATGACCTTAAGAGACTGTTGGCTTGTAGTAAACCCTCATGTATCTAGACAGCCGTGACCGTATAGCGAGATGGATTCCATTTTATATACGTAGCTGGCTATGTCTGCCCCCGCTCTCCGGTATTCTGGTTCTGGGGCGTGACAGCTAGACGATCCCGAATATTCCCGAAAGTGATGCCTCCCCATTTGTGTAGCTTCTGCAGAGAAAATTTGAGTTTTTGAGAGAGAGATGAATCCGCCACCCCTCAGCCTCTTTCCAGATGGTGTCCAAGGTTCTCTCAAAGGAGCTATTGTAAAGCCAGAAGGATTCGAATCTCCTAGGTCTTCTTTTATGCTTCAGGAGATTATTTGTATTCAGCAAAATAGGCGAATGGTCGCTATTTATGCGCGGAAGGATGGATACAGTCGCATTGGGGTGGAGCCTATACCACTCCGCATCCACCATAGGCCTGTCTAGACGTTCCCTGTGTGTTGATTCGGCCGCCTGCCATTTGACCATGTGAACGCTTGGCCAATGCACCCCAGATCAATGAGACCACACTGGTTAACCATTTCTTGAAATGGACGAACTAAGCTAGATTCAAATCCCCTACCGCCTGATTTCTCTTCGGGCGAGAGGATTTCGTTAAAATCCCCTATGCAGCACCAGGGGACATTGAAGTTAACAGAGAGCGTTTTGATGTGCTCCCATAGTTTATTTCTGTCACCTCGTTTAGGACATCCGTAAACACAAACCAGTATCCATGCATGATCAATGGAGGAGGAATTTATTGATAAAATGATGAGATTCTTTGAGGAAAACGAGACAGTCGCCTGGATGGAATCATTCCAGGTCACCCATAGGCCCCCAGAGTGGTCGCAAGGAGGAACAGAGAAGTAATTTTTGAAACCCAGAGACGGGGAGTGTGCGAGAGGTGTGAAGGGAAGAAGATATAGTTTCGGAGAAGAAAGCGATGGTGGGTCGTGTGGCGGAGAGAAATGATCGTATGGTTGAAACTGTCGAGACATTTTCCGCACCTCGACAGTTCCAGGCTAGGATCATCATTGATCTTGTGGCTGATACCGATCAGCCGCATTGCAAATACTTGTGGGGTTGAAGTGACTAGGGTTTGTTGTTGCTCGCTTTGTAGCTCTGATATCGTTAGGAGGTGAGCTCGGCCTTTTCAGGTTGATGTGGGTGGAATTTGTTTGTGGAGAATGTATGTGAGCCGTGCGGGCCAATCACTTCCAGGAATGCTTTAGCTTGTTGGCGGTTCGAGTAATGGATCCCGAATATTGTAGAGGGGCAGGCGAGGATAGAACAACTTCTTTAATGATGTTGCCTAACTGTTGATTAGGCTCAGGTATAAGGCTTTCATCAGAAAATTCTATAATGGGAGAAAGGGAGGAACGAGCCGAGCTTTCATGGAAGTTCTTGCTACCGTATCTTGTAGTAATGTCCCAAATCTGAATAGGGATTTCCACCACCAATGATTGCTAAATCATATCAGTCTCCATCATATCATCATTAAGGTGCTGTCGATCCCATTGCGCATCTAAGCTATCCTTCACAGAGATAACATTAATCGGGGTGTGGGCCTCTGGTATCGAGTTTCTTTGATATTCCATAGATGGTGTCCTTTTCTCATTCTCCATACGGTTTAACCCAGTAGAGTTGCTGTGGGCCCCCCCTCTATGAGGAGGCATGTAAACTCCCAACTGATCTCCTTCTTCACCGGTGTGAGGGGAATTTGTTTGGTTGCCTTCCTGTCGTTCTCTTCTGAACTCTTCCGAAGACTGAGGAAGAGTTGTCCTCTGTTGTTGATTTGGAAACGGGTTACTGTGATTCGGTAATTGTCTTCGAGATAAGGATCGTTGGGTGTCAGCTATGTAGTCCTCCTCTTTGATTCTAGGTTTGAGTAGCTCCTCAATTCGGGACCTCTCTTCGATCGTCCAATCTTCTCCGATCAGCGATGTGAAAGACGCGCGCTCAGTACAGTTTGAGAAGATGTGTCCCACCCTTGCACAGAAGAGGCACATCCTTGGCAGCCTCTCATATTTTACACGAACTTGGCCAATCGTTACCCCATCGATGGAAGTAGTTATGCTCTTCTTAAGTGGCTTGGAGATATCGATTAAAACTTTTATTCGAGCAAATGTTTTCCACTGCATCTCGTCCTCCTGTGAGCATTTTCGTGGAGTACCTAACGCTTCCGCAATTCTGGTGATCGCCTTGCGGTTCAAAATTTTTGGTGGTATCTTGTGTAATTGCACCCAGAAATCTGCCTGACTGAATTGGTATTCTTCTGGTAATTTCTCCGGGTCACACCGCTCGATGACCAGAAGGTCATCGTTAATACTCCACGGCGCGTCTAATAGAACGCGGTTGACCTCTTCAAGGGACTCTAGTCTGGCTCGGAATGTCCCCTCCTCGATATCTAGATCCGAAGTAAAAACCGGCGATGTTGTCTTCCAAAGTTTTGATAGGATCATTGCGAGAGTTGGCTTCGTAAATCTTCGGGGGGAGAAGGGCTTAACAGCTAGTGTGTTCGCCCAATGTTGTGGAACTGCACTGTCCCTTGCTGACAACGAGACCGTCTCGGCCGGACCTTGGAGCGAGAAGAAAGAAGCCATTTTCTCCACCACTTCTTTGTAAGTTGCCATGGTCTCCCTCACACATGAACCTCTGATGAAGAGGGGTATACTTAGGAACAGGGAGACAGGGGGGAAGGTGTAGAGATTAAGATAGATGTGTTGTGTCAATGGATATATGAATGATTAATATAGTTGGTGGAGGCGGATGAAGGAGGAAGGCGGTGGGGGAGATGTAGAGAGGGAGAAGATGTTAGCCATGGATGATGAAGGATGGGCGGGGGCGAGGTTATGAGGGGACTAGATGGCAGCCATGGGTTGAGGAAGAAGAAAACATCACGCGGCGCAAACCCTAGGTTTGGGGAGAGACGCTCAGCGGAAAAATGTCCATGTAGTCTTTCTGATAGCACTAATTCAACTTAGCATAAATAGTTCTTGAATGATTTAAGCTAATGTCACAAATAATAACAAGGAACTAACACTGATATAAGAGCTTAAATTTGACTAACAAAACATAGAAAAAAGAAGAAGAGCATAGTGCAGTCTAGAAATTCAGCAATAATGAAAATAAAACTATATTATATTATGTAAATATTATTTTATGTAGAATATTACGTATGTAATACTTATATAGTATATTATATAAATATTATTTTATTCAATAAGGAAAATATAGAAATGACGAATGGGAAGATGGTTGTTGTGACGGCTATTTTGTGTTTTTATGGGTTTTAGTTGCATGGCATTTGATTTATTTACAGAGCCCAATTTTATATATGAAATGCAAACAATTAAACGAGCCAATTAACAAACATTGGCCCAACTAATCAATATTTGGCCTGCAATTGTCCTGCAAAATTGATCAGCTAGCCCAAGTGCATAAACTTGTACTCGACCCTAGGTCATTACCAATTACCCGGATAAGTACTTAGTGGAATAATCCAATTTTAAAAAAATTGTCTATGTTGTAACTCATATGTCTCTACACATTCATATTCTTGTAACCTACATGACCTTTGGCCCTTCGTTTCTTCATAACCCCTAACCTCTCTATATAAAGAGAGGTTGGAATAGCTTGTAAATGTACACTTGTGGTTGATATACGAGAAAGCTTCGTCTCCGTGTGTTTAAGCTTTTGCCTTACGACACGTTATCAGCACGAGTCTTACTGAAGATATAAGAATAAGACACAATTTTCATAATTCAACAACAGCATGAAATAAATATAGTGACGTAAGTTCGGAACTGATAACTACTGTACTTTGCACTAAGAAAAAGATTAAAGTATCAATATTACAATGATCTGTTTTCTATAAACTTGCTCCTTAAGCTCTATAAAGTTGAAAGCAAATAAAAAGAGAACAACCTTCTGACAAATCATCAGCTCTCTTTGTGCCCGATTCGACCTCCTATTCTTGAAGAAATGGAAAAGATTTTTTTTTTCGTTGGTAACCTGAAAGATGCATAAGAGCTACGCCTTTTTTTTCATCATAGTAGAAAATTTTAACTTTGCTATAATCTAGCCTTTAGCATACTAGTTTTTTTTTTGAAAAAAAAAACATATTTATTATTTAATTTCTGAGAAAATAAATTTTTGATAGCAAATTTTCATGTTGAAAAAGAAATTTTAGATGCTAACATTTTTTTGGTAATGATGGATTTGGAGCGCCACGTCGAGCGCCTCAGTGCCATCTGCGCCCCGACAAGCACCTCAGTAGCATTTTTTTCTTTATGTTACTCAGTGAATTATTGTAACAGATGGATAGTAAAAATTGTTTTTTTTCTCGCTATTTTTTGGCGTCGCTTCATTAGACGTCGGAAAAATAATTGACATTTTTTGGTGCCGCTTGCTTAGGCACCAATCTTTTGTGTGCTGTTGCTTGATTATGTTGTACGTTTTTTTTTTTGCGTAATTACGGAAAAAAAACTTAAAAATCTTGAAAAATTATCTTGGCTACATAAACAAATTCTGGCACCGCCAAATTTGGGCCTTCCAAAATAATTTTTTTGGCTAATAATTTTTCAAAGGCAACGCTCATTTTGAGCACGCACTAAATTGTCACCTATTTTGCACTGTTCGTAAATAGTGTGAATTTCTTGAAAAAATCTTATTTATTCTTACATTTGAAAAAAAAATTTACGAAGTCTCTCCGAATAGGCTCACCTATTTGGGTACGATGTTAGAAAGAACTTGGGGCTTGGTTCTTAAGAGGTCCTCGGTGACCCTCCTCCCTCATTTTTTCGCCTGGTCATATTCACGTAGAGCTACTGAAAGGGGTTGACCGAAATTTTTTTGCTCAAATTGTATTTATAATTATGCATTTTTACAAGAAACTAATTGAACTCTCTATATCGGCCCGTCGATCGATATAAGAAAAAGTTTTAAAACAAAAAAATGTTTTTTCAAAACCGTTGGTTTTATTTACAATTGTTTGTTGTTGCTTATACAAACCAAATCCATATAAACCTGTCGTTTTATATGTTGACTGATCAAGATTTTTTCTCATGTTGTAGAAAAATGTCGATCAAGATTAAGTTTCCCATCCTTGAAGCCTCTGACAAGAACTACTTGGACTGGACGCAAGACATCCAGAACCATCTAGATGCGCAGGGCCTCTTGGACGTCATCTATAACGAGGAAGAGTGTGAAGTGGAAGTCACTCGCTCAATGAACGCCAAAGCGATGATTCTATTCCGCAGGCATTTATCTGACGCTATGAAGGCGGAGTTCATTGAAATCTCCTCGCCGAAGACGCTATGGGACTCTCTGAAAGAGCGCTTCGACCACCAGAAGACCATATGGCTGCCTGAAGCGTGCCATGACTGGTTGAACCTGCATTTCCACGACTTCAAAAGTATAACTGATTACAACAATGAAGTCTGCAGGATTCGATCACTTCTCCAATACTGCGGTGAGATATTAACCGACAGTGATCTTTTGGAGAAAATATACACCACATTTCCTTCCACTGACAACTTGCTGCAGAAGCAATACCGTCAGTCTAAGTTCACCAAGTTTCCCGAGCTCATCACCCAGCTTTTACTAGACGAGAAGAACAGTCTCATTTTAAT
The DNA here is from genome assembly GCA_029216955.1 of Iris pallida. Classification (NCBI taxonomy): domain Eukaryota; kingdom Viridiplantae; phylum Streptophyta; class Magnoliopsida; order Asparagales; family Iridaceae; genus Iris; species Iris pallida. The sequence goes on along the minus strand of JANAVB010017398.1, from coordinate 884,755 downwards.
GAGAAACAACAATTCTCGTCCTGCTGGAACAAAGGCAATTCCAATGCCTGATGCAAACGCTCTCCGTGGACCAAATCCACGGTGGAAACGAGACAAGGTCCAGTCGTCCCAGCCAAGGAACAGAG
>JANAVB010017398.1:587302-884617 GCA_029216955.1 Iris pallida | reverse complement strand
ACGCCCCCCTCCTCCGACTCGACGCCCCCTCCGGCCAGACCCTTCTCAATCACCCGTCGAAGGTAAACCCTATCCCACATTGTTATTTTATTTAAGTTATTGTATTTGTGATTAGGGGGGGACAATATAAATTTAGATTTTGGTATTGGACACGTATAGACACGATACATTGGACTTGGACACTAGCACGTTATATCTTGGTATCGAACACGATACATTGGACTTGGACACGATACATTGGGCTTGGACTTAATCTAACATATACTTCATAGGAATGGTCTGATACCAATTTCGATATCGATACTCATAGGAATGGCCGTTTGATACCGATTTAGATATCGATACTAGTAGGAATGGTCTGATACCAATTTCGATATCGATACTCATAGGAATAGCGATAACCGATTTCGATATAGATACTCATAGGATTGGTATAATACCGATTACGATATCGATACTCATAGGAATGGTCTGATACCGATTTCAATATCGATACTCATAGGAATGGTGTGATACCGATTTCAGTATCAATACTCATAGGAATGGTCTGATACCGTTTTCGATATCGATACCATAGGAATGGTGTGATACCGATTTCGATATCGATACTCATATGAATGGTCTGATACCGATTTCGATATCGATACTCATAGGAATGGTCTGATACCGATTTCGATATCGATACTCATAGGAACGGTGTGATACCGATTTCAATATCGATACTCATAGGAATTGTCTGATACCGATTTCGATATCAATACTCATAGGAATGGTCGATATTACCGATTTCGATATCAATACTCATAGGAACGGTGTGATACCGATTTTGATATCGATACTCATAGGAATGGTATGATACCGATTTCGATATCGACAGAAATGACGTATTTAGATTCCAAGATTGCCGACGGAAATTGAGTCAGCGACAAAAATTTAGATTCCGAGATTGCCGACGAAAATTGAGTCGGCGACGGAAATTTTTGTCGCTAAGCTTCTGAAAAATTTGTTATTTTTGCTCACAAAATTTTGTCGGTAATCCGTCGCTAAGGTGTCGTCGAGATTGCCGACAGGTAAAATTCGTTGCACCGTCGGTAATTCGTTGCTAAGGCGGTGGATTACCGACGGATTTGTCATAGCGACGTTATAGCTATCGATGTACCATTTCCGTCGGTAATTTACATTAGCGACGAAAATGACATATTTAGCAACGGATATTTCTGTCGCTAAATACCAATATTTTACTAGTGTTCGACATGCAAGGTTCATCTTATAATAATATATTAGAAATATCTCATAATTATTTTATCTTATATAAATAAAATTTAACTAGGATATGCTCGAACCCATCCTTACTCTATTTAAAAAAAAATGCAAATGCTTGGTAACTTAACATGTGTGTCATGAATACTCTGAAAAGTGTGTATACCTATCATGATATACCAGGGAGAGACATTATAAGATTCTGGATGGGTACTGGAAGATCAGTGGATCGAGGCGCACGATCATATTATTCTTTACATTTATAACAATGATGGGAGTTGAAAACAGTGGACCTAAAAGACATACAATATCGCGTACACAAAGTCCTATGCGTAATGTCGGACATCTAAAAAAAATTCATGATATATGCCGAGTATTAGTGATATAGGCTTTAAGCCCATATATCGTATTTGGGTCCAGTATTCTCTCACAATATTTCCCATGGATCAAAAAAGAAGGATGAAAAACTGAATATATAGAGTTAGGGCCATGTTTGATTCGCAAAATCAAGACATTGGAAAAAATATTATTTTTCTCAGTGTTTGGGTACCAAAGAAAATGAATAGAAAAGAAAATTGATTCTCAAGAATAAGAAAAATAGAGGAAAATATGGTTCCCCTTCACCAATCCAAAAATTCACTTTTTCCATCTAAGGATTCACTTTTTTTTCTTCAATTTTTTGACATTTTTAAACACCGAAAACAATAATTGAAATTATAATTTTTCAAAAAATATAAAAGAGCAAAATCAGTTTTGTTTCCTTTCCTTTCTGCGAACCAAACGAGTAGTGTTATAGATTCCTTCACAAGGATTCATGCACAATATAGAAGCAAGTAGTGTAATCTGAACCAAACGAAATAAGAGGCTGATTTGTTTAAGGTTTAGTACAGTCAAAGCCCAATCGGCACACAAATCCCAATATATATCATTCTAATCACTAAAATAAGAGGACAGCTAGCTATGTTGGTCAGACTGATATTCCATTAACTTGGCATTCTATATTCACTTTGTTGCAGTCACCAGAGGATCCAATACTACTTCTCTAGTGCCTCTTTTTCTTACATTTTTTAAAATTCAAAAAATTACTAACTTACAAGCATTACTTTCATTCAACTTACAAAACCACAGAAAATACAAATCATAGTTTGGTGTTCCGATTCAGTTGCTCTCAAAAAAAATTGGATGACTGACATTCTACTTAATTTCCAACATTTCTAAATTCGTTCAGTAGTGTTGATTTGTTGGAAAGAAACTTTTTTTTTGCCAAGTTTTACGATATTTCTGCATAAGTATCTCGTCCCTCCCGATTTAAGTTATTTATAGTGTCTTTTTATACTTATATCGAAACATTCGTCTGATAGTCAATTTGAATGTAGATTTACTTGTATTTTACATCAGATCCAAAGTACAAAACACTAGACTTGATCCCTATTTGATTTCTTGTGTGCAGACTGCATATGTACACTTTATTACTGTCAAGAACATGCACGCAGCGTAGGATTCATATGACTGTGAGTGAGGGAGGGGTTAGTGAAGTAGTTTGCCTCGGGCAGAAGCCCAACGACCAATATCTCTCTAAACATCACGTGCTGTGCTGATCAAACTCTTTAATTTAGTCTGTGCTGCTCTCAGAGCCAGGCTACTAATTAATTAAGTGATGGGAAGTGTTAGTTAATTAATCTTGATTAATAATGCAGTCAAAGAAGAATCACATGAATTCTCTGTTCCTAAACACTTAAGAAACAACACTTATACTTTTGTGTCTATATATTCAGCAACTCACCCACCCCTCCCAAAGAAACATCAGAACCATCATTTTAATGTCAATGAAGGAAATAATTAGAGTGAGATCTTGTTTGGGAACAGTTGCACTCCTGCTGCTGCTCCTCCTGTTCATGCTCAGCTCATCATACTCAGAGCTAAGTGCGAGCAGCAGCAGTACTTCTACTGAGAGACCAGTCCGGATCATGAGGAAGCTGCTGTCAGTGCCATCTAATCCATCGACGACGACGACGAGTCTCGGTACGAAGAATCCGGTGGCCGCATTCGAACAACCGCGAGTGAGCTTCGGCAGGCGGCGGATACCTCCATCCTCCTCCAACCCTACTCAGAACAAGTGAGAAGAAATAATCCGTTTAATTACATCACAGTTTCTGTATTGTTACAATACTGTAGTTGTGAATTGAGCTGACAGTGTGTTAATTATATATGGCAGGCAAAGACCTAGGTTTGATCCTCCAGGCAAAATCTAAACAACTTTTTTGTAGTCAGCTATGTTCTAGGTCTTTGGTTTTTGTTACAGTAGAATGAGGTGAACGTCTTTTTTTGGGTTTGGGCTTGGTTTTGTAGCTGCTGCTGGTCTCCTGTGTACTAAAGTAATAAAATTGGTGACCATTATATTGGATCTCTGTTTGTTTTGCAATTACATCTGGAATGAAATGTTATAGATACAGAAAAACTTATTCTGTTCTATGCTTGGGAGAATTCTATATGTTTCTGAAATTTCCATTCCCCAGTAAATTCCCCTAACAAACAAGTTACAACATGTTCGGCCACAATAGCAAACTGAAACCAGGTTTTCCTGACCCCAGGTATATTGCTGCTTGAGTTGCAATAAGAGTTTCCAGGAAATACACAACATAGAGAAGGCAACAAAACCATGAAACTGTTGGTCTTCAACTAACCAGTAAATTCACAAAGCTTGTTCATAGTATATCAGGGCTGGTCCGAGAATTCCCGAGGCTTAGGACGAGATTTGAAAGTGAGGGGGCCTCTTGAACCTCTTGAACGGGTAAATGAAAAACACTCGAATTTTATAAACAAATTTTATAGATTTTTTTTCGGATAGCAATTTTATCAACCAAGTTAACAAATGAAATCTTCCCAAAAAAATTTAACAAATAGAAATATTATAAAAAAAAGTCACTAGTTGAGTAACTGACATTTTTTTTCTAACAGTCAAAAAAAGAAGAAGATCATTTGAAGACAAAATAACTGTTAGATTAAATGACAAAGAATTGTTAGATTAATAAATATATTTGGAAAAAAAAAAAAACAAGTAAATTAGTTGGTCTCGTGGTAATGGTCCTTTCAATACATTTCTTGATCTATGATTTGAACCACGTTATTGTCATTTTGGTTAACGCTTATGTATAAATGGATGTAGGTCATCTTTGGACCGCCTTCCTATATTAAAGTCATTACTACGAAGTACTAGGTCTACATCCTGTTTGGACCTTCCCATTGCAATTAAGGGTTGGTTGGGCTAGCAAGTGATCTTGGGTCATGTTTGGATGCCTTGCCTATCGAGGGGCCTAGGGAGGTCGTCCAACTCGTCCACACCGGGCCCTGAGTGATACACATCAAAACTGCCTGATTTTCTTTCATAATATTGAAAATATAAGTTATGAGTTCTGGACAGGTTAAAATCTGAAATTAAACCTACATGCCACTCTCAACAGCTCAAGTACAGAAGACAAGATAACTGATTGAAATTAAACAATCAGATTCCTGTGTCCAACTTGAGGCAGAGAGACTCAACACCCTGCTGTTGCTTTTCCAGCACCCAAAGGACTAAAACAACTCTCCATCCACAAGCTCTACAGAGATGCTTCACTGCACAGCACATCTACACAAAATGTGTATCATCACACCTATTCTTCTTAGTTGCAATCGAAGAATTTGACACAAAAATGTTTTGCCCCACCTATCGTGACATAAAATCTAAACAACCATTTGGAAAGTAGTTAGACCTACCTTTTCAAGATGCACGTAAAACTCACACAATCAAGGAGCACTCTCCGAGTTCGCTATGTAAGATAAATATGCTTTGCAATAGCAAATTACCTTCTTCCCGATAATACATATAAGAAAAAAGGAACACCAATCTCATTCCGTGTGTTGTATTTAACGCTTCTATATTCATTAGAAACATATAAGAAAAACATCAGAGATGTGAGTAATTAATGTGCATGGACGACTTTGTAAATTACATGTACAAACTTCATGTTTTCTTTTCACCAGTGACTTCAACTTGTGATCCTTTCCTCCAATTTTTGGAGAAAATTATTCTCAACGGTTCAGTTTTGACACTTACCTATAAATTTGTTACGCTTTCGTTTCAGATTTCGACTCGATGGTTCATTATCCATCTATCATTCTGCATTCATCTCAATATTTCAACATATTTCAACCAGTACGTGACTTCTTATCTTATAAATTTCAAATTTCATAGTAATCTTCAAATCTATTATCTAGATCTCTTTCAATTTTCAAAACAAAAACTATACTATCTATGTCCATGTAGTCCTTTTTTTTTGAGAAGAGTTGCGATTTTATTAATGTCAAATAAGAGCGCCTGAAACTTCAGTACTACATTCTTCCTCTAGGAGAGGGGAGATACACTCCGGAGGGGAGGAAAAGAAACCACTTATATCATTGTGGATAGCAAAGGAAGCTAAGTTATGTGCCACCCTATTTCCTTCTCTTCTCACAAAGGTGAAGGCTATGTGTGCTTTTGTAGAGGCCATTTCTTCCTGGATAGTGGTGAGGAGGTCCTGCATTCTCCATGGAAGTATATCCCTTTCTCCATTCATGATCCTGTGGGCTAGTAGTGAGTCCCCCTAGATTATGATATTTTCTTCATCGATCTGTCTCGCTAGAAGAACACCTTGCAGGACAGCCTGTAGCTCCGCCCAGAGACTTCGATCCGTTCCGCAAAAATGAGGCATGACCCAGGACTTAGCTGCAATAAACTGACCATATTGGTTCCTGGCCATCGCTGCCATAGCTATATTATCGGACGAGGTTGCGCCATCCACGTTGATTTTTATAAATCCCGCCGTGGGGGGTCCCCATGTAGTTTGTGAATCTGCTGCCTTCCTTGCCGATTCAATCTTCTCTAGCAGCTCCGGATTAGTCTTGAGGTGTGTCTCGTAGATGTACTGTGCTTGCCTGATGATATGAGCAATATTAGGCGGTTCATGTTGAAACACGCAAGAACATCTTGCCTTCCAGATGGACCATATAAGGCAGGCTCCTAGTTGTATGGCATTGTGAGCATCGCCGTCCTTCAGCCATTCGACCAAGAGGTTCACAATCTGCATATTACTATCCACCCGTAGACCAATTGTGCTAGCAAACCACACATTCTTCGCTACATGGCAATGTAGGAAGAGATGATATCCTCCTGGAGTTGGCAGAACGGACAAAGAGCATTGATGTTGGGGACCCTGCGCTTGATGTCCGTGAGAAGTGGGAGGGCGTTATTCAGCAGTCGCCAGATTAGGTGTTGTGGTCTTGGGGGCATACTCTTTATACTCCATAATTTTTTTCACGTAGTAGCATCAAGTGTGGTATGGGAGCTACTCGGAGCTTGACACCGGATCAATTCATATAGAGATTTGGAAGTGAAGTTGCCGTTCTTGGATCCAGTCCATGCCGGACTGTCGATGCCGTCTTCTCCATGGAGATTAATACCTAAGATGGCTGTAGCTTCCAGAGGGGTGAAGATGGACTGGATAAGATCTAGCTTCCATGTTCGAGTAATCGGGTTCATCAGGTCCCGGACCAGTTTAACGTCTGCGGGAAGCGTCTCGACGTGCTTGATTCGGTGACCTGGCAAGTTTAGCACCCATGGGTCTTCGAGTATATCAATCCATCCTCCCCTGGCTTTCCAGAAAAAGTTTGGAGCCATGACATTCCTCATGTTCAGCATGCTCGACCACGTAGGCGAGTTTCGTCTGGAGTGATTTGTTGTCCATACTGATTTATTTTGGAGATATATGCCTCTGAGCATACGCGCCCATAGCTGATGGGGATTATCCAAGAATCGCCAAAGTAATTTCCCTATCAGAGCCTCATTCACCCATTCCATTCTCCTGAATCCAAGTCCTCCAACATATTTTGGCTGGGAAATTCTTTCCCACGCCAAGAAGTGAAGCTTCTTCTCAGACTTGCCATGTCCCCACCAAAATGAGTTCTGCTGCTTCGTCAATGATTTAATAACACCCTTCGGGAGCTTGTACGCCGACATATAATACACTGGAATGGATGCGAGCGTAGATTTAATAAGAACTGATCGCCCTACTTTGGATAGTAATTTTGCCATCCATCCTTGCAATCGAGCATCGCATTTGTCAATGATGGACTCATAAGAGGAACATACTCCTTTCGGCGGCAGGAGTTCATAGCCTAGATACTTGTCTTTGGCTCTCATGATAGATAGCTGGAGCAAGTTAGCCATAGCATGCCATTCATTCATTGTTACCATCTTGCTAAAGTGAATACTGGATTTGTGATAATTAATTTGTTGGCCCGACCATGAAGAGAACTTTTGTAATATATTACTAGCTGATGTTAGAGCCGTAATATTGGCCTGTCCGAAATTAAAGATGTCGTCAGCGAATAGGAGATGAGAGATAGAAGGGGAATACCGGTTTATACGTGTAATGACCCGCTCCGCCCTAGCGGAACGCCGATTCAAACAGCAAGTGCAACGACTCAAATGAGCCGTCGACCCGAAGAGTTGGCATCGACCTGATGAAGAATCGATACAAGGCTTACATTGGCCCGTCAAGATGAATCCAGACTTGGACTTTCAAGGGCGCGCTCGGAGTATCGCTCGGCCGATACGAACATCGCTAAGGTGGGTGGCTCCGATGAACCCGTCTTTGCTTAGCCTAGACACATAACAATACGGACACTATCACGAGAATCGCTAGGCGATAACACCGTGCATGCTAATAAATGACTCAACGCACCTAGCTAAGGGAATAATCCCATCTTGTATGCTTGTATAGAATTTGGAAAGGAACTTGGAAAATGTGAACTCTCGCACTGTGCTCCACGCTCGTGCTAAGGCACAAGCTTACGTTTATGTTCCTTATACGGCCAACAATGAAACAATGAATGGGTTACAACAATAAAACGGGAAGACTATCAATATAGTCGTTCCGAGTAGAGTATAGCAACATTGAAAGGCTATGGGACCGATGGGTCGCCAAGACGACTCCCGTACTGGGAGTTGCGTAATGCTTGAATGAATAAATCAACGAATGAATGAATGAATGAATACGTGAATGAATCAATGAACGAACGAACAAGTGAAAGAAAGAAAGAAAAGAAAGAATACATGAAAGATAAGAAAGGAAAGAATGGTTAGCGACAGGTGTGACGGGCACGTACAACGGGACTCGCTACCCGCGCTGCACGGACGCCAACCTGGTCGATAACGCATTATAGCTAAGGGTTAGCCTACGGCTCGGAGATAGCCGCTAAGTTTAAATGATAAGATAATACGAAATGGTTGTGGACAAACGGCACGGGCGATGGGGAGAATACCGTGGCCGTGCAGTGATTCTGCGGCACGGGCGTTGTGTGGAGTATACCGTGGCCGGCCTAGGCAAAATCAAAAGCGGGGATTACGGGCTGCCTGGGTGCGGGCTTGGGCACCGGGAGACGTAAGTGCAGGTATTTCAAGAGACTTAACGGGGTGTACCAGCCATCACCCTATGCTAAGTTAAGAAATACCAAGGAGAAATGTCCAAAATGGCTTGTCAAGCCAGCGACCGGTGCATATAGATTAAGTGGACCTTGCTGGTGGCTATCCACGTGCAAGTCCTTGCATTGAAATCAAAGTAGTCTAAGTTAAATGAACAATCGTCTACTGAATGGCTTGAAATGTATCACACCAAATGATAATGAATACTTCGTACAATGAGTTAGAGAATACGCCTACGACGCGCTAGAACCTGAGACATGGACACGCCCGTAACATTGAATGTTTACATGAATCATGTTAAGTTGAAATATGTAAACTGTTGACTAACTTGGTTTACTTTAGACAGGGAAGGCCGGACGGTAAGTATGGGTAAGTCGTACATGTATTTCCATGCGATACTTGAATTCAGCAACACGAGATAGGTCATGATATGTGCCATGAAATTGACCCTAAGGCAAGATTAGAAAGACAATGAATGATAGAGATGCACAAAAGTAAATGGAACGTGTTGGTAATGATAGCATTGTGGGCGAGCTAGCCTCCCCACCAGTGCATAACAATGTACTGATAACCCCACAGTCTGCTTACAGGAAGCAGGAAACGTCGGCGGGGGCGGAGCTTCCCTCGAACGTGCTAAGGCGCGGAGCTATCTCTCGAGCCTTAGAGCGTTGCAAGGAGCTGGAGCACCATATACAGGACATAATGTATTGAAACATCGCCATGAATCATTCCATCTTGTAAGCCATTTGGCACGCCTTTTATGTTTCAGAGAGAGAGAGCTTGAGCGACTTGTAAACTCGGCCTAGCACCGCTTGTGAACTTCTTGAATATCAATAAAGAGTTTGAATTCACTTCAATTTGTGTTCATTTACTTTTCGCTGCAAATGGGGACACTCTGTGCGACTCTGTGGCCTAGCTCAAATCGCCCGTTTCTGGACTTGGCCTTACACGGGTGCAACCTAGGCCCGTGCGGCATCACGCCTTAGCGGAGACGATCGCTCCTACGGGAGCGGGACGTGACAGATTGGTATCAGAGCACGGCTTTACGTCCTTGGACTTTATTTTGATTTTCTCAGTTTTGAAAGCTCGGTTGGAAACAAAAGAAGGGTACGCTCTCTCTCGTTGTGCCTTGGAATGTTCCATACAATAAGTCTAAATATTTTCAAAAGCTCGTACGGATACTCGGTTGGACGGGATCGATAAGCGAGGGCCTTTGTGCCAAACTACGACGGACTTGAGTCGAAGAAAAACTAAAATGCTAGAAGTTAGCAAACGCAAGGCATGCTTGAATAACCTTACGCTAACAATGCCGAACGATGTTAAACTTGACTCGATAGAGTACACATGCTAAGTTAACATGTCGCGTGCGTGCCTGACTAGTCTTGCGTCGACCTAGCAAGTGAGCGTGCAAACTTGAATATTGTAATGCCTGTGGTTCGTATTACATATTTTTAGAATATGTGTACGTATTTTATCTTGTATTGTATGATTTCTTGCTTAGCTTCCTTCATGGCTTGGTTTATTCCTGGTTCGGGTTGGCTTTGTTCGGTTTGGGATTGCTATTGGTTCATTAGGAACCAAGGGTGAACCCCCTACCTACCACCACCACTACCATTTATTAACCATTCTTCCTTCTCTCTCTTCATTACTCTTCTTCTTCTTCCATTTACTTCCTTACCTACCAGAGAGAGAGAGAGAGACAGGTTTAGGCAAGTGCAACTTGCTTCATGGAGGAACTCCAATTTTATTGCTTTATTCTCTTCTTTACAACATTTTAACTTACTTTAGTACTTGACATTTCCACTTTCCATGGCTAGATTCTTGTATATCTAAGTTTATTTTATTTTCGGATTTCCTGGGTTTTGATTTACTTAATCTTGTTATTTTTGAGTTTTGATGGTTCCATGTTGTAGAGACTTTTGTTCTACCCCATTTTGACCTATGGAAGTTCGGATTTGGGCTCCGGATGATGGAGTTATGGAGCTTGAGGACTTGGCCCTCATGGTGTTCTTCTTCTCGGAATTTTGGAGAAGATGAACTGTGCTTGACTTGACCGCATGAATATTTCGTGCGACAAGTATTCATTTCAGCCGCATGGCTGGAAGTACTTGGGCCGCATGAGGGCCGAACTCATCTAGCCGCATAACTCGTTTAATCTCCAGCCGCATATACTCTGTATTTCTTGAGCCGCATGAGACATTACCCGTTTAGCCGCATGCGCTCTCCCTGGCCGCATGAGGACCCCGCTCCTTCCAGCCGCATGAATGCTCTGACTTAGTCTCATGCGCCCTCTCTCCCCGCTGGCCGCATGGAACTTTACTTGACTCAGTCGCATGAGAACTTCTTCCCGAGCCGCATGAACTTGGTCCACTTGTAGCCACTTAGGCGCATGACCCCGCTAACCGCATAAGCACATGGCTCCGCTCCTGTCCCTGCCGCATGGACTGTTCTCCTCCTACCGTATGAGCTTGCCTTTCTCTCCGCCGTATGGACCCAATTCATTTCAGCCGCATGAGCTTTGGATCCTCAGCCGCATGAGCTGCCGTCGCATACTCTCCTTGGCCGCATGCGCCTGACCCTATTCAGCCGCATAGGCTTTCCTTTATCAATGCCACATGCGCCTGACCCTATTCAGCCGCATGGGCTGCTCTCCTCCCAGCCGCATGAGATTATTCCTGAACCGCATGTCTCCCTATAGCTCTGTACTGTTATTTTTTTATTATTATTATTTTTGCCCAGGCCTTGGAACTCCTATGGTATATTTTATTCCCATTTTATATCCTTTTGTCCTGAACTTGATAAATCACGATTTGATTGATATAATTGAAATGACAATTGTACATGACATGGTGTAACAAGGAACTAGCATGACCTGATAGTGGCCCGTCGTGGCGCACTCTTGATCAGTACACTTGACATGATAACCTGACATGATATATCTTGATAAGCTGTTGCGACGGCTACCTGACATGACATGACTTGTATAATTAATTCGGACACCGTGGGCGATAGTACATGTACAAATAATCCAGTCCTGTCTTGCATCATGTCTAGGAGGGGACTCCTGAGTACCACGGTCAGGAGTACCCATTGAAATGGACTAAGGCTAATAACTAGATTAATACATTAGTTATAAAGAGATCTTCCAGCTACAGGCAATCCCGTTACCTGGGCACGCCTTGGGATCTGTAGCCTGCCGTCGAGTATGGCACATTTCCAGCACACTGTCATGTGTCGCACCCTTCAAGCTACCTAAAGGTACATGCATTTCCTGGACGATGTATCCACCTGAATTCAACCCTAATCTTTCAACCCGGGTAACCTGGATGGTCTGCAGGGCTTGTAGCTGTGGATGATTCTCACTGCATCTTGCTAGTAACTAGGCATGTGATAACTCTAGTTAGTTAAAGTATCAAGCCGTAATTCTTGCTTGGCCGTGAATGATTGGATGGAGTCTAACCAGTCTAGTCTTGTCCCGATTCTGTTCCAATTTACTGCATGACCTGAATGCCTGTATTTATTTTACCGATAAATGGTGAGGATTCCAAGTTCTGTTCAAACGAAGGGTTACAACCCCGGTCCTTGTTTGGTTTACGGGTTGTAACCTTTTTATCTGAATAGTTCCATGGTTACCTCATTGTATATCACCAGTTATGCTTTTCCTTAATTCCTGTCTTTATTATTAATTTATTACTATTGTGCTAATTGCTGGTTTTAGTTCCTAAGTGAAGCTTCCTTGTGGTACTTGCTCTTTCTGGGATCTGACCCAGCTGGTTTTGTATGGCCAGATTTCGGAGCAGCTTCAGAGGATCTACCGCTTTTCCAGCCCGATGGTGAACACCAGACGTAACCAGGGCAACGAGTAGATTATTTTTGGCTCTCCCACTCTATTGTAAAAAAATATATTCTTTTGAGGCGTTTAGCCAACGAGCACCTGTTTAGCTCGATGGCACTTACTTATGGTCTGCCTACGGGCTGTAACATGATTGACAGATCCTAGGGTTGATCATGTATGACTAAAACTCTTGCTAGTCCTAACATTTTGTAACGACTAGCTTCATGATCAGCTGAATATGTAATATTTGGGACGCCTTATTATTGTATATTTAATGATCATACATCTTGTGACCTTACTTACTTGCTTGTGATTGAGACACTAGGCTTGTTCATGACCTTAAGAGACTGTTGGCTTGTAGTAAACCCTCATGTATCTAGACAGCCGTGACTGTATAGCGAGATGGATTCCATTTCATATACGTAGCTGGCTATGTCTGCCCCCGCTCTCCAGTATTCTGGTTCTGGGGCGTGACATGGTTTAAGTGGTGGCCCATGCAGGTCTTGTAAATCAAGATATGTGAGGGTTTACCGAATAGATGTCTCAATCAGTATTCGCCCTTGATCTCTGCTCGTATCTTCTGAATCCCTGGATTCTTGTCCTGATCATATGCTTGTATCGTTGATCTGTCCTGGTCCTTCCTTATTGTTTCCCATGTCGTCTTCTTCAGCGGCATTGTCCCTGGACTTGCCGGTCAGCAAGGCAGAGCACTTTCCGCGGATCAGCAGCAACCAGGAGATCAAGCCCAGCATTCCGGAGTAACCTCCAGAGTCGTGCCTTCTGACCGGGAGCCACCAGTCCAGCCAGTTCAGCCTGCCAAACCTGATGATGGCACTTTGGTAGGACTCGTCAGGACCTTGATAGCTTCCCAAGATCGTCGTGGAGATGCCTTGTACCAGGCAGTGACGGATGCTTTGACCAGAGGAGGTCATCAGGGTAACAGCGCGGCCAACAGCTTCAAGCGCTTGAACCCTCCATTCTTCGACGGTAGTGAAGATGCTATCGCAGCAGATGCCTGGCTTCAGGATACTGAGGTGATTCTAGAAGCAGCCAGGACCCCAGAGATCGAGAAGGTAGTCGTGGTGCGCCTGCAGTTGTTAGATCTAGCCCGCAGCTGGTGGGCGGCTCAGGCCGTTAGATCAGCAGCACCTATTGCTTGGGCAGTATTCAGAGAGAGATTCCAGACCAAGTATTTTGATACTGTAGCTCGGTATGATCTACAGACGAGGTTCACCAATCTGAAGCAGATGGGCAGGACGGTCGACGGATATGCGGTCGAGTTTTCGAGACTCAGTCGATTCGCTCCCACCTTGGTGGCAACCGAGTATGATAGAGCCCAGCGATTTCAGCAGGGGCTTCACCTGGAGATTCTATTGGCGGTTGAGCAGTTTGAGCATCAGACTTTTGATGCGGTCTTGAGAGCAGCTAGGAGGCATGAGTACACCTCCCAGAGGATTGTGGATAGGGCCGGAGGTCGGAAGAGATCCCACGGCCAGATGAATCAGTCTTTAGCCCCAGTCCCGACAGCCAGGGCTTTGACCATTGGAGCTCCGAGGCGGACGGTCTTAGTGACGTCGGTTCTGTATTCATCCCCGACGTACCCTCAGCAGCAGAAGTAGAAGCAGACTTCCGCAGTGGGATGTTCTCATTGTGGGAAGCCAGGCCATGTAGTGGCAGAGTGCCGCAGGGCACATGGATTGTGTCTGGCTTGTGGAGCAGCAGACCATAGGGTTGGATCCTGCCCGAATATGGGTGGTTCATCATCGTCCAACCTTTTTAGCTCTTCGGTGAGAGGGCCAGCTCCGGTCCAGCAGCAGCAGTATCCATTGCCGAGGCCCTTGCCGCCTCAGTCCCAGGTATTCCAGCAGCAGAACCCCCAGCAGCATGCACAAGCCCAGGCCCAGAGTCAGATTAGGCAGCGAGGATTTCAGCAGAGGGGACCATCGCCCCTGGGGCATGGTCATGCTATGGTGATGACCGCAGAGGAAGGATTGGCACCAGGAGAGGTAGTGGCAGGTACTATTCTCGTCAACTCCTTTCCAGCTTCAGCTTTATTTGATTCTGGTGCATCGCATTCTTTTATGTCTGCACGATTCGCGACACGGATAGGATTGGAGCCCGAGTCGTTATCGGTAAGGCTCAATATACTTACTGGTAACGGACTTGTGGGAGTCGATAGAGTGTTTTCTTCGTGTCGGATCGTAGTTAGCGGTAAGAAATTTCCCGCTAGATTGATAGAGTTCCCGATGGCCGATTATGATGTGGTCTTAGGGATGGATTGGTTGAGGAACCAGTATGCTAGAATAGACTGCCATGTTGGTAGAGTTGTTTTTAGCATTCCAGGCGAGCCAGAGTTTTCCTTTTCCCGAGGCGCAGTTGAGCCTTCTCCTCCAGTGTTGCGGATGGCAGTAGCAGCAGTGCAGTTGCCTCGGATAGTCGAAGAGTTTCCAGATGTTTTCCCAGAAGAGCTTCCAGGTATGCCTCCAGAGCGGGAGATCGAGTTCACCATCGACTTGATTCCCGGGACAGCCCCAGTGTCAGAGAGAGTCTACATGATGGCAGCCTTCAGAGCTAGGAGATATTGTACAAGATGATTGAAGAACTTAGAACCAAGGGATTCATTCGTGCTAGTGGATCGCCTTGGGGAGTCCCGATGCTTCTTGTGAAAAAGAAGGATGGTACGTCCAGCTATGTGTAGATTATCGTACCTTGAACTCAGTGACAATCAAGAACAGATACCCTCTCCCGAGGATAGATGACTTGTTTGATCAAGCTAAGAGGGGCGGCAGTATTCTCGAAGATCGACTTGCGCTCAGGATACCATCAGATCAGAGTCAGAGAGCAGGACATCCCGAAGACAGCTTTCATATCGAGGTATGGGCATTGGGAGTTCCTTGTTATGCCATTTGGAACAACCAATACGCCGGCGGTATTCATGGACCTCATGAATCGTATCTTATGCCTTACTTGGATCAGTTCGTGATTGTGTTCTTGGATGATATCCTGGTCTATAGCCAGAGTGAGGCGGAGCATGAGCAGCATCTCCGTGTGGTTCTTCAGATTCTCAGGGAGCACCAGTTGTATGCCAAGTTCAGTAAATACGAGTTCTGGCTCGATTGCATTTCATACTTGGGTCATATCATCACCCGAGGAGGAGTTGAAGTGGATCCCTAGAAGATTGTAGCTATTGAGTCATGGCCAGTGCCCAGCACAGTTGCAGAAGTTCGCAGTTTTCTTAGATTGGCCGGTTACTACCGACGGTTTATTTCAGATTTTGCTCGGATTTCGGCGCCATTGACCCAATTGACCTGCAAGGAGGTGCAATTTGCTTGGACAACAGAGTGCCAGGATTCTTTTGAGAAGTTGAAGCGAGGCTTGATGACGGCTCCCATTCTTGCACTTCCAGATGGAACAGGAGGATTCTCAGTGTATTGTGATGCTTCAGGCAGAGGTTTAGGATGTGTTCTGATGCAGCATGGGAAGGTAATAGCTTATGCTTCACTGACAACGTCGTGATCATGAGAGGAAATTATCCAACCCATGACTTGGAGCTAGCAGCAGTAGTGTTTGCACTTAAGTTGTGGAGGCACTACTTGTACGGAGATAGGGTAGAGATTTTCACCGACCACAAGAGCCTGAAGTATGTTTTCACCCAGAAGGATCTAACATGCGTCAGAGGAGGATGGCTGGAGCTTCTTGTGGATTATGATGTCAACCTGCAGTATCATCCAGGGAAGGCCAACGTCGTTGCAGATGCATTGAGCAGGAGAGTCAGGAGTTTATTTCCTACAGCGCAATCAGAGCTATTAGCAGATCTCCAGAAGATGGGTATTAGAAGTTGTCTCCCTTCCAGTGTAGCATTGATGGCCAGTATGCAAGTCCAGTCCACTATAGTCGAGAGGATCCGGATGGCGCAGTCAGCAGATCCCAAGCTTCAGCGACTCAGAGCAGAGTGTAAGGCAGGACGAAGACCTAGAGTTATGCATTCATGAAGATGGTACCCTTAGGCATGGTAAGCGTCTTTGTGTACCCAGTGGAAATATTAGACAGGAAATTATGGCTGAGGCTCACAGTTCTCAGTATTCCATTCATCCTGGTGGTACGAAGATGTACCGTGATATCCGACAGCACTTTTGGTGGAATGGCATGAAGCGGGAGATAGCCCGGTTTGTCTCTCGATGTTTGGTTTGCCAACAAGTTAAGGCTGAACATCAGAGGCCCGCTGGACTTCTTCAGCCTTTGCCGATTCCAGAATGGAAATAGGAGCATGTGACCATGGATTTTGTGACCGGATTACCTAGATCCCCAGCTGGTAGAGATGCTATCTGGGTTATAGTTGATCGGCTCACGAAGGTAGCTCACTTTCTCCCATTCAGAGTTGGTCAGTCGACGGCTCAGCTAGCGGAGATGTACCTCAGGTAGATTGTCAGGTTGTACGGAATGCCAGTCAGTATCACCTCGGACCGAGATTCCAGATTTATGTCGCACTTTTGTCGTAGCCTGCAGAAGAGTTTGGGAACTCATCTCCAGTTCAGTTCAGCATATCATCCGCAGACAGATGGTCAGTCGGAGCGTACGATCCAGACTCTTGAAGACATGTTGCGGTCCTGTACACTTGACTTCGGTGGTTCGTGGGAAGATCACTTGCACCTGGTGGAGTTCTCGTACAACAATAGTTTCCAGGCCAGTATCCAGATGGCACCGTTCGAGGCACTGTATGGTAGGAAGTGCCGATCCTCGCTGGCATGGGACGATGTTGGAGAGAGGCAGATGCTTGGTCCAGAAATGATTGCTCAGACTGTTGAAGTGGTCAGGCGAGTTAGGGATCATCTTCAAGTTGCCCAAGATCGCCAACGCCATTGGGCCGATTCTCATCGGCGCCCTCTCGAGTTTTTTGTCGGTGACCATGTATTCCTAAGGATTTTGCCTAACCGTGGCGTCATTCGTTTTGGCGTACGGAGAAAGCTTAGTCCTAGGTATATAGGGCCATTTGACATTCTGGAGCGAGTAGGAGATGTATCCTATCGTCTCGCTCTTCCGCCGTCGCTAAGCGAGGTGCATGACGTGTTCCATGTATCCCAATTACGACGGTATATCCCGGACCCGAGCCACATCCTAGATCATTCAGAATTGGTTGTTGGTACCAACCTTTCGTATGAGGAGAGGCCCGTATCTATATTGGACCGGAGAGAGAAGACACTCAAGAACAAGACTATCAAGTTAGTCCGAGTTGCTTGGGGCCATCACTCTTTGGGTGAGTCAACGTGGGAGCGTGAGGATGACATCCGATCGCGATATCCAGGCTTGTTTGACTCGTGAGGTATAATATCTTCCTTATGCCTCATGCCTTCGATTCCTTGCTTGAATGAGTGATTGCCTGTCTAATTATAGCTTGCTTACGATTAATATAGCTTGTCCTCGTCTCTCTAGCCTCTTAATTAAATTTCGAGGACAGAATTCTTTTAAGGTGGGCAGAGTTGTAATACATGTGGTTCGTATTACGTATTTTTGGAATATGTGTACGTATTTTATCTTGTATTGCATAATTTCTTGCTTAGCTTCCTTCATGGCTTGGTTTATTCCTGGTTCGGGTTGGCTTGGTTCGGTTTGGGATTGCTGTTGGTTCATTAGAAACCAAGAGTGAACTCCCTACCTACCACCACCACTACCATTTATTAACCATTCTTCCTTCTCTCTCTTCATTACTCTTCTTCTTCTTCCATTTACTTCCTTATCTACCAGAGAGAAAGAGAGGTTTAGGCAAGTGTAACTTGCTTTATGGAGGAACTCCAATTTTATTGCTTCATTCTCTTCTTTACAACATTTTAACTTACTTTAGTACTTGGCATTTCCACTTTCCATGGCTTGATTCTTGTAGATCTAAGTTTATCTTATTTTCGGATTTCCTGGGTTTTGATCTACTTAATCTTGTTATTTCTGAGTTTTGATGGTTCCATGTTGTAGAGGCTTTCGTTCTACCCCATTTTGACCTATAAAAGTTCGGATTTGGGCTCCGGATGATGGAGTTATGGAGCTTGAGGACTTGGCCCTTATGGTGTTCTTCTTCTCGAAATTTTGGAGAAGATGAACTGTGCTTGACTTGACCGCATGAATATTTCGTACGGCAAGTATTCATTTCAGCCGCATGGCTGGAAGTACTTGGGCCGCATGAGGGTCGAACTCATCTAGCCGCATAACTCGTTTAATCCCCAGCCGCATATACTCTGTATTTCTTGAGCCGCATAAGACGTTACCCGTTTAGCCGCATGCGCCCTCCCTGGCCGCATGAGGACCCCGCTCCTTCCAGCCGCATGAATGCTCTGACTTAATCTCATGGGCCCTCTCTCTCCGCTGGCCGCATGGGACTTTACTTGACTCAGCCGCATGAGAACTTCTTCCCGAGCCGCATGAACTTGGTCCACTTGTAGCCACATAGGCGCATGACCCTGCTAATCGCATAAGCACATGGATCCGCTCATGTCCCTGCCGCATGGACTGTTCTCCTCCTGTCGCATGAGCTTGCCTTTCTCTCCGCCGTATGGACCCAATTCATTTCAGCCGCATGAGCTTTGGATCCTCAGTCGCATGAGCTGCTGCCGCATACTCTCCTTGGCCGCATGCGCCTGACCCTATTCTGCCGCATAGACTTTCCTTTATCAATGCCACATACGCCTGACCCTATTCAGTCGCATGGGCTGGTCTCCTCCCAGCCGCATGAGATTATTCCTGAACCGCATGTCTCCCTATAGCTCTGTACTGTTATTTTTTTTATTATTATTTTTGTCCAGGCCTTGGAACTCCTATGGTATATTTTACGCCCATTTTATATCCTTACGCCTTTTGTCCTGAACTTGATAAATCACGATTTGATTGATATGATTGAAATGACAATTGTACATGACATGGTGTAACAAGGAACTAGCATGACCTGATAGTGGCCCGTCGTGGCGCACTCTTGACCAGTACACTTGACATGATAACCTGACATGATATATCTTGATAAGCTGTTGCGACGGCTACCTGACATGACATGACTTGTATAATTAATCCAGATACTGTGGGCCATTGTGCATGTACAAATAATCCAGTCCTGTCTTGCATCATGTCTAGGAGGGGACTCCTGAGTACCACGGTCAGGAGTACCCATTGAAATGGATTAAGGCTAATAACTAGATTAATACATTAGTCATAAAGAGATCTTTCAGCTACAGACAATCCCGTTATCTGGGCACGCCTTGGGATCTGTAGCCTGCCGTCGAGTATGGCACATTTCCAGCACACTGTCATGTGTTGCACCCTTTAAACTTCCTAAGGGTACATGCGTTTCCTGGACGATGTACCCACCTGAATTCAACCCTAATCTTTCAACCCGGGTAACCTGGATGGTCTGCAGGACTTGTGGCTGTGGATGATTCTCACTGCATCTTACTAGTAACTAGGCCTGTGATAACTCTAGTTAGTTAAAGTATCAAGCCGTAATTCTTGCTTGGCCGTGAATGATTGGATGGAGTCTAACCATTCTAGTCTTGTCCCGATTCTGTTCCAATTTACTGCATGGCCTGAATGCCTGTATTTATTTTACCGATAAATTGTGAGGATTCCAAGTTCTGTTCAGACGAAGGGTTACAACCCCGGTCCTTGTTTGGTTTACGGGTTGTAACCTGGTTATCTGAATAGTTCCATGGTTACCTCGTTATATATCACATGTTATACTTTTCCTTAATTCCTGTCTTTATTATTAATTTATTACTATTGTGCTAATTGCTGGTTTTAGTTCCTAAGTGAAGCTTCCTTGTGGTACTTGCTCTTTCTGGGATCTGACCCAGCTGGTTTTGTATGGCCAGATTTTGGAGCAGCTTCAGAGGATCTACCGCTTTTCCAGCCCGATGGTGAACACCAGATGTAGCCAGGGCAACGAGTGGGTTATTTTTGGCTCTTCCACTCTATTGTAAAAAAATATATTCTTTTGAGGCGTTTAGCCGACAAGCACCTGTTTAGCTCGATTGCACTTACTTATGGTCTGCCTACGGGCTGTAACATGATTAACAGATCCTAGGGTTGATCATGTATGACTAAAACTCTTGCTAGTCCTAACATTTTGTAACGACTAGCTTCATGATCAGCTGAATATGTAATATTTGGGACGCCTTATTATTGTATATTTAATGATCATACATCTTGTGACCTTACTTACTTGCTTGTGATTGAGACACTAGGCTTGTTCATGACCTTAAGAGACTGTTGGCTTGTAGTAAACCCTCATGTATCTAGACAGCCGTGACCGTATAGCGAGATGGATTCCATTTTATATACGTAGCTGGCTATGTCTGCCCCCGCTCTCCGGTATTCTGGTTCTGGGGCGTGACAGCTAGACGATCCCGAATATTCCCGAAAGTGATGCCTCCCCATTTGTGTAGCTTCTGCAGAGAAAATTTGAGTTTTTGAGAGAGAGATGAATCCGCCACCCCCTCAGCCTCTTTCCAGATGGTGTCCAAGGTTCTCTCAAAGGAGCTATTGTAAAGCCAGAAGGATTCGAATCTCCTAGGTCTTCTTTTATGCTTCAGGAGATTATTTGTATTCAGCAAAATAGGCGAATGGTCGCTATTTATGCGCGGAAGGATGGATACAGTCGCATTGGGGTGGAGCCTATACCACTCCGCATCCACCATAGGCCTGTCTAGACGTTCCCTGTGTGTTGATTCGGCCGCCTGCCATTTGACCATGTGAACGCTTGGCCAATGCACCCCAGATCAATGAGACCACACTGGTTAACCATTTCTTGAAATGGACGAACTAAGCTAGATTCAAATCCCCTACCGCCTGATTTCTCTTCGGGCGAGAGGATTTCGTTAAAATCCCCTATGCAGCACCAGGGGACATTGAAGTTAACAGAGAGCGTTTTGATGTGCTCCCATAGTTTATTTCTGTCACCTCGTTTAGGACATCCGTAAACACAAACCAGTATCCATGCATGATCAATGGAGGAGGAATTTATTGATAAAATGATGAGATTCTTTGAGGAAAACGAGACAGTCGCCTGGATGGAATCATTCCAGGTCACCCATAGGCCCCCAGAGTGGTCGCAAGGAGGAACAGAGAAGTAATTTTTGAAACCCAGAGACGGGAGTGTGCGAGAGGTGTGAAGGGAAGAAGATATAGTTTCGGAGAAGAAAGCGATGGTGGGTCGTGTGGCGGAGAGAAATGATCGTATGGTTGAAACTGTCGAGACATTTTCCGCACCTCGACAGTTCCAGGCTAGGATCATCATTGATCTTGTGGCTGATACCGATCAGCCGCATTGCAAATACTTGTGGGGTTGAAGTGACTAGGGTTTGTTGTTGCTCGCTTTGTAGCTCTGATATCGTTAGGAGGTGAGCTCGGCCTTTTCAGGTTGATGTGGGTGGAATTTGTTTGTGGAGAATGTATGTGAGCCGTGCGGGCCAATCACTTCCAGGAATGCTTTAGCTTGTTGGCGGTTCGAGTAATGGATCCCGAATATTGTAGAGGGGCAGGCGAGGATAGAACAACTTCTTTAATGATGTTGCCTAACTGTTGATTAGGCTCAGGTATAAGGCTTTCATCAGAAAATTCTATAATGGGAGAAAGGGAGGAACGAGCCGAGCTTTCATGGAAGTTCTTGCTACCGTATCTTGTAGTAATGTCCCAAATCTGAATAGGGATTTCCACCACCAATGATTGCTAAATCATATCAGTCTCCATCATATCATCATTAAGGTGCTGTCGATCCCATTGCGCATCTAAGCTATCCTTCACAGAGATAACATTAATCGGGGTGTGGGCCTCTGGTATCGAGTTTCTTTGATATTCCATAGATGGTGTCCTTTTCTCATTCTCCATACGGTTTAACCCAGTAGAGTTGCTGTGGGCCCCCCCTCTATGAGGAGGCATGTAAACTCCCAACTGATCTCCTTCTTCACCGGTGTGAGGGGAATTTGTTTGGTTGCCTTCCTGTCGTTCTCTTCTGAACTCTTCCGAAGACTGAGGAAGAGTTGTCCTCTGTTGTTGATTTGGAAACGGGTTACTGTGATTCGGTAATTGTCTTCGAGATAAGGATCGTTGGGTGTCAGCTATGTAGTCCTCCTCTTTGATTCTAGGTTTGAGTAGCTCCTCAATTCGGGACCTCTCTTCGATCGTCCAATCTTCTCCGATCAGCGATGTGAAAGACGCGCGCTCAGTACAGTTTGAGAAGATGTGTCCCACCCTTGCACAGAAGAGGCACATCCTTGGCAGCCTCTCATATTTTACACGAACTTGGCCAATCGTTACCCCATCGATGGAAGTAGTTATGCTCTTCTTAAGTGGCTTGGAGATATCGATTAAAACTTTTATTCGAGCAAATGTTTTCCACTGCATCTCGTCCTCCTGTGAGCATTTTCGTGGAGTACCTAACGCTTCCGCAATTCTGGTGATCGCCTTGCGGTTCAAAATTTTTGGTGGTATCTTGTGTAATTGCACCCAGAAATCTGCCTGACTGAATTGGTATTCTTCTGGTAATTTCTCCGGGTCACACCGCTCGATGACCAGAAGGTCATCGTTAATACTCCACGGCGCGTCTAATAGAACGCGGTTGACCTCTTCAAGGGACTCTAGTCTGGCTCGGAATGTCCCCTCCTCGATATCTAGATCCGAAGTAAAAACCGGCGATGTTGTCTTCCAAAGTTTTGATAGGATCATTGCGAGAGTTGGCTTCGTAAATCTTCGGGGGGAGAAGGGCTTAACAGCTAGTGTGTTCGCCCAATGTTGTGGAACTGCACTGTCCCTTGCTGACAACGAGACCGTCTCGGCCGGACCTTGGAGCGAGAAGAAAGAAGCCATTTTCTCCACCACTTCTTTGTAAGTTGCCATGGTCTCCCTCACACATGAACCTCTGATGAAGAGGGGTATACTTAGGAACAGGGAGACAGGGGGGAAGGTGTAGAGATTAAGATAGATGTGTTGTGTCAATGGATATATGAATGATTAATATAGTTGGTGGAGGCGGATGAAGGAGGAAGGCGGTGGGGGAGATGTAGAGAGGGAGAAGATGTTAGCCATGGATGATGAAGGATGGGCGGGGGCGAGGTTATGAGGGGACTAGATGGCAGCCATGGGTTGAGGAAGAAGAAAACATCACGCGGCGCAAACCCTAGGTTTGGGGAGAGACGCTCAGCGGAAAAATGTCCATGTAGTCTTTCTGATAGCACTAATTCAACTTAGCATAAATAGTTCTTGAATGATTTAAGCTAATGTCACATAAATAATAACAAGGAACTAACACTGATATAAGAGCTTAAATTTGACTAACAAAACATAGAAAAAAGAAGAAGAGCATAGTGCAGTCTAGAAATTCAGCAATAATGAAAATAAAACTATATATTATATTATGTAAATATTATTTTATGTAGAATATTACGTATGTAATACTTATATAGTATATTATATAAATATTATTTTATTCAATAAGGAAAATATAGAAATGACGAATGGGAAGATGGTTGTTGTGACGGCTATTTTGTGTTTTTATGGGTTTTAGTTGCATGGCATTTGATTTATTTACAGAGCCCAATTTTATATATGAAATGCAAACAATTAAACGAGCCAATTAACAAACATTGGCCCAACTAATCAATATTTGGCCTGCAATTGTCCTGCAAAATTGATCAGCTAGCCCAAGTGCATAAACTTGTACTCGACCCTAGGTCATTACCAATTACCCGGATAAGTACTTAGTGGAATAATCCAATTTTAAAAAAATTGTCTATGTTGTAACTCATATGTCTCTACACATTCATATTCTTGTAACCTACATGACCTTTGGCCCTTCGTTTCTTCATAACCCCTAACCTCTCTCCCTATATAAAGAGAGGTTGGAATAGCTTGTAAATGTACACTTGTGGTTGATAATATACGAGAAAGCTTCGTCTCCGTGTGTTTAAGCTTTTGCCTTACGACACGTTATCAGCACGAGTCTTACTGAAGATATAAGAATAAGACACAATTTTCATAATTCAACAACAGCATGAAATAAATATAGTGACGTAAGTTCGGAACTGATAACTACTGTACTTTGCACTAAGAAAAAGATTAAAGTATCAATATTACAATGATCTGTTTTCTATAAACTTGCTCCTTAAGCTCTATAAAGTTGAAAGCAAATAAAAAGAGAACAACCTTCTGACAAATCATCAGCTCTCTTTGTGCCCGATTCGACCTCCTATTCTTGAAGAAATGGAAAAGATTTTTTTTTTCGTTGGTAACCTGAAAGATGCATAAGAGCTACGCCTTTATTTTTCATCATAGTAGAAAATTTTAACTTTGCTATAATCTAGCCTTTAGCATACTAGTTTTTTTTTTGAAAAAAAAAACATATTTATTATTTAATTTCTGAGAAAATAAATTTTTGATAGCAAATTTTCATGTTGAAAAAGAAATTTTAGATGCTAACATTTTTTTGGTAATGATGGATTTGGAGCGCCACGTCGAGCGCCTCAGTGCCATCTGCGCCCCGACAAGCACCTCAGTAGCATTTTTTTTCTTTATGTTACTCAGTGAATTATTGTAACAGATGGATAGTAAAAATTGTATTTTTTTTCTCGCTATTTTTTTGGCGTCGCTTCATTAGACGTCGGAAAAATAATTGACATTTTTTGGTGCCGCTTGCTTAGGCACCAATTCTTTTGTGTGCTGTTGCTTGATTATGTTGTACGTTTTTTTTTTTGCGTAATTACGGAAAAAAAACTTAAAAATCTTGAAAAATTATCTTGGCTACATAAACAAATTCTGGCACCGCCAAATTTGGGCCTTCCAAAATAATTTTTTTGGCTAATAATTTTTCAAAGGCAACGCTCATTTTGAGCACGCACTAAATTGTCACCTATTTTGCACTGTTCGTAAATAGTGTGAATTTCTTGAAAAAATCTTATTTATTCTTACATTTGAAAAAAAAATTTACGAAGTCTCTCCGAATAGGCTCACCTATTTGGGTACGATGTTAGAAAGAACTTGGGGCTTGGTTCTTAAGAGGTCCTCGGTGACCCTCCTCCCTCATTTTTTCGCCTGGTCATATTCACGTAGAGCTACTGAAAGGGGTTGACCGAATATTTTTTTGCTCAAATTGTATTTATAATTATGCATTTTTACAAGAAACTAATTGAACTCTCTATATCGGCCCGTCGATCGATATAAGAAAAAGTTTTAAAACAAAAAAATGTTTTTTCAAAACCGTTGGTTTTATTTACAATTGTTTGTTGTTGCTTATACAAACCAAATCCATATAAACCTGTCGTTTTATATGTTGACTGATCAAGATTTTTTCTCATGTTGTAGAAAAATGTCGATCAAGATTAAGTTTCCCATCCTTGAAGCCTCTGACAAGAACTACTTGGACTGGACGCAAGACATCCAGAACCATCTAGATGCGCAGGGCCTCTTGGACGTCATCTATAACGAGGAAGAGTGTGAAGTGGAAGTCACTCGCTCAATGAACGCCAAAGCGATGATTCTATTCCGCAGGCATTTATCTGACGCTATGAAGGCGGAGTTCATTGAAATCTCCTCGCCGAAGACGCTATGGGACTCTCTGAAAGAGCGCTTCGACCACCAGAAGACCATATGGCTGCCTGAAGCGTGCCATGACTGGTTGAACCTGCATTTCCACGACTTCAAAAGTATAACTGATTACAACAATGAAGTCTGCAGGATTCGATCACTTCTCCAATACTGCGGTGAGATATTAACCGACAGTGATCTTTTGGAGAAAATATACACCACATTTCCTTCCACTGACAACTTGCTGCAGAAGCAATACCGTCAGTCTAAGTTCACCAAGTTTCCCGAGCTCATCACCCAGCTTTTACTAGACGAGAAGAACAGTCTCATTTTAATGAGAAACAACAATTCTCGTCCTGCTGGAACAAAGGCAATTCCAATGCCTGATGCAAACGCTCTCCGTGGACCAAATCCACGGTGGAAACGAGACAAGGTCCAGTCGTCCCAGCCAAGGAACAGAGGTGAGTTTAAGTCTCGCCACCCAAAGCGAGGTTCTAACAAGAACCAAGGACCTTTGACTCCTAGGCAGTCTCATGGTAAGAACCAACGGGCCAGTCGTCCCAAAGCGAGAGTGAAAGGCCAAGCGCCTACTCTCTGCTACAAATGTGGTACTTATGGTCATATGCAATGGACTTGCAGGGCGACCCCCCAAGAAGTTTATAACTATCACAAGGGGCGCCGGGCCGAAGCAAATCTGGTCAACGAGTACGAAAATCTAAATCTTGAGACCACCAATTTTGTAGCAGAAATGGAAGAATGAATCTCCATTATCTATCTATATTTGATTTAAGTCATAAAACTTTTGGTGGTTTGTATTTTCTGTTTTCTCGATAAATTAAAGTTCTATTTCGAGCACTTTTCTCAAACATGTGACAAACTTTAATTTTTACTTTAATTTTCTTTACTTATAGGCATGGACCACGGGGCAGTGGATTGTCTGGTTGATAGTGGAACGACTCACACTATCTTGAGAGATACATCATACTTTATCTCCTATACGCCTAAAGTAACCTCAGTGACAACCATTTCGGGACCCTCAACCCTTGTTCAAGGTTTTGGCAAAGCCCGTTTTTCGTTGTCCAATGGTACTCCCGTTGAAGTATCAGAGACCTTATATTCTCCAAGGTCCAGTCGTACCTTACTGAGTTTTAAGGATATTCGAGAAAATGGATTTCATGTTGAAACTGCTCGAGAACATGGCTTCGAGTATCTTTCCATTGCCTCCACTCAGTACGGCCAAAAGCGTATCATGGAGAAGTTGAAAAGTCTTTGAAGTGGTTTGTATCTCACTACGATACAACACATCGAGAGTAATCTCATCATTCGCAGAGCGCCAGTTGATGAGAGGAGTTTTATGCTATGGTATGACCGGCTGGGTCATCCGGGTCAAAATACGATGCTTCGCACTATGAATGTATCACATGGGCATCCTCTTGGAGGAAAGAATTTCGTTATAAATCCGAAAAGCCTATGCCAAGCCTGCTCGATTGGAAAGACGAATCTCAAGCCACTCCATGTGAAACCTACGAGATTGGTTTTCCAATTCCTTGAGAGAATTCATGGAGATATTTGTGGATCAATCCAACCAACATGCGGACCATTTAAATACTTCATGGTTTTGGTTGATGCATCGACTAGATGGTCACACGTAGTGTTGTTGTCCACCCGAAATGCAGCATTTCCTAAACTCCTCGCCCAGATCATTAAGTTAAGGGCTCACCATCCGGATTATCCGATAAAGTCTATTAGACTT
The DNA here is from genome assembly GCA_029216955.1 of Iris pallida. Taxonomy (NCBI): domain Eukaryota; kingdom Viridiplantae; phylum Streptophyta; class Magnoliopsida; order Asparagales; family Iridaceae; genus Iris; species Iris pallida. The sequence goes on along the minus strand of JANAVB010017398.1, from coordinate 856,720 downwards.
GATAATGCCGCGGAGTTTACATCGAAGACTTTCGATGACTATTGCATGACTTTGGGAATAAATCTTGAACATCCTGTTGCGTATGTTCATACCCAAAATGGTCTAGCAGAAGGTTTTATAAAGCGACTGCAAGTGATAGCGCGGACCTTGGTTATGCGCACCAAACTCTCACTATCTGCATGGGGCTATGCAATTTTGCACGCTGTAAATTTGGTCCGTCTGAGGCCCATGGCCACCCAACCACTTTCCGCGTACCAGCTGGTTACTGGATGTGAGCCTGACATCTCACATTTACGCGTGTTTGGGTGCCTAGTCAATGTTCCAATTGAGCCGATAAGGCGTTCAAAATTTGGACCTCAGAAGCGACGGAGAATATATGTCGGTTATAACTCCCCGTCCATCATTCGCTATTTAGAGCCCTTGACAGGCGATCTCTTTACAGCGAGACACGCGGATTGTGACTTTGATGAGGTAATCTTCCCGTCGTTAGGGGGAGAAATGCACGCTAACGTTGATGAGGAACGACGTGAATTAGCGTGGCATGTGCCCGCTGTTGCTCATCATGATCCCCCCTCTGCACATAGTGATAAGGAAGTACAGAGGATTCTAGGTCTGCAAGATATTGCAAATCAAATGCCAGACGCATTTAGCGACCTAGCAAAAGTCACGAGATCAATTATACCTGCTGCAAATGTGCCTACAAGGATAGACGTCCCTGAGAGACGCCATGTTCCTGTGAAACATGTTGCTCCGGTCGAACTCGTCGAGCAAAGGACGCAGCCATCGGCCGTCCAGTCCGCCGCTATTCCCAAGAAGAAGGGAAGACCGGTTGGTTCCAAAGATGTTCTGCCCCGTTAGCGGAGAAATCTTGTTAAAAGCGTTTTGCCACATGAGATCATTAAGGATCACGGCGATGTATTAGAAGAGCGTGTTCCAGATGAAACGCCTATTCCTAATCATGCCGATAATCTCGAAATATCCGTCGAGTATGCTAGCTTAGACGATATTTTGAAGCGAAACGAAACTGTCATCGATGATGTGTTCATATACTCAGTGGCCACTGACATTATGAACAATAATGACATGGAACGTCGTAGTGTTGCCGAGTGTCAACGACGAACGGACTGGTCACAATGGAAACAAGCAATCCAGGCTGAACTAGACTCCTTAGCGAAAAGAAGCGTGTTTGGACCTGTTGCTCCAACACCACCCATTGTTAAACCAGTTGGTCACAAATGGGTTTTTCTAAGGAAGCGTAATGAGAGAAATGAGATTGTGCGATACAAGGCTCGCCTTGTGGCGCAAGGCTTCTCACAACACCCTGGAATTGATTACGAGGAGACGTATTCTCCCGTAATGGACATCATAACGTTCCGCTACTTAATCAGTTTAGTAGTTTCCAAAAAACTGAATATGCAGCTCATGGATGTGGTCACAGCCTATCTCTACGGGGATCTGGACACAGAGATATGCATGAGAGTCCCTGAAGGACTAAAGATGCCTGAATCAAGTAGTTCCCGACCACGGAACGCGTTCTCGATTAGACTGAGACGTTCGCTATATGGATTGAAACAATTCGGACGAATGTGGTACAACCGCCTAAGCGAATACTTGATCGATTTGGGATACGTTAATAACGAACTTTGCCCATGCATGTTCATAAAGAAATCTACTTCAGGATACGTAATCATCGCGGTCTATGTAGATGACATGAATCTCATAGGAACCGAAAAAGACTTGTCAGAAACTGCTGATATCCTGAAGAGGGAATTCGAGATGAAGGATCTTAGGAAGACACGGTTTTGCCTCGGCCTGCAGATCGAGCACCATAAAGATGGAATTCTTGTCCATCAAGCGAACTACACCCAAAAGGTGTTGAGACGCTTTAGTCATTTTGACGTTAAGCCGTCCGCTACTCCCATGATCGTCCGCTCTCTAGACATTACTAAGGACCCATTTCGTCCAAAGGAGGACGACGAAGAGATATTGAGTCCTGAGTGCTCTTATCTGGGTACAATAGACGCTTTATTGTACTTGGCCCAATGTACTAGACCGGACATCTCGTTTGCTGTGAATTGTCTAGCTCGACACAGCACCGCGCCAACACGCCGCCATTGGAATGGCATAAAAGATATTTTCTGCTACCTTAAGGGTACTACGGACTTGGGCTTGTTCTATCTCTTCGCGGTTTTGAGTGAGTCCAACGCTCTTGGCACTCGAAGCAATGCGACCCTTGTTGGCTACGCCGATGCGGGATACTTATCTGATCCGCACAAGGGGCGTTCCCAATCTGGTTATGTCTTTACCATTGGGAACACGACGATTTCTTGGAGGTCTCGCAAACAGACCTTAGTGGCTACTTCAACGAACCACTCTGAGCTACTCGCGCTCTATGAGGCGACTAGAGAGTGTGTATGGCTTCGAGCTGTTATTGGCCATATTCGAAGTACATGTGATCTTCCATATGACCCAGATGAACCTGTTGTCGTCTATGTGGACAATACCGCTATTATTGATCAAGCGAAACATGGTTACATCAAAGGGGATGCTACCAAGCACATATCGCCCAAGTTGTTCTTTACACATGAACAACAAGCGCTTCAGAAGATTGAAGTGCAACACATTGGATCGGAGAATAACCGTGCAGACTTGTTCACCAAGTCACTGCCAAAACACTCGTTCCAGAAATATGTCAGAGCGATTGGACTTAGGAAGCTTTCAGAGCTAGCCTAAGTGAAACATGTTTTCTGCACCCTGTTGTGTGCATGTGAGGGGGAGCGCCCCAACGAGCGCCTCCAAAACGCCCTGTTGTGCGTATATCCCGCACCATGTCGAGTGCGAGTGAAAAGGGAAGCATCCTGATGTATGCTTGTGTACTCTTTTTCACTTCGACCAAAGTTTTTCCCGCTGGGTTTTCTTTGGCAAGGTTTTTAACGAGACACGGTTCAAATCTCTTATTCACTAAGGATTATTATAATCAGGGGGGGTATCCAGTTGTATACTTCTAAACCATCGTGTACTCTTTTGTCCTTCGATCAGCGGTTTTTTCCACTGGGTTTTTCCTGACAAGGTTTTGACGAGGCACCTTTGCAATGGTTAGTTTACCCCCATCACACTGACCTGTGTGTACTCTTTTGTCCTTCGACCAAAGTTTTTTTTTCCACTGGGTTTTCTTTGGCAAGGTTTTGACGAGGCACAAGTAGATGGTCAAACTTGAAGATGCAAGCTACAGATAGACGAAGAAACTCAGAGATGTTTACAAGCAGAATTTCTGGAGAGCCAAGGGGGAGTGTTGTAACTCATATGTCTCTACACATTCATATTCTTGTAACCTACATGATCTTTGCCCTTCGTTTCTTCATAACCCCCAACCTCTCTCCCTATATAAAGAGAGGTTGGAATAGCTTGTAAATGTACACTCGTGGTTGATAATATACGAGAAAGCTTCGTCTCCGTGTGTTTGAGCTTTTGCCTTACGACAGTCTATACACTAGTTTCTTATCTAATCTTTTAATATATTTCACTCTTCTATCTTAACATTTTCATTAATTTCAACAATGCACATTTTATCCACATGTTCTTAAATTGCTCAACACTCATCCTTTCAACTCCAAGGTTATCCTCCAATCAAAAGGCACTCAAGCACGGTCGCTAGTTTTCCGCTATACATCCGCAATACTGGTCACAATGACTTCATCCACGAACCACTGTCCCATATTATGTCCCATCATTAATCTGTCATTGATTTAATGGAGTTGGGTAGAATTTTCAACCTTTGTGGAGAATATCATGAAGTACGACGAGCGCCACCAGTGTCGGAGAAGATCGGGGGAGTTGAAGACGTAGTTCTGTGAAGGCCAGACCGATTTCGGTCCAAAGTGAGTTCAATCCGAACTCTGTCTTACTTATTTGGCCTACGCTAACCGAATTTGGTTAGTATACCGGTTTGTCGGTCTGAACTTGAGTTTGGGTGTTTTATATGCACCATTGGATCTCATCAACTGTGAACATTTGCTGCAATGTATGAGGGTATATATTGGCATTTTCTATTCCTAAAAATAATTATCATATCTACCAGAGATGGAGACCGAGGCTTTACAACTTTTGAAGAGAGAAAGAGAGATTGATGGCTATTTTGAAGGAGATATTTTTCGGGTAATTGTTCTCGTTGCCTCTTGTTCTTCGGAGTCCGTAATCTATTTTTATCATCCAAGTAGTTCTGATGATCCGTTTGGATTAGTGAAAAGTTTGTAAGGAGTCATATATTCTTATTCAACTAGTGTAGACTTTTTATTGTTAACTCCGATCGTCCTGTGTTTTTTTCGTAAGTATTTTCCACGTCAAAAATTGTTGTGTTTGTGTTTTGACTTTTGTGTGATTTTGATAATTTAGTTTTCTGCATGCACGTTTTTTCGGTTCTCTCGCAGTCTCCTTGGTTTAGGACAGCGGTTTCCGCATTATTTTTCCAACATGATCAATCACATATGACATTGCTATTTAGAGTTATTTTTGTATTGGGATTGTCAATTTTTCTCAGTCAATGATCTGATGAGATTAAAATCTCCTTTAATAAGCCATTCCTCAATTCATTCATTCTAGAGATAATTTTTTGCTAGCTCTATATCACATGGACCATAAACGCTGAAGTGATGCCATTTGGCTTGCTTTTGAGTTTGAAGGTCAAAGAAAACCTTCCAACATCATGAAATCGCTTCGAAATTATTAGAATGCAGACGATAATGAAGAATACTATCACAAGAAATAGTAAACCATGATTCAATGAGTCCCAACCAATAAATCTCAACATATATAAGAGTTTGGATTACAAATTAATGAATGGAAAATGCTAAAGTGACTGTTGGAGGTGTGACCGCAGGCCTGCTCGTGCCTACGTGTCTCCCTCACATTCGTCCCCCCTGCACCACATGGATCCCACCCCAGAAAATTGTAGGCCCCCCTCTACTGGGACGCCGACACGTGGTTGCAGGCCAGGACCGCGGTCCATGTAGCACTACCGTTAATGAATTTGGTTGAACATTTTGATGAAGAACATAATATCCTAGAGTTTGAATAAATATCACACTTGAACCAATAAATAAAATCAAATAATATAACTAATACTAGAATACCAAACTCTCTTAATTTCTCTCCTTCAAACGCCTTAGAATCTGCATCACCACCCAAGTCTAAGGTCCAAATCTAGCTCTTCGTCGAGCCCGCCGCCGTCCCCACCGGTACCGGAGCTACTGTCACTGCCGTCGCCATCATCTCTCACCATTCCCACCTTCCCCAAGAGAGCCATTGCCGTTTGATAAGGAGACTCTCCGGTGCCCGGTGCAAATACGGGTCCACGGACACCCGGCATCGAATCGAAGAGGACAGGAGCCGGGGATGCGGAGGGCTCGGCGGCAGGGGGTTGCTGGAGGCGGGCACGGTCACGGCGGTGGACGTTCATGTGCCCGCCGAGCGCCTGGGCCGACCTGAACTCCCTGCGACAGAAGCTGCAGGCGTAGGACCTCGGCGGCCACGTGGTCCCCATCGCGCTGCCGGTGTCCTCAGCGAAGGCCCGCACCTCCCACGACTCGTCTTGTTGATGTTTCACGACACTGCTGTAGTTCCAGTACATGCCATTTACTTGTTGTTGTTGAACTTGGTTCATTTTGACGACAAAGAAAGAGATTATAGAACAAGAACGACTATTGATGATTGATGAGTTAGTTTGGAGAGGTTAGGGTTATATAGTAGAAATAATCGAGTTTTTGCTGTGAGGACAAATATGAGAAGCTTGGAGTGTATCAATGGTGACGGGAATTATGTTGGTATGCGAATAGGAGTTTGCAGGAACACGCAAGCAATAACTCTCTTTCATTGTCTTGATTTCTTTATGAGTAATGCTATTCCTACCTCCTCCCTCCAATACATCCTTTCTTATGTAGCAGCTGACGTGGCATATTAAATAATATTATGTGTCATCTGACATAACTGATGATATGACAAATTTTAACCCAAAAAGTTAATTATCCAATTTTTCCATATTAATTTAATGTTAATATTAATATTAATTAATGTTAATATTAATGTTAATATTAATGTTAATATTAATATTAATTAATGTTAATGTTAATGTTAATATTAATATTATTGTTAATGTTAACGATAATATTAATGTTAATGTTAATGTTAACATTAATTTTAATGTTAATTTAAATTTAATTTTTAAAATTTGTCACGTCAGCTGCCACATCAACATATCACATCAGCTGCCACATAAGGAGGGACGATTTGGAGGTACATTTTGGAGGTACAAATAGCATTTTTCTTTCTTTATATTTGTTTAAGTAGTTGAAACTCTACTCTCCTATGGGGAGGCAAAGAAGAATTCAAATGTGTGTTAATCTATAGACAACAATTAGTGTATAATCATTGGAAAATACTATATGTACCTCCAAAATCTCATCTCTTCATATCCCTCCATCATGTGGCCCTTTTCTATTCGTTTATGTCTTCCCCCCAACCTCATATTCTATTTTCTTCGGTCAATAATGGAGTACCACGTGGCGGAGGGATATGGAAGGAGAATTTTTGGAGGTACATAGAGCATCACTCATATTCATCAGGGCGACAGATTGATTACATATGGAATTGAAAATTAGTTATTAGTTCACACACACACACACACACACACACATGTATGGGTGCAGATTAAAAGTCCCTTCTGTGAAGCCCCGCCGCTCTGTACCATCGGATTGGAAGATCCGCGCGCACGTCCGTTCGATCCAACAGTCGAGAGTATATATATATATATATATATATATATATATATATAGAGAGAGAGAGAGAGAGAGAGATAGAGAGAGAGAGAGAGAGAGAGAGAATAAGGGAGGTGAGATGCCACCCTGTGGGTGATGGCTGTGTGTCACCCCCTCATGCTATCATCATGCACTGAAAAGTGTGCAAGTGCATGATGATAGCATGGAGGAGATGATATATATATATATATATATATATATATATATATATATATATTAAAAAAAAAATATATATATAGAGAGAGAGAGACACACACACACACACACACAAAAGTAGATACACACACACACACACAAAAGTAGATACAGAAAGCATTTGACAAATGATCTTTGCTAGTAGTTGTTTTTGTTTATTTTTGTACTAATCTAATTGATTGTTGAAAGAAGATGAGTCTGTTCCAAAGAGTTTCTTTTGATTCTGCTTTCTGAAAAAGAAACAAAAAATAATATAAAAGCAGATTTGGTTGGATGGAAATTTGGGACTAAGTTTATAATCTTGATTTTTGAGGAAATTGATTTTATAAGGGGTAATTTTGTTTGAGAGGTTCTGAACTACAAAAAATACATTACAAGGCTGTTAATGAGAATGTAGACACTTGTTCATAAAGGTGATGGTTTGAGAGTTAAAAATCACGACCTATTTAATTGGGCTAGTAGTTCTTCCATGTTGAATTATGGTTCAATGCAGATAATAAGAACGTCTGGAATAATTGAAAAATAAAATTTGTGCCAGCATTAACTGTTGGGATTTTTTTTTTGAACTTGGTCTATTTAAATGGTAGTATTTCAATATAATATTCTTTATTTATTATCTTATATATGAAGAGTGTTAGTTTCTGTAGTTGATATGGTGGAATATTTTACTAAAGAGCAAGGTTCCAAAACCTCCAAGACTCACATATTTTTTGGAAAATTTTCTTTGGAGCTAACGAAGGGCACAAAGTGGCAGACGCACTTTGCATGTACACATCTGACGCGTCAGGCCGTTATGTGCTAGTTTTTGCGTATGCGCAGCAGGGCACGTGGGGTGCGCGAGGCACAACGTGTTTGTACGAGGTGCTCATTTCCGCATGGAAGCTGTTTTCGCAAAAATGGTCATTTCTGTGTGGAAGCTGTTTTCGCGAAAATGACCATTTCTGCATGGAGGCTGTTCTGGCAAAAATGACCATTTTCACTTAAAGGATCATTATCGCGTGAAAGGGTCATTTTCACGTGGAAGTTGCTCCCGCAAAAAAAGATATTTTATTTGCACGGAAATGAGTGTTTGCACGAAAATGGTTATTGTTTGCTGCTTCGTGGACATAATTGTCTCTTTAGTGGGGGTTATTATTGTAATCTCTCACTCAATGGGGGGATACTCTTCGATTTTACCATCCATGGATAGTGGTATACTAGGAGGGTTGGCTCACCTATATAATCTCAAGTTCTTCTCTTTTGCATGAAAGACTTAGTGATTATATGTTACGAGAGGAGAGTTAGCAGCAGATTGGAAGGAAGCCGTAAAGTGATGTCCATGCGGTCCAATGTCTGTCCGTGCAAGGGTAATAAGGAACGTTCTCGAAGTTCTATCTTTGAACATGCTGGTTCATGAGAGTACAAATCAACGAAAAAGTCAAATCTTACTTTGAACAACGATGATCTTTATCACCTCGATCAGTGAACAGTTTTTCTTCTCAAGTGTTATTCAATTGTTTTCTGATTCGTGTTGTAGCTACAATATTACAAAGTTTTCAAGATTTACTTTTAAGCAAGTTGTAATTTTGTTCTATTTGTTAGTTGTTATAATTTTTGTACTTTATATTTACTACGTACTTTTGTACAAACTTTATAACCCAGAACTAACATTAACTAATCACAAGAAAAGAACAAATTACGATGGAATAAAGAGAGGTTAGTAACTTATGTACATCTAAGATTTGGAAAAGAAAAAAACTTCCTGCAATGAAATTCTTGTTCGAACGTGTATTCTACTCGCATGACACTAAAAATTAAATTGTGCTAATTTGTTATCAACTATTTTCGGCAATTCGACAACTAGCAAACCAGAAACAGTAACAATTAGGGTTCCTTTTCGAACCCGACCTACATCTTGCGAAAGAGTGTCATGGCATGGCTAACATCACTCTCCAACCCATGAGCGAACTTCTCATAATCCGTTTGGTTCTGTCCCACTTGCATCTCAACGTCAGCTACATCATTTTATAATAGATCCATGCCGAACACCAACTTGCTAAGGGCTCGCTCCAATATTAGCTCCTTGCTTTTGTCCCTCCTAAAGGTCGTGTATTTCTCCTTGGGTGATACGGGATGCTTCTCGTGGACGATCTCGGATGTTGACATGCCGACGATTGACCTTCACTCTGATACCAGTACTTATCACGGATTTAATATTTTTTACTACACTTTGACCCGTGCAGTGCATAAGCTTCCTACACGAATACCGTGCAAGCCTTCTCCAAACGAATTACTTAGCTAGAATGCTAAGTAAAGAGAGAATAGTGGAGCAATATTGGAACTTAGAAGACTTCTTCTGTTAACTTGAAAATTGTTACAAGGTTTGGTGGTGATGAACAAATGAGGCACCCATTTACTTATAGGACCGCAAAGGCTTGCATGAACCTTCTGTAAACAGCATATTTTATGGATTATTTTATGTCCTAAATATTTAAAAGAAAGGTTTTTAAGAGAACTCTTGTCGAGGATTTTGAAAATTTTCAATAAAATTCTTATCAGATGAGAGTTATGCAGAGCGGTTTCGATGGATGGGACAAAAAATCCCTATCTAAGGTCTTCTGCAATTGTGATACAAGTACAATTCTTGCATTTCTTTATTGCTACTGGCTCCGAATGCCCTATGGTGATTTGTGAGGAACTTTTCTTTGTTGTTCTGAGAGGAGAAGTTAATTACAAAACATAATGGACATCAATCAGCATATGACAGTTGGTCGAAGTACATAAGCTGGGTAGTCCTATGTCCCTTTGCACATAGACATTGGCCAATGGGCATGGAGGCAGATCCATCAGAACTCGAAGGAACAGAGAGGAGACTTAGAACTGTGCTAACTTAATTTTGATTATTTAACTAATATAAAAAAAAAAAAAACTACTCTCTTGTTACTTGGCAGTATTTGATTGGGCTTTTTTTCATGGAAAATATTTCCATCACAAATTTTCCATCAATTGTAGTGTTTGATAGATTATATTTTCCATGAAATTATTTTCCAAAAAACTATCATTTTTCATATTTTCATCTAAAATGGTAGAAAATAAAACTTGTCCAACCCATAGAAAAATATTATTTTTCATGGAAAATAACTATTTTCTGTGAAAAATAATGACAATCAAACATCCAAATTAAATTTTCCATAATTTTTTTTAAATTTCATGAAAAAAATTTCCTAAAAAATTAATTCCATAAAATTAATTTCTTTTGCACATTTCCTACCTTGCAATCAAACACAATAGTTGTTTTGTCCTTCTTACATAAGTTATGGGACTTGGAACTATATAACCAGTAGGAATGCTTAGTGCTAGGCAGGTATACATGTCTTAGTCTTAGGAAGCAAGGTCTCGAAGATGTTATAAACAATGCTAATATAGTTCTGAGAAACTGGGATTAGAGTTTTGATTGGTCCGCTAGCTAGCGGCGAAGAAAACTATGCGAGCTATGTACCATCAATCGACTTCTCAATCACAAGAGCAAAGTACAACAAAGGTCCAGCTAATGGCAGTGATCAACAAGTTGCCTTGACATATCTTCTACTTCTCTAAAAAAAAAACTCGTAGATAGAGTATCTTCAATAAATCAACATAGAGAAATTAGAGTACTACATATTATGGCATGGAATAATGCTATTTGTCTCTCCAAACTATTTTTCCATACGTGACAATTAACGTGACATATTAATGTGACAGCTGACATAGCAAATTTCATAATTAAAATTAAAATTAACATTAACATTATTATTAAGACTAATATTAAAATTAATTTAATATAACATTAACATTAAGAATAACAATAACATTAATATTAATATTAATATTAATATTAATATTAATATTGAAATTAATATTAATATTAACATTAATATTAATATTAACATGAAAAATATAAGGTAATTAATTTTTTGGGCTAAAATTTACCATATCATACACATAATATTATTTAACATTTCACGCCAGCTGCCACATAAAGAGGGATAATTTGAGAGGATAATTTGAAGGTACGCATAGCATTACGCTATTGCATGTGTGCATATAATCCTAGACTTCAACTTACTGTGTTGTTTAGATTTTATACAAAATCTTCACGAACATATTTATATTTTTTGCGGTTCAAGAATTTCTGATTCATCTTTTCGCTCCTAAGTTTTATGTTTTTCTTGCTAATATTAAATTTTTTTATCTAGTTGACTATGAATAAAGAACATCTACAATAATTAGAGGAGGTAATGACTTGTAATTCAATGGAAAACCTTGTCAAGCATCAAGCTTGTATGCTAGGTTGCATTCTGACAAATTTCTTTAGGTACTAAGAATTTCCGGCATGTTGGTTACACAACAGCTATGTTGTCACAGACAACGTCTAAGCGGCCTAGGTATACAGGTTGGGAGGAGTCCGCCTCGACTTGGAGAAGAAAATCTCACATCTAGATGCGGACGCCTAGACGGAGAAAAATAAATCATGTATGGGCCTGCCATAGACTTTTTATAATAAATATTTTTTTTGGACTTTAGGTAAACAAAGATTGTATTAATATACTTGTACATGTTGGAAAAGTCAAAGAAAAGGTAAACACGAATAACAAATATGTTTTAATTATATTTTTAATTTTAACTATTTAATAAGCATTTGCTGTATTTCATATTAAAATGGTGGCTATTCATATAAAGAAGTGTATGCACAAAATTGTTATTTGCATATTTTATTTTATATACAGAAATAACATTGAACATTTGCTGCATTTCATATAAAGAAGTGTATGCACAAAACTGTAAATGCCTGTAGTCTTTTTGTGCAAAAAAAGTCTGGACAGACACCTAGGTTGTACTGTCCCGCTCCGCACGGTGCATTATGCTGAGCCGTTGACTCGAAGAGTTACGTTGACCCGAAATATGTATCGATGTGAATCGATGCAAAGAGTTACGTTGATCCGAGGAATGCATCGAGTAAGTTCGATGCAAGTGTTAAGTTGGCCCGAGAGAAAGCATTTAATCGGTTCGAAGAACCCATAAATCGAATCGACGCAAGGCATTAGTCCGATTCGAACAAGTATTGATTTTAGTTGGTTTCATGTGCAAGCTATACGTTTACGCTAAAATATAAGAGGTCGTCATTTTGCCTTATTTACAACGGGTCCGTAAAATCAAATCACCGTCTCACAACGGACTGACACATGAGCACGGCAGGTTGAATCAGTTGGATAATTCAATAAAGCACGAAGTGCTCGAACGGCTAAGCTAGAAGAGTTGGCCGTGCAACAAAGTTATGAAATCGAGCCGCATCGGCTCGGTGAAACGACAAGACGTATCGGCTTAAGGTAAGGGGACTTTGACTCTTATATCCTAATCCATCATGCTTAATTAAAATGTACCATTCTATGCTAAGTTAACATATCGAGTCCACCGACGTGGCTCGATCGAGAGATGAACATAGTGCATGTCAAACACTAGATAGAACAATTGAAATAAAACGTACATCAAATGTACGAGTCGCTATTGAACATTGGATATCGCAAAAGCGAGTGCCTCGGTGCGCAAGCCATAAGAACATGGGATAACTGTATCGACAAATGCCTTAGTGCACGAGTCATTTCGTGCCCCCGCGAACGAGTTAGAAAGATAGAACATTGAAAGACCGTATCGACGAGTGCATCAAGTGCACAAAGTCATAGAGCATTGAATTTTCTATCGAGACGTGTCTCAGTGCACAAGTCGGAGGAAATGAACATAAGTCTAGAACATTAAAAGATCGTGTCGAACGTGCATCGAATGCACGAATCGCGTGTCGTTGAACGTTAAGTCGCTATTGAACATAGGATTGTTTGGGACCCTTGAGTCATTCACTCGGATATCGAATCGAGGCGTTGAAACATCGAAAGAACGAAATCGTACAAAGAATGTGAGAACATAGAAAGAATATGAGAAATACGGAACGATGCGAAGTCTGAGTTTTGGACTCAGACTATATCATGCCCCGACTCGAAATCACCCGAATCATCGTCCTCGCAGGGGGCGTGATGTCGCACGAGCCTGGAGTTGCGCTCGTGAAAGACAAGATGACAAGTTCTCAAATGGTTATCTTTGATTCGATATTTAAAAACGAAAGAAAAACAAAGTATACGAAATAATTCTCTTTACTGATATTCGAACTGAGATTTTAAAGGATTTCAATAGTCTAACTAAAATTGCCAGGTTGGCTACAACATTCAGGTTCTCTCTTACCCACAAAGGATTTTATCGTTCCATACATCATGCCTTTTGTATCTCGGTCGCATCAATCCTGTTGCAAGTCCGAGCGTCAAGGCACTCGCACGCTTCAATACGCTTAGGCATTCTAAGCTTCTACACGATCAAGCGAAGCATCGCTGCGAGTAATCCATTCCCTGCACCCTGCATGAAAGTTGGTAGAGGATCAGTACGTTCGTCCTCGCATGTACTGGTGCAAAGACCTTCTTTCTAAACCGACATTGTAGTATTTATGTTGAATCATGCAACTTAGCTTATGATCTTGCTATGTTCTCCTTAGGGTCGATTTCATGGCATATTCGAAAGCGTAAAGCATGTTATCATGACAAGCATGTTATTCAAATTGAATAGGCAAGCAGACAAGCAATCTCGTGTTTGATTCATGATGCGACTTCTTACCAAGTCGACGCACTCGTCCTTGTACTGACGCAAGGTGAATGTGCCCCATTCCTTACCTGTCATGTTATAAGTGCATCTCTAAGCAGGATCTATGTGTGTGGGACACATACGTGCCTACACTTTCGACCCATCGTTCATTAACTATATGAAGGTCGTTGGCGTATCCGCGCCGGAATGGACTAAAGGAGTTTCTCTTTTAGTTTCCTTACTTTCTTTTCTCTCCTTCTTTTCTTTTCTCGAATTTGGGTAGCCCGACGTTTCACGGGTTGGGTTGCGATCCCAAACAACCGAAACTTACCGCTGCATACCATCATTTGTGGCTTGTCACATCTCGCTAAGCGGTTGTTAATCGTCTTACGGATGCGCGTCTATCAAAGATACATTCCCTTCTAGGCCAAACGATTCCGGCGCCCCAGCACTTAACCTTTCGAGGGAACACCCATGCATGGGTTATTATCTCAATTATCTCAAGTCCATTCTATTCGACCATGCAACGCACAATTATTCAAACAACCAAGCATAGTCTTGAGTTCGAGACTAAGACTTTATCATCTCATTTTTTTTTCCATTGACTTTCTATGTTCTTACATTTCATACTTCATTTCAATGTTCGATGGCATCATGTCTCAACTCAATATCGTCAACCGAACGACCCAAAAGTCCCGAACACCTTTCGAGACATCATGCCATGTCTGACAGTTCCATCACATTCATGCCACAACTGTATTCTTTCGCAACGAAGCCATCTTTTATGATCTCGTGCACGTAGGCACATTTCGACACATTTATCATCTAATCTTCGTGTCGTGCACTTGCTGCACGCATCGAAGCCGTATTTTCATGTTCTATGCCTTAGTGTTCAATGTTCGTGGCGTGCGCGCTAGGGTGCTCGCCTATTGTCTTTCAATGTTCTAGTCTTTCTAACTCGTGCACAAAGGCACGGAATGGCTCGTGTACTAAGCCACTCGTCGAATATAGTTATCCCATGTTCTTGTGGCTTGTACATCGAGACGCCCGCCTTTGCGATATCCAATGTTCCATAGCGACTCGTGCATTGGATGCACGTTTCATTTCAATTGTTCTAACTAGTGTTCGACACATATTATAATTTATCTTCCGATCGGACCACGCCCGTGGCATCAATAGGTTAACTTAGCATACAATGACACAATTTGACTTAGGCATGAAGGAGTAAAAAGAAGAGTCAATCATCCCACCTTGAGTCGATGCGCCTTGTCGTTTCATCGAGCCGATGCAACTCGATTTCATAACTTTGTTGCACGGCCAACTCTCATGATCTAGCCATTCGAGCACTTCGTGCTTCATTGAATTACACATCCGATTTGGCTTACCGTGCCAACGCCTCAGCCCGTCGTAAGGTGTGACGCCCCAGAACCAGAATACTGGAGAGCGGGGGCGAACATAGCCAGCTACGTATATTGAAATAGAATCCACCTCACTATACGGTCACGGCTGTCTAGATATGAGGGTTTACTACAAGCCAACGGTCTCTTAAGGTCAAGCCTATTGTCTCAATCTCAAGCAAGTAATATAATTAAAAGATGTTAGACCACCAAATATACAATAAAAGGCATCCCAAATATTACATATTCAGCTGATCATGAAGCTAGTCATACAAAATACGAGGACTAGCAAGAGTTAAATCATACATGATCAACCCTAGGATTTGTTAATCATGTTACAGCCCGTAGGCAGACAGTAAGTAAAGATGCATCGAGCTAACAGGTGCTCGTCGGCTAAACGTCTCAAAAGAATAAATTTACAATGTAGTGGGTGAAACAAAATAGAAAACCCACTCGTAGCCCGGGTTCCTTCTAGTCGCCACCATTGGGCTGGAAGTTCGGTAGATCCTCGGGTGCTGCTCCGAAATCTGGCCACACAAAACCAGCTGGGTCAAACCCCAGAAAGAGCAAGTGCCACAAGGTAGGCCACGAAATAAGAACAAAAGCCAGCATATCAGAATATAAGAAATAGAAAAAAAGTACAAGTAATAAATAGCACAATAGGACAATAAACGACTAGGGACATGGAACCATTCCGGGAGCCAGATTACAACCCGTAAACCAAACAAGGACCGGGGTTGTAACCCTTCGCCTGAATAGCACTTGTCTCTACCCATTTATTGTTAAGATAAGTAAACAATCATGTTCAGGAGTACCAAGCATAGGGATTTAGACGAGACTTAGACCAGGCTAGACACCATCCATTCACAAGCGGCCAAGCAATTACTACGGCTTACTACTTAGCTAACTAGGGTTATCACAAGCCTAATTACTAACAAGATGCAAACGAGAAAGTTCCAGTCCCAAGCCCTGCAGCCTATCCAGTTATCCTTCCGCGGGTTGAGAGTATGGTTGGGTACATCGCCCTGGAGACGATATACCCTTAGGTAACTTAGAGAGTGCAACACATGACAGTGTGCTGGAAATGTGTCCTACTCGTCGGCAGGCTACAAGTCCATTTAAAGCGCCCAGATAACGAGATCGCCTGTGACTGGAAATTCTCTATGTTCTAGATTGATCTAACCATTAGCCTAATCCGTTTTAGCGCGAGTCCATGTCCGAGGTGATACCCAGGGAGTCACGTTCTAGACATGATGCAAGACAAGACAAGTGGATTGCACAAACAACCAGAAATGAACACCCACGACTTCAGGGAAAGTCAATGCACGACCAGTTATCAAGTTAAGTCAAGTCAAGTCAAGAGTGCGCCACGGCGGCCACTATCAAGATATCATGTTACAGGGGATTAATTACAGGTTGCAAGTTACAAGTTAAAAGCCACAAGTTACACATGTACCACATCGAGTTACTGCCAAAATCAGAGAATGCTAGCCATAAATTAAAAAACACAGAAAATCGTGTCAAGATATGTCAGGTTAAGTCAAGTCGTGCTGTGGGCATCAAGATCTCAGAAAACAAAATCAGCAAGAGAAAAACCGAAGACCAAGGGGAACACCAAGGGTCAGAAAGGGAAGCCATGGCACAGGGTGTGCCAGACAAGGGGCTCGGGCAAGCGGCGTCAAGAGATGCGCTAGGGAACGGTTGCAGTGCGCCAAGGGGCGCGAGCAGGGTCAACAGGATCAATTGCGTGCGGGGCATGCGGGGGCAAGGCAGCCAGACGCGCAGGACATGTGCGGTCAGCAAGACGCGCAGGGGCGCGCGGGCCAGCGAGGCGCGCAGGGGGCACGGGGCCAGCGAGGTGCGCAGGGGGTGTGCGGCCAGCGAGGCGCGCAAGGGGGCGCACGGCCAGCGAGGCATGCAAGGGGGCGCACGGCCAGGGAGGCGCGCAGGCCAACGAGGCGCAGGGGGCGCGCGGCTAGCGAGGCACGCAAAGGGGCGTCGGCCAGCGAGGCGCGCAGGCCAACGAGGCGCGCAGGGGGCGCGCGGCCAGCGAGGCGCGCAGGGGGCGTGCGGCCAGCGAGGTACGCAAGGGGGCTCGCAGCCAGCGAGGCACGCAAGGGGGCGCACGGCCAGCGAGGCGCACAGGATGCGCAGGCCAACGAGGCGCACAGGGGGGCGCACGGCCAGCGAGGCGCACGGAGCGCGCAGCCAGCGATGTAGCGCCCCGCTTTCGATAGGCGACAGAACTTCATAATATGCTAGCGTTGAGACAGATCGGCTGGAAACTTAGATGGCCATCTGACTCGATCGCTAAGCTTGGTAAACGATAATGCTTTGCAGCATCGATTCAAATCGATTTGGACGGAAGTTACGATAATCGATCCAACTAATGGAATGACTTCTGTTGGAATAAGTCCTAGATGCAGCGGGCTGCGTCTCGGCGAGTGAGCTCTCTATAAGAGTCACTTCGACGGGACCGAACCGCTGTATGGTTTTCTTGGAGCTTTGCCGCTAGGCTTGATAAAGTGCTTTCGTGTCATTTTCATAGATGTTGTTTGCCATTAAAATTCTTTGATTGTAAATTTTAATACAAACAGAACGGTGTTACAATATAGGACTTAGACGTAGTCCTAGGAGTAGACTTTTGTTTAATCTGGGTTCCTTGTGCCAATGGAGTGAGTGGTAATGCGTTGACTCCGTTGACGATCTGACGACGGTTATCGGTTCTCTGAAGGTCTGGATTGCTCTGGGTGCTGGAGCTTGCTGAGAGGAGAAAGACGTTGAGTGTCTGTATCTGCCTCTCTGGTGGTACGAAGTCTCTGTCTGTTCGCTGTGGAGGTTGATATGTATGCACGTAGATTGGTCCGTGTGTGTGTACAAGAAGGAAATGATCTCTCTATTTATAGTTTTGAAGGATGGCTGCTCGTGCGCACATATATAGGATGCGCCTGTACGCGGGAACGCCACGTGTTGATTGCTGATGGAGGTGCATGGACGATGTGTCCTGATCGAGGGGGTTGACTTCTTCATGTTGCTGTTGTGAACCGGCACGTAGCGGAGAAGAAGATTATTCTGTTGCTAAGATCTTGGATGAGTTGAGTCAAAGGACACGTGTCGTCAACCCATGGCTTGGAGATCTCAGATTTGGTGGGGATGATCTGGTAGGATGCGCCTAGGATTGGGCGCATGAGGAGACTTTGGCTCATAACCTTTAGGAGTCACGAACCATTCTGAGCGCATGGCTTTTGAGACGCATGTGAGGCTTCAGTGGTGACTTTACTCCTGTCTTTTGGGATCAGGGAGAAGTCTGGAGCGCATGGCTTTTGAGGCGCATGCAGAGTTGTAACAGTGACTTTCCTTCTGTCTTTAGGGATCAGGGAAAAGTCTGAGGCGCACAGCTTTTGAGGCGTATGCAGGTTTGGGTGCATGGTTGCGGAGGCGCATGCGAGATGGTTGGGTGGCCACGTGGCAGTAGCCGTCGGAGGGGAGTAATAATGATGCTGACGTTGGCGATGCTTCGTCTTCTGAAAAAGCTGCCGACTGCTCAGACTTTGGGAGGCGTGCAGCCAACTCTGTCAGTTCAGCATTTAATGTTTGTGACATTCGATGGACAGCTGAGTGGGCGCATCGGTTGGTGTTCTACTAGGCGCATAGGGGCACATCCCCTGTGATGCTCTTGGTACTGATGGGCGCGTCTATGTGATGCGCTTGATGTTTAAAGGGCGCGTCTGTGTGATGCGCGGTCTGGCCGACGCATCCGCTTCGTGAGACGTCTTTGATGGTACAACTGTTACGTTCTTCGAATGATTTAAATAGCTGTTTTGACTTGGCTGAATTCGAAGCGTCCGGTTCATCCATTTAATGCAAATTCATTGCACGAAATTCGGAGAGCCATCCACTTGGCACATGGATTTGATTTGCCCGACCTATAAATATTGGTATGGAGAGAGGGTTGGCCTCTCGTTCTCTCACGTCTTTCTGACATGAACTTGTGTACTCAACTATATTCTGTTGACGTGATACTTCCGAGGGTGAAGATGCGACACAGTGTCTTCGTTGATGCACTTGAAGGTGACTGTTACATCCAAATGTCGGAGTCGAAGGCTTCTGAGGCAGGCAGAAGGTGTCTGTTGCATCCAAAGATAGGGATGTACGAGCCTCGTCTCCGTTGTGTAGGAAGAGCCGTAGATCGGAATTGCGGTGCCCCGACCGTCTTCCTCGAGCTTTGGCGAGCTCCTTCTCTGCGTGGGTGTTGTCCATTCTGGTTGGAAGCTGCTCCCTTAGCCGCGGGTCGATTGCGGTGCTCTTCTCTTCCTTTGGCTTTTGGATGGGGGGTTAATTGCCACCCTCGTCCTGCTCGGCCAGGTGAGCCTGGCTGGAAGGATGGCACATAACTGGGCTGCTGAAGGGCTGCACATAACTGAGGATGAACTGAGCTGCTGAAGGGATGCACATAATTGAGGTGCTGAAAAGGATGCGTCTTGCTGCGGGCACATGGTGGGATGCGCCTGGCTGAGGGGGCATGTTGATTGCTGCGCCTACTTGAGGGCGCATGATGGCTGCTAGCTGTAGACTTAGTATCCTTTCTTTGTAGAAATTCTCCTTTGTACAATCTCTCTTTAGATATGTAATAGACTTTTATATATTAAATAAAAAGTCCTCTTTTAATGTCTATATTTGTTGCTTTTTGCTGTGAAGCACTTTGTCCAAGCTTTGGCACATGTAGTCTGGCGCATAGACTTTCTGGTTCTGAAATTCCATGCTTCTACAAGACCCCCTTCAATGTTTTCAAAACTTTTGGATAAGTTTTGGAATACTTTGAATAAGAAGCATGGTAGTGGAGGCGCATGACCGCCAGGGCGCATAGATACTCTGCGCGTCTGTGCTGGGCACATGCTCCGCTCAGTTAGTACAAATGATGACGCCTCGATAACCTAAAAAAAGATTAATGATGATCTTTTTTTGGTTTTATTTGTGATTATCTCTTCACAGAACCCGAGGCGACGGCTGAGATCACACATCATCGGTTCACGCGTGTGACTAAGCCCTATAAATAGGCGAAAGATGGAGAGAGAGAGAGTTCTTCTTCTCCTTGCTTTTTTAGAGTTCTTCTTCAAAAAAAACCCTAACTTTCCTTCTTTCAAAGAAATGGCTCCCAAGACTCCTCGCGGCGGCGCTGGCAAGGGAAAGGAGCCGGTGGAGTATGTCGAGGGGGATGCCCCTATCACCATTGTGACTCCGGCCGACGTTCGCCCCGTTGTGACGGGTGGGTGTCGTCATTTCTACTACTTTTTTTGTTTCGGCGGTCTTTGGATCATGCGACTGAGTTGACATGCCCTAACTCTCTTCCGACGCGTATGGACTTCTGTCCTCGCCGAGGTTTCACCCCGTCGACGTGCATAGGTTTAGGCCTTCATTATGCACCGAGGTTTTACTGCGGACGCACATGGGTTTACACCCTAAATACGCCGAAGCCTCTGCTGACGCGCATGGGTTTACACCCTGATGATGCGCCGAAGCCTTTCATTGAGGTGCATGGGTTTATACCCTGATGATGCGCCAGGTTGCAGCAACTTTCGAGGAGGTGCCAGCTGCCGTGAGGGCCTTGGACATTGAGGGTCCAGCGGACACGGGGTTTCGTGATGATGATGTGGGGTGGAGTTCGTCGTCTTCGGATGACGTTGCTCCAGAGTTACAAGAGCCTGTTGCGGGGGCAACAGATGTGATTGAAATAGAGGAGATGGTTGATTTCCCTCCTTGTTATGATGAAGGAAGGTCGGCTGTATTATTGCCAAGCCCTACTCCAGACTCAGCGGCGGAAGCTGAGGTGGCTACCAATCAGGAGGTAGTGACAGATCCTGTCCCTGTAGAGGGATTTGATGAAGAGACTCGTCTGACGGTCCCGACTCCTGGGCGGGTCAGGAGACAAGTGCTGATCTCTTCGTTCTACCAGGGGAGGTATTGGCTGTTGATAGCGCGTTGGGGACTGGAGAGGTGGTCGCTGACATCGGTGGTACTTCCAAGTTTGCTCCTTCCACTTGGGGTACTATCTCGACACCTGTACTGGCTCCTTCTGCTCCCTTGGCTCCTCGGGCCAGTAGTCCAGCCCCTGTTGACGAAGAGCCTATTGATACCGAGGTTCAAGCCTTGTAGGTTGAGGTTGGTGGGTCTTTTTGCGGTTCGCCAACTGGGGTAGCTCCTCCAACTCCTGTCATGACACCACAGGTGCTGGCGGACGCAGATGAATATGTGAGATTCATCGTTGAGGCAGTGTACAAAATGCTGCAGAGGGGGGTGTCGACAGTGACGGACGCCAAGGGGAGCTTTGCGACGGCAAGAACTCTGGCATTACCTCATATCAACTTGATCCGTGTTCACCCGGGCCACAAGCCTATGGTCGATATTATGGAAGCCACGGTGGCTGAGTTAGACCAGCGGCTTTCTGAATTAGGGCGCATCCAGCGGAATGACCTCTCCGTTCTGATAGATGCGGAGAAGAAGAAGTTGCTCGCCTAGACTGTGTCTTCCTACCAGGCCACTGTGAGTGTCTGGGAACGCGAAGTGTCTGAGACTGAAGCTGCAGTGGAGCGGTTATCTCAGTCTACACGGGAGACAGTGGAGACGCGAGCTGCGTTGGACGCAAATACGCGGAGATTGATACGCAGATGCGCCGCCTTGAGGATCAGCGGGCCCGACTCCTATTGGACGCTGAACGTGTCGTCGTACACCGTGTGATTCGATTACAATTTACATCGCCCAACATTTCTATCAAAATTGCAAGTCGTACGATTCGATTCGCCTAGCCAAACATTTCTATCGAGATCGTAAGTCGTGCGATTCGATTCGCCTCGCCCAATATTTCAATCGAGATCGCAAGTCATGTAGTTCGATTTCAACGTTTCGAGTTTCCTATCCTGTCGATCTGATTGTTGCCTCAAGGCATAATCATTTTGTTAGTTTCCGTCATTCGACCGACACATAATTTTCAATCGACGTATCATTCAATGTTACAAGTCCCGCCTTACCGTTCTAACCGATCATCGAAGAACACTTGTATCAACATGCCGTCGTACAATTTCTCAATCGAGTCTCGGTGCTATCCCGTCCGTTGTGGACAAACCTTCCACAATTTTCACAAAACGTCGATGCAATTCATCGCACAAATGGTATTACATATACCACTCGGAATCGAGCCATTCATTGCATCGGTGGTATGCCATATACCACCCAGAAATTAAGTTACTTCCGTCGTAACGTACTCTTTACGAACCAACGATCTTTTCCGACTCAAGATTTCCGCAGTGATCTTGCTTGATCACAACCGTAACTCTGATTAATCAAAATCTGACGCAACTCGGCCAATGCATTTATTTGCCAACACAGCTCGGCGCGCAATCGAACCGATTTTATTTCTCGATTTATAACTTTTATTTTCTTCCATTGCATCTTGTGCAAAATTTATTTTCGATATCCGTTGTACTTCTTGTATTGATTATTTTGATACGCGTTGCACCACGTGCAATAATTTTTACTTTCAATATGCATTGCACATCGTACAACGATTTATTTTTGATATTTACCGCACCTCGTGCATCGATTTCCTTTCAATACGCATTGCACATCGTGCAAAGATTTATTTCCGACATTCAAAGTCAATGCTCAAATCCGTTCAACACATTCGATATTGACTTATCGCTTTTCATCGCAACGCACATTAAAAATCGATATGTGAATCCGTTCGACACATTCCATATCAACTTTCATTTTCTTTTCAACGCATCATTACAATCAAAGCGTGACAATTGCTGCAGCAACATTCCACGACTATCATTGTATCGATGCAACCAACATTTCTCGTATCGTTCATTGTAAACAACGAATATCTCAAACCACAATTTACGACGTGTTGCATCTACGACAACAAATTCTCGAATTCATATCTCGTAACTTGTTGCACTTGCAGCAACAAACCTTTTCCGACTTTTCCAACTTACACCATGTAATTTCCAAACAACACACGACAAAATTACATGATTTGTATTAGACTTATTGTATGGAACATCCAGTGCGGCATCGAGTAGAGTCAAGAGTGATTTTGATTGTGGTGGACAACTTTTAGAACTGAAATGAAGCAAGCGTCCAGAGGAAATTGAGCCTAGAGCTCTGATACCAATTTGTCACACCCCGACCCAGAATCACCCGAATCATCATCCTCGCTGGGGCATGATGCCGCACGAGCCTGGAGTTGCGCTCGTGCAAGACAAGATGACAAGTTCTCAAATGGTTATCTTTAAGTTGAACATTCACAATGAAAGGAAAACAGAGTATACAAAATGATTCACTTTATTGATATTCGAAATCAGATTACAAAGGCTTTCGATAGCCCAACGGAATTTTCCAGATTGGCTACAACACTCAGGTTCTCTCTTGCCCACAAAGGATTTCGCCGTTTCATACATCATGCCTTCTATATCTCGGCCGTATCAATCCTGTCACGAGTCCAAGCGTCAATGCGATCGCACGCTTCAATACGCTTCGGCATTCCAAGCCTCAACGCGTTCAAGCAACGCTTCGCCGCGAGCAATCCATTCCCTGCACCCTGCATGAAGCTGGTGGGGGATCAGTACGTTCGTCCTCGCATGTACTGAAGCAAAGATCTTCTTTCCAAACTGACATTTTAATATTTATGTTGAATCATGCAACTTAGCTTATGATCTTGCTATGTTCTCCTTAGGGTCAATTTTATGGCATATTCGAAAGCGTAAAGCATGTTATCATAGCAAGCATGTTATCGAATTGAATAGGCAAGCAAGCATTCTCGTGTTTGATTCGTGGCACAACTTAGCAATATCGACGCACTCGCCCTTGCACCGACGCAAGGTGAATACGCCTATCTGTTTTCTCTGTCATGTTATAAGTGCTCTCTATTCAGAATCCGTCCATGCAGGATATATGCATACCTTGCACTTCCAAACCCATCGCCCTTATCTATATGAAGGTCACTAGCTTTTCGGGCTAGAATGGACTTATATTTATCGAATCAAAACATAAGACGATGTTAACTCTGTGCGGTTGCTAACCAACATCAGAGGCCATCGAAATAATCGCAGCAAGTGGCTTATCACATTCACCAGACGGACGCTACCCATCTAAATGAAGTGCACCAACAATACCGTAAACGAATCCCTCCTAGGCCGAACGGTCCCAGCGCCCTGGCGCGCCGCGTTCGAGGGAATGCCCATGCACGGGCTTTTATATCTTTAAGTCCATTTGACCATGCAACGAATCTTATATTTCATACAACCAAGCAAGTTCGCTTATCTCTATTTCAATTGGCACAATACCCGAATGTTCTCAACGAACGCCCGTAGGCCTCGAATATTTCGAAGGGCACCATGTCGCATTATCGTCTCGCATTTCTCCGTTAACTTTCTATCTCTTACATTTCATTCTTCGTTTCAATGTTTCAATGGCATCATGCCTCAACTCAATGCTCGTCAACCAAACGACCCGAAGGTCTCGAACACCTTTCGAGGCATTATGTCATATCCGACAGTTCTGCCACATTCATGCCACAACTGTGTTCTTTCGCAACGAAGCCATCTTTTATTATCCTGTGCACGTAGGCATGTTCCGACCGTATTCCGATGTTCTATGCCTTAGCATTCAATGTCCGTGGCTTGCGCGCTAGGGCGCTCGCCTATTGTCTTTCAATGTTCTAGCCGTTCTAACTCGTACGCGAAGGCACGGTATGGTTTGTGCACTAAGGCACTCGCCGAGTACAGTTATCCTATGTTCTTGCGGCTTGCGTACCGAGGCGCTCGCCTTTGCGATATCCAATGTTCCATAGCGACTCGTACGATTGTCGTACGATTCATTTCAATTTTTTTATCTTGTGTTCGATACGCACTACGTTTATCTCTCTATCGAGCCACGCCCGTGGCGTTGATAGACTAACTCAGCATACAATGATATATTTTGACTTATCGAATGAAGGAGTAAAAAGAAGTCAATCCTCCCACCTTGAGTCGATATGTCTTTCTCGTTTTGCCGAGCCGATGCGGCTCGTTTTCATAACTTTGTTGCACGGCCACTCTCCTGACTTAGCCATTCGAGCACTTCGTGCTTATTGAGTTTGTACGTCCAATTTGCCTTAGCGTGCCAATGCTTCCGTCTGTCGCAAGGCGACGATTTGCTTTCGCGGACCCCTTACTGAATAAGACAAAAGATCGACCTCTAACATTTTAGCGTAAACGTATAGCCTGCACATAAAACCAACTAAAATTATTACTTGCATCGATTTGGACTTGTGCCTTGGTCGATTCGATTTCTTAGAATCTTCGAGCCGTCTCAACGCACTTATCCTTCGAGGCAACGCGGCACTTCGCATCGATTCACTCGATGCATTCTTTAGGACAAGGCAACTCTTCGTATCGACTTAGTTCGATGCATTGCTCAGGACAACTTAACACTTTGTATCGATTCGCATCGATACGTAATCGGGTCAACGCAACTCTTCGAGTCAACGACTCAGCATAATGCACCGTGCAGAGCGGGGTATTACACGAGTGACGGGAGGTCTTGATGACGCTCGACCTTGCCGAAGATGATGGATTCTTCGTCTCGACTCCGTGGTGGGACTATGTAACAGACCCCTTGGGATGGGACTACTCGATTTACATGATGGACGGTCGTTATTTGTGTTTGCAACGACCGCAGAGCGTTATCTAATGTATACATGGCATTCCAATGTGGAAGACTAGAATAATTAAAAGACACTCTATTATTGATGAAATGCGAGATTTTATCCCGTGGGATTACATTGTCGAGAGATAGGGCCTCTACATCGGCCAAGATATATTCCCTCAACTCTTCATCTGTAAGCACTATAGTAGGATCGGAAGGGTCCACCACAGCGTTGATCTGGGAGTCCGAAAGGACTACATGAGCCTTCTCCGGCGGCTGGGATGGCGACGACTTGCCCTTAAGATGCACCTTCAGAGGTGCCTCTGCTGCGCCTCCGGTGCCTGGCGCCTTCCCCTGTAGTTTTGCCACAAGAGGAGCCGATGTTTGAGGGGGCTTTCCCTTGAGCCGTATCTTCAGGAGAGCCTAAGGAGCAGCTGGTGCTCTCCCGGATAGCTTAATGCTCATGGGAGGCAACTTCTGAGACGGTTTGCCTTTGAGTCGGATCTTCAAAGGAGCATCGGGAGTGACCTCAGGCTCCATGTCCGGCTCTGCAGCTGTTTCTGCTTCGTCATCAGCATCATTGGCCTCCTCCTCGTCAGGTGACTTGTATAAGTCGGCATCGGTGAAGTAGGCTTCAATCCCTTTGAAGGGGTCGATGTCCGCGAACTCCGTACGGATGACGTTGTTGGTGGACACATACTTCATACATTGGTGGAGCGTTGATGGCACTACCATATACTCGTGCAGCCATGGGCGACCCAACAGAATGTTGTAGTTGACTTCAGCGTCCACGACATAACAAGTGACCTCGGTTCTGAGGTTACCGATGTGGTACTTTAGTCGTATTTTGCCCAGTGGTTCGCTTTTACTAGCGTTGAAACCGCTGATTGTCGTGTTGGAAGGCGCCAGTCGGTATATTGGGATCCCCAGTGTTGAGTGCAGCGTCTTCGGGATGATGCTGAGGGAAGACCCCAGATCGATCTGAATCCGCTTCACCTTGACTGAACCGATGTACCCTGTGTAATACAGCGGCCTGTTGTGTCGATTGTATTTGAGCAACATGTCCTGTTGGATGAAGGTTATATTGAGGATAACCTCCTCCGTACAGTGACAGTGCTTGCACACAATCGGGAGATCTTCCGACTGCTTAACCTGACTGAGAAAAGATTCAGCATCCTTCAGAGCTTCGCATAGAGCTTCTCGGGAGTCTTTGAAAAGACGAAGGAGCTCTAACAGAGATAGGTGGGCGGGAGTACTGGCGAGTTACGCCAGTATGTCGAAGTTGTGGGGCTTGGCTAGCACCGAAGCATTCTCTTTTCGCAGAGGTCTATCGAAGCGGGCCTCTAACTGCTTCTGTTTATTGGCTGCTGAGGGCTTAGACGGGCACTCGTCCTGGATAGCAGGGACGGTGCCAGGAGGCACCACCTCGATGGCAGCTTCGTCGGGTTGGACGTTTTGTTGTGAACGCGTCTGCACAGGAAGTGCCTCTTCCGCTGAAGAAGAGACCATGCGAAAAGACTTGATCTTCCTGCCTTTGGACTTGGAGGTAGGGCATACCTCCGGTTGAGTCACCTCGAAGACGAGATCGGGGTGAACCCACAGGATCTCTCCTTGAGATATGGTGAGTGGGATGAGTCCACTCACGTTGTCACGGGTTGGTGGTAAGTTAACTACCTCCATTGTCGCCTTAGGGATGGGGACGACGCCGTCCTGTGTTGTAGTCGGCGGCAGGGTGCCAAACTTGAGTGACACCACGTTGGCCGACACCGTCTTCTCTTCGTAGTCGACGGAGATTACATCCACTTTGATCATGTGTTGGATGTAATTCTTGAGGACATAGCAGTCCTTGGTTGGGTGTCCGACAAACCGATGGTAGTGACAATACCTCGGGTTGTCCACTTTCCCAACCTCATCGAGACGCTTAGGGTCCGGAAGCTTGATCTTGTCACCCTGCTTCAGTATCTCAAAGAGCTGCAGGGTGTCTTCGTCATTGAACGAATAAACTTCCTTTGGCCTCGGTGCAAGTGGAGGCTTCTGAGTAGGTGCTGATGCACCTTTTGAGGCATTGACAGTCAATGTCTGCTTCCCCTTTACCTCTCGTACGGGGTTGCTGGTTGCAGGCCGTTTTCCCTTGTCCTCGAAGGCAGGGAAACTGACTTCCAGAAGACGAGTGTTGGCTGCCTTCTTCTCAGCGGCTTCTGCTTCAATGATCAAGGAGCTCCAGTCGGGAGGAGGAGTAGAGTTGAGCCAGAGCTTGACTGCAGGCAGCATGTTCATGCTGCAGGAGGAGAGAAGCGTATGTTCTGGCATGCCCGGGGGCAGTCTGAAGTAGGCCTGTCGGAAGCGTTCGATAAACACTCGAACTATTTCCTTCTCCTTCTGGCGTATCTCTATAAAGGACGCCATTGTCATGTCCTTCCCGCCGTCGTAGAAACGGTCGAGAAAGAGGTGCGTCAGGTCCTCGAAGGAAGATATTGAATTGTCGGAAAGGCTGCAGTACCAGTCGTACGCCACTCCTTTCAGTGCCCCAACAAATATGCTGGTAAGAAGCACGTCCTCCTTCGGAAGATGTCCCGTCTGAGACTGGAAATACGTCAGGTAGTGACGAGGAGAGTCCTTCCCGTCGTACGGCGTCAGTGTTTACGATTTATACTTTGGAGGATAAACCACCTTGTTCCAATCGAGGGGATAAGGCTGGGGATACCCATTTTCTGGCGCTCCTCTTGTCTCATCTTGGACTCAAAGTGCTCACGCAGGTCCCTGATCATCTCGACCACGTCTTCCGTGGAGCTGGGAGTCGGGGAAGGTGGTATCACCGGATGTTGAGCATTCGAGGGCTCTGACGTCCGAGGTGCTTCTTGGCGACCTGCGTCCGAGGATACCCGTTGAAGGGGCACACTCGATTCTCCATTGACCCCTGGGTCGGGACCGGCAGAAGGTGTCCTGGTCAAAGCTGACCGTATCTCAAACACTGCCTGAGTCAGTATTTGCATGGAGGCAGAGAGGGTTTTGAGTCCTCCCTCCAGAGTATCTATGCGCCGGACAAGGTCCGTTGGTGGCGCATCAGACTCGACATCAGCCTCAGTCACGTTTACTGTCATGACGCGGCCGGAGTGGATGGATGGGTTGAGGCCTCACTCTCGGCCTCACTCCCTTGTAGGGGAGTTGCCTCTCCTGGAGCTTCGTCTGGGCTAACCCCGGCTATGTTCGGGAGAACATTCACCACAGACGCATCTGCAAGGGCCTGATTACCCTCAGCTCCGTCTTGAAGGGCCTCTTCGTCTCCGGAACTCGGGTTCGCAGATGCTAGACTACCCCCAGCTATGTTCTGGGGGATATCTTCGTCTTCAGGGGCTTCTGGGAGGCTGACTTCGCCTCGAGGATCTGCCCCAGGTGTGCTTTGGACACACTCGTCTTTGGAAGGAGGCTCGACAAGGGTCTGACTACCCCCAGCTTCCTCCAAGATCTTCTTCCTCGCTCGAGTGCCTTCGAATACTCCGGAGGATGAGACAGCTGTCTTGGTTTTCCTCGGCTGGCTTTTGGACGAGGAAGAGAGACCGCCAGTCGTCTTTCGGACTGACGAGGAGTTTGAGATCACGTTGCATGAAGCAACCATTGGTTCCTCTTCTGTTGACACCTTCTTCCCGAGGCGACGTCGGAGAGATGTTGATGATTGCAGCCGCTGGAACACCGACTGCCTTGGTGGGACTGCCGCTTTGCAACAACAGTTGATGGTGACCACAGCACAAGTATGTCCCGTGAGAGGCACATCGTGCTTGTCAGTCAACTCTCCTTATCGGCGCTTGTGAGTAATCATGTTACGCAGATCGTTGGAGGAGAGTGCCACCTTCGTACCCCCTTCAGACGCATGGGAGGGCCAAGCGCCGGGGTGGTCAAGTGAGTGCTGCGCCCCCTGATCTAATACCAAACAGGCATCCCGATCAGTAGTGGAGGAACCACAATATTTGGAGTAACTTGAACGGACCTCAAACGTACAACCGGAGGAGGCACGGGAGTTCAAAACCACTGGATTTGCCTTGCTCGACTTGGTTGTGCACGTAGTAGATGCGCCCAAGTGAGACAAGGGCTTTGAAGGTCGGCTCGTTCTCGGCGCCGCAGCACTCGAGTCGACCTTGTATAACTTACCATCAGCAGCGCGCATGATTATGAGCGCATGCTTCTGGCTTGTTGCTGGCATAGCACGTTTGGGACGCATGGCCCGTGCTGCCTTGGACTTCTTCGTACCAGGCCGCTGGGGCGCGTAGTACTCAGAATCCAAATTCTCCTTGCCACTACAGCGAGTAAGTCTGTCAAAGACAGAGATCTTCTGTGGCGCATCAGAGGTGATGCGCGGGGCATTGGCTGCGCCCCTGCTCCGTCGACGCATCTTCTTCGCCTGAGAGGGAGATGGATGGGGGACGTGGTTAGTCGCACGATTCCCCGAGAGTTGCGCTGTGCCAGCGGGCGCATCTTGGTTGCTGAGGACGTCAGCAGGAAGGGAAGGATGGATTGGCGCATCCCCTTCGGTGGTGGTGCCCGAGGCGTCAAACTTGCGCACCCAGACTCGGCTGGTCTTCTTCGGCTTCGACAGCCGCTTCGAAGGACTCGCACTTCCTTCAAAGATAAACTCCTCATGCGCCTGTTGATTGAGGCGTACGACCAGCGTCTTGTGGGATGAGCCCACCTTCATGTCGTCGGATTGTGACACAGCTTTCTCGGTGGAGGAGAAAGAACTCCCCAGCAGAGTCGCCAGCTTGTTTGCCATTAAAATTCTTTGATTGTAAATTTCAATACAAACAGAACAGTGTTACAATATAGGACTTAGACGTAGTCCTAGGAGAACACTTTTGTTTAATCTGGGTTCCTTGTGCCAATGGAGTGAGTGGTAATGCGTTGACTCCGTTGACGATCTGACGACGGTTATCGGTTCTCTAAAGGTCTAGATTTCTCTGGGTGCTAGAGCTTGCTGAGAGGAGGAAGACATTGAGTGTCTGTATCTGCCTCTCTGGTGGTGCAAAGTCTCTGTCTGTTCGCTGTGGAGGTTGATATGTATGCACGTAGATTGGTCCGTGTGTGTGTACAAGAAGGAAATAATCCCTCTATTTATAGTTTTGCAGGCTGGCTGCTTGTGCGCGCATATATAGGATGCGCCTGTACGCGAGGGCGCCATGTATTGATTGCTGATGGAGGCGCATGGATGATACGCCCTGATCGAGGGGGTTAACTTCTTCATGTTGCTGTTGTGAACCGGCACGTAGCAGAGAAGAAGATCTTTCTGTTGCTGAGATCTTGGATGAGTTTCATCAAAGGACACGTGTCGTCAACCCATGGCTTGGAGATCTCAGATTTGGTGGGGATGATCTTGTAGGATGCACCTAGGATTGGGCGCATAAGGAGACTTTGGCTCGTAACCTTTAGGAGTCACGAACCATTCTGAGCGTATGGCTTTTGAGGCGCATGCGAGACTTCAGTGGTGACTTTACTCCTGTCTTTTGGGATCAGGGAGAAGTCTGTAGCGCATGGCTTTTGAGGCGCATACAGAGTTGTAACAGTAACTTTCCTTCTATCTTTAGGGATTAGTAAAAAGTCTGAGGCGCACAGCTTTTGAGGCGTATGCAGGTTTGGGCGCATGGCCACGGAGGCACATGCGAGATGGTTGGGTGGCCACATGGCAGTAGCCGTCGGAGGGGAGTAATAATGATACTGACGTTGGCGATGCTTCGTCTTCTGAAAAAGCTGCCGACTGCTCATACTTTGGAAGGCGTGCTGCCAACTCTTTCAGTTCAACATTTAATGTTTGTGACATTCGATGGACAGCTGAGTGGGCGCGTCGGTTGGCGTTCTACTAGACGCATGGAGGCACATCCCCTGTGATGCTTTTGGTACTGAAGGGCGCGTCTATGTGATGTGCTTGATGTTTAAAGGGCGCGTCTGTGTGATACGCGATCTGGCCGACGCATCCGCTTCGTGAGACGTCTTGGATGGTGCAACTGTTACGTTCTTCGAGTGCTTTAAATAGCCGTTTTGACTTGGCTGAATTCGAAGCATCCGGTTCATCCATTTAATGCAAATTCATTGCACGAAATTCGGAGAGCCATCCACTTGGCGCATGGGTTTGATTTGCCTGGCCTATAAATAGTGGTATGGAGAGAGGGTTGGCCTCTCGTTCTCTCACGTCTTTCTGACATGAACTTGTGTACTCGAATGTATTCTATTGACGAGATGCTTCCGAGGGTGAAGATGCGACGCAGTGTCTGCGTTGATGCACTTGAAGGTGACTGTTACATCCAAAAGTCGGAGTCGAGGGCTTCTGAGGCAGGCAGAAGGTGCCTGTTGCATCCTAAGATAGGAATGTACGAGCCTCGTCTCCGTTATGTAGGAAAAGCCGTAGATCGGAATTGCGGTGTCCCGACCGTCTTCCTCGAGCTTTGGCGAGCTCCTTCTCTGCATGGGTGTTGCCCATTCTGGTTGGAAGCTGCTCCCTTAGCCGCGGGTCGATTGCGGTGCTCTTCTCTTCCTTTGGCTTTTGGATGGGGGGTTAATTGCCACCCTCGTCCTACTCGGCCAGGTGAGCCTGGCTGGAAGGATGACACATAACTGGGCTGCTGAAGGACTGCACATAACTGAGGATGCACTGAGCTGCTGAAGGGATGCACATAACTGAGGTGCTGAAAAGGATGCGCCTTGCTGCGGGCGCATGGTGGGATGCGCCTGGCTGAGGGCGCATGTTGATTGCTGCGCCTACTTGAGGGCGCATGATGGCTGCTGGCTGTAGACTTAGGATTCTTTCTTTGTAGAAATTCTTCTTTCTACAATCTCTCTTTAGACATGTAATAGACTTTTATATGTTAAATAAAAAGTCCTCTTTCAATGTCTATATTTGTTGCTTTTTGCTGTGAAGCACTTTGTCCAAGCTTTGGCACATGTAGTCTGGCGCATAGACTTTCTGGTTCTAAAATTCTATGATTGTACAGATGCAATTATAATTTCGATGCAAGGGGAAAAGAAGGAATTCTAACAAAGCGTTGGTGCCATTGCAGGAGCTCGCGTAACTAAGGATTGACGTTGTGTAGCGCTTGGACGATCGGCACGAAGCAAAGTAATCGGTGGGTGATTCGAGCCTTCTTTTCTACTCTGTCCCGCAAACTTATTCCTTGCTTCAAATTCATTCAAATCGAACGATGCCAAGTTAATTGCATGCCAATCCACTAAGTCAAGAACTCGAGAAAAACGTATCGATTTTGAGTAATCTACTCGGAAAAATACAAGTTTCTCACATAACTGGAAAAGTTTAAGGTTCTTGTAAAAAGATAGACTATTTCATCTGCTGCAAAATATTATGAAACGTCGATCATGGATTATGATGCCTCGGACAATTTGGTGCCCACGGGACGCTAAATCGGTGTACGGCTTTGGAAAAAATGAATCGTTGCATGAGTTGCGAAAAATGATAATACCATTCGATACTATCCGTGCTATACGAAACTGGTTGCATATATTAAACTGTTCGCACATAGGCATGGTCATGGACAGCTTGTGCACAAGTTCGTTTTCCTCGAAACGGTATCCGGGGCATCGGAACCGATTCGTCCTAGGGGGAATAATTCATCGTGCTTCGGCGCGAGGCATACGGGACCTTCAGTAAGGCTTGCAACCTAGGCTGAAAGGGTAGCGTTGCATGCCAACTTCGATTAAGTCCCTAGTGGTGCATAGCACCAATGACCGCATATAATTAAGATAGTTGCATGCTCTCCTATTGTCTTATGCAGGTGTAAATATTATCTCTATTTTCATGTAGGGACGAGTACGGCCGTGGTAAGAAATATGATAAACTGCGATATTATGTTGTATGCTTTAATACTCAAAGACGGCTATCGAATATGAACTGAATTCATTTAGTTCTAATAGAAAGACAACTCTAAAGCATACCTATCCTAACAATCAGAGTCGGTTTAGACGAGTTGGTTCGTCTCGTCCACTTAGCAAGTGTGCTAATCCCCTCCCCCAATTTCCCCAGGTGCGGCGGGCGCTCCAACCTAAAACGAAGCTGAAGTGCGGAGAGGCGTTTTGAAGCTCTTCCTATACTGAAGTATTTTGAAGCCAATTCAAGTCGATGTCTTATGTATAAAGGGGCGAATGTATGGGACGGCAAGCGTAGTTCAGGCAACTTGTCGAATGTATTTTCTTTCTGTTTTCAATCAATGTAGCCGCTACGGCATCCAATGTAATTACGACTTGCACTTCGTTGAAAACTATGAATGAAAAGCATTTCTATCTTCCTATACTGTGTCTTAAATTCTGATGTGATTTGTGAAGTTTCAACTTGGCGTATTTATATCAAATGCAACGTAACGTTCTGCCTTGTACGAGTGCAATTCCAGACTCGTACGACATCACGCCTTAGCGAGGACGATCGAATCGGCAAAAAAATTTACATCGGGGACGAACGTTGCCGACTCGGGGCGTGATAAATTGGTATCAAAGCTCAGTTATGTTTCCTCGAATTTTCGAAAGATGTTTCATTGTTGGAATGTCCGTTGCGATGGCTTGATTGAATGCTTGTCGGCATGCTGCATGAAATACAAGTTCCATACAGGTAAGCCCGTAGATATTTTTGAAAAATACTAATGGGTTTACACTATTTGTAGGAATGACTAAGCGAGATAAAAAAAATCGCCGGCCCAACAACCCAAACCGTAGATAGTACGTCGAGCATAAAAAGCACTGGCCCTAGCGAGACGACTATAGAGAAGATGCTACAGTTGATGGAACTGCAGCAGCAACAGCTTCAGACACAATTCAAAGCCCAATTTGAGGTACAACAAAAACAGATGAATGCCCTGACTCAGATAGTGAGCAGAATGGCGGGCAATACCAAGACGACAGACGAAGAGCCCAAGGAAAAGCAAGGTGATCAAGAAGAAGACGAAGAGGAAGACGGTTCTCCGCAAATGATGAACTCTTCTTCCATGTTCAAAGTGAAGGAGTTTCGCAAAATGAACCCGCCAAAGTTCAACGGCCGAGCAGAGCCCGACGTGATAGTAGGATGGCTCGCAGAGATGGAGGACTTGTTCGATCTCCTCTGCATCGAAGGGTCCCAGAGGGTGGCCTGTGCGGCGCTGCAGTTACAACTAAGAGCACATGACTGTTGGGCGGAGAAGAAACAAGAGATCTGTGAAATCGATTCCAACAAAAAGATTTCTTGGGAAATGTTCAAGACAGCCTTCCTTGAGCAGTACGTTCCTCGTGCCATCCGTCGACAGAAGGCAGATGAGTTCATAATGTTGAGGCAGAGGAATATGAGTGTTGAAGATTATGATGCAAGCTTCTTGAAACCTGCAAAATTTGCCGGTGCCTTCCTGCCCAACAAAAAAGAATGGTGCGAGCGTTTTCAGCAAGGCCTCAACGACGAACTACGTAGGGACGTCATGAACGAACAATGCCAAACTTATCGTGAATCCTACGAAGCCACACTTGATAGTGAGCGAATCTTTGGCCGTATGTCACAAAGGGCGGTGCCTGTCGTTCGCAACAACTTCAACAAGCGTCCTAATGACGCTGGAGGATCGGAAGTACAAAAGCGCCCAAACACGTCTGAGAATCGTGGTCACTTTACCGCAGTAAATTGCGACAGATGCGACAAGCGTGGGCACCGAGCACCCAATTGTAGACTGAGAACATGCTTCAAGTGTGGCGAGCTAGGCCACTTCAGTCAATATTGTCAGGCGGGAAAGCCGAATCAACACAACCCACTAAGGAACACTCCGAATCCATATAAAGCGCCTACACTACAAAGCGCAAATGCGGTGCCTGTGACCCCGCAGAATCAACGCCACGGAGCTCAAGGCCGAGTTTATACCTTAACTCGGGACGAGGCATACGCGTCCGATACGGTTGTAACAGGTATATTACTCTACAAAGATATACCTGCTCGAGTCCTATTCGATTCGGGTGCGACGCATAGCTTTATATCTGCTGATTATGCGAAAGAAAATAAAATAACCATGCAATCACTAGATATAAATATTAGCGTTAGCACTCCGTCGGGAGTCGATATGCCTGCGAACTTTATTTGTAGGGATGGCCACCTTTGCGTCGGGGGAAGATATCTATCCTTGGATACCGTCGTGCTAGACATAAAAGATTACGACATAATCCTGGGCATGGATTGGTTGGGCGCTTGTCGTGCAATGATCGAGTGCGCGGAGAAGAGAGTGGTGTTTCGTCTTCCTAGCGAGACAGAGTTATCATATTCGGGCGGTACGGCCTCGAAGACGGCAATGATGGTATCGGCAATCTCGGCGAGGCGTATGCTGCGTTCCGGCTGTACGGGATACTTGGCATCCGTTTGAGACACACGGACGGATAATACAAACACAATGCAGACTGATGTTGTGGCAGACTTTCCTGACGTTTTTTCTGACGAGATGCCCGGGATGTCGCCGGATTGAGAATTTGAATTCAGCATCGACACCTTTTCGGATACACGGCCGATATCAAAGGCACCTTACCGAATGGCTCCAGCAGAACTGAAGGAACTGAAGGTGCAATTAAAAGAGTTGCTAGACACGGATTTATTCGCCCTAGCGTCTCTCCGTGGGAAGCTCCCGTACTGTTCGTGAAAAAGAAGGATGGGTCGTTGCGGCTATGCATCCTTTGCCGCGAATCGATGACTTGTTTGACCAACTGCAAGACGCGGCAATATTTTCAAAAATCGATCTTCGTTCAGGCTATCATCAATTGAAGATCAAGTCCGACGACATATCGAAGTCTGCCTTCAGCACTCGATATGGTCATTACGAATTCCTCGTCATGCCGTTCGGTTTGACGAATGTCCCAGTCGCGTTCATGGATCTGATGAACCGAGTCTTCCGACCTCAAATAGATAAATTTGTAGTCGTATTCATCGACGATAACCTTGTCTACTCAAAAAATCGTAAAGAACATGCGGAACATTTGAAGTCGGTACTGCAGATTCTGCGTGAAAACAAATTGTACGCCAAACAGAGTAAGTGCGAGTTCTGGATGAGTAGCGTGACATTCCTCGGGCATGTAATCTCTGCCGAAGGTATCGCGGTGGACCCAAAGAAGATTAATGCGGTGGTGGATTGGAAACGACCTGCCTCGGCTAGCGACATTCAGAGTTTCCTGGGCTTAGCGGGCTACTATCGTAGATTCATGCGAAGCTTCTCAAAACTAGCGTCGCCTCTGACTCGCCTCACCCAGAAGGGAGTAGTATTTGAATGGAACGACGATTGTGAATCTAGCTTCCAAGAGTTGAAGCAACGGCTCGTCTCAGCTCCAATCCTTGCACTTCCAGACGGTCCAGAAGGCTTTCAGATATTCATCAACGCATCGGGAACTGGCCTCGGGTTCGTACTCATGCAGAGAGACAAAGTCATCTCCTACGCTTCACGGCAGTTGAAGCAGCACGAGAAAAACTACCCTACGCACGACCTAGAATTGGCGGCGATCGTCTTTGCGTTGAAGTTATGGCGACACTACCTCTATGGTGTGGCATGCAGAATCAACATAGATCACAAAAGCCTGAAGTACTTATTTATGCAATGGGAACTCAACCTACGACAGCGACGTTGGCTCGAACTCATAAAAGATTACGAGCTAACGATCGAGTATACACCGGGCAAGGGAAACGTGGTGGCCGACGCACTCAGCAGAATGTTTATGGGAACACTGGCCATAAACAAGGAGATACAGCGAGACCTTGAAGCGATGGGTATCGGACTCGAAATTGAGTATCGATACCTGCACCTAGCTCAACTGAAGTTAGGATCGAGCCTGCTTAGCAAGATAAAGACTGCACAGGAGGACGACTCATTCCTGAAGAAAATGCGTGAGCTGATTTCAACGGGAAGGGCGACTGACTTTACGGAAGATGGAAACGGGACGATGCGACTACAGGGAAGGCTCTGCATTCCTGAAACTGCCGAACTCAGAAAAGAAATTCTGACGGAGGCGCACTATGCGAAGTACTCGCTACATCCTAGAAGCACCAAGATGTACAAGGGTTTGCGCACAAACTTTTGGTGGCACGGCATGAAGAAAGACGTGGCTACGTTTGTATCGTAATGCATGGCGTGTCAGCAGGTGAAGGCGGAACACCAACGGCCAGGCGGCAAGCTGCAAAACATTGCCATTCCCGAGTGAAAGTGGGACAATATCTCGATGGATTTTATTATAGGATTTCCGAAGACGTCGTGGGGGAATGACGCAATTTGGGTCATTGTTGATAGATTGACCAAGTCGGCCCACTTCATCGCAATTAAAGTAGGATAGAGCGTCGATCGGTTAGCACAAATCTACGTCGATGAGATTGTTCGACTGCACGGGGTACCTGTCATGCCCCGACCCGGAATCACCCGAATCATCGTCCTCGCAGGGGGCATGATGTCGCACGAGCCTGGAGTTGCACTCGTGCAAGGCAAGATGACAAGTTCTCAAATGGTTATCTTTTGATTCGATATTTAACAACAAAAGAAAACAGAGTATACGAAACGAATTCTCTTTATTCATATCCGAAACAGAGATTACAAAGGCTTTCGATAGCCTAACAATATATGCCAGATTGGCTACAACACTCAGGTTCTCTCTTGCCCACAAAGGATTTCACCGTTCCATACATCATGCCTTCTATATCTCAGCCGCATCAATCCAGCTGCATAGTCCGAGCGTCAATGCGATAGCACGCTTCAATGCGCTTCGGCATTCCAAGCCTTAACACGTTCAAGCAACGCTTCGCCGTGAGCAATCCATTCCCTGTACCCTGCATGAAGCTGGTGGGGGATCAGTACGTTCGTCCTCGCATGTACTGAAGCAAAGATCATCTTTCCAAACCGACATTTTAATATTTATGTTGAATCATGTAACTTAGCTTATGATCTTGCTATGTTCTCCTTAGGGTTAATTTTATGGTATATTCGAAAGCGTAAAGCATGTTATCATAGCAGCATGTTATCGAATTGAATAGGCAAGCAAACAAGCAATCTCGTGTTTGATTCGTGGCGCGACTTCTTACCAAGTCGACGCACCCGCCCTTGCACCGACGCAAGGTGAATACGCCGCGTTCCTTCCCTGTCATGTTATATGTGCATCTCTAAGTAGGATCTCCATGCGGGACGTATCTGCGCCTACACTTTCAACCCATCGTTCCTTAACT
Source organism: Iris pallida (assembly GCA_029216955.1). NCBI lineage: Eukaryota > Viridiplantae > Streptophyta > Magnoliopsida > Asparagales > Iridaceae > Iris > Iris pallida. Next base: position 817,817 of record JANAVB010017398.1, on the reverse strand, counting down.
ATATGAAGGTCGTGGGCGTATCCGCGCTGGAATGGACTAAAGGAGTTTCTCTTTTATTTTTTTTTACTTTCTTTTCCCTCCTTCTTTTCTCTCTCGAAATCGAATTGGATAGCTCGGCGTTTCACGGGTTGGATTGCTATCCCAACAATCGAAACTTACCGCGTACCTACCATCATTTGCGGCTTCTCCCATTTACGACCGAGTGCTAATCGGACTTCGCAAATGTGCGCCTATCAAAGATTATCATCCCTCCTAGGCCGAACGGTCCCGGTGCCCCGGTGCGCCCGTTCGGAGGGAACGTTCCATGCACGGAAGATATCATCGCAATTATCTCAAGTCCATTCCATTCGACCATGCAACGCACTATCATTCAAACAACCAAGCATAGCCTTGAGTCCAAGACTCAGACTTTATCATCTCGCGTCTCTTTCGTTAACTTTCTGTGTTCTTACGTTTCATACTTCGTTTCAATGATTCAATGGCATCGTGCCTCAACTCAATGCTCGTCAACCGAACGACCCGAAGGTCTCGAACACCTTTCGAGGCACCATGTCATATCCGACAGTTCCACCACATTTATGCCACAACTGTATTCTCTCGCAATGAAGCCATCTTTTATTATCCCGTGCACGTAGGCACGTTTCAACCGTATTTCCCTGTTCTATAACTTAGCATTCAATGTTCGGGGCTTGCGCGCTAGGGCGCTCGCCTATTGTCTTCCAATGTTCTAGCCGTCTAACTCGTGCAGCAAAGGCACGGTATGGTTCGTGCACTAAGGCACTTGCCGATTACAGTTATCCTATGTTCTTGCGGCTTGCGCACCGAGGCGCTCGCCTTAGCGATATCTAATGTCCCATAGCGACTCGTGCATATTGATGTACGTTTTATTTCAATTGTTCTAACTTAGTGTTCGACTCACACTATGATTTATCTCCGATCGGACCACGCCCGTGGCGTCGATAGGTTAACTTTTGGCATACAATGATATATTTGACTTATCGAATGAAGGAGTAAAAAGAAGTCAATCCTCCCACCTTGAGTCGATACGCCTTCGTCGTTTCGCCGAGCCGATGCGGCTCGATTCCCTAACTTTGTTGCACGGCCACTCTCCTGACTTAGCCATTCGAGCACTTCGTGCTTCGTTGAGTTATACGCCCAATTCGCCTTAGCATGCCCAAATCTTAGCCCGTCGCAAGACGACGATTTGATTTTGCGGACCCCTTACTAAATATTATAAAAGATCGACCTCTAATATTTTTTCGTCAAAGTATAACCTGCACACGAAACCAACTAAAATCAATACTTGCATCGATTTGGACTTGCGCCTTGGTCGATTCAATTTCTTAGAATCTTCGAGCCGATTCAACGCACTCATCCTTCGGGGAAACGCGGCGCTTCGCATCGATTCAACTCGATGTATTCTTTCGGGGCAAGACAACTCTTCGTGTCAACTTAGTTTGATGCATTGCTCGGGACAACTTAACTCTCGTATCGTTTTGCATCGATACATTATCGGGTCAACACAACTCTTCGAGTCAACGACTCAGCATAATACACCGTGCGGAACGGGGCATTACAGAATATACCACTCAAAACAAGGTTCGTCCCGAACCGAAACAAATACTAAATTTCCAAGGGTTTCATTAGATCGTTCCCCGATCTCGTCTCACTATCGTTTGGATCGTACAACTTAGTTTGGAATCATACACATATTTTAGACGTCCCACCAATATATGTATTTCGACCAAGCTCAGTTGTAAGATATCGGAACAATGCAAACACGTAACTTCTCATTCTCTATTACTTGCCATCTCATATTCTTGATCGGACTTGGCTCTATTACTTGTTCTCGTAATTCTAGCGCACATGCATATTGATACATACGGATTCGCCAACAAAAGTCAAGGTACACGATGCGATTCAAAAATCGTATTTCTTACTTTGTATGTTTCATCAGGACTATCAATTCTTACGTGTCGCGTCAAGCCGTCGTGCATCCGATCACAACAAGTCTCCGCAACGCCTTGCGTTCGGCGTCACTATCCAACGATTTCTGATGTTTCACTTCGTATCCTATCTCGACATGATTCTTTTTGTTGACTTGCAAAAGCATCAACATTCAGGACTACGTCTGCTAGGTTACTTACCTAGGCACCGTGCTCAAATCCTTCTGACGCAAGTTTAAATTGACATTGCACAAAGGCCACAATCTATCCGACTCGATAGTTTAAATCAAGGCGACGGTGCTCAAGACAACAATCGCCTTGACACGAGGGTCTTTACGATACGCCTTACATTCGATTCCTAACGAGTAGGAATTTACTAGCCAAATTCCCAACTTACCCGTCTCGCAACATCGAATATAGGTTCGATTCACGCAAGCTTAATTGCGAGGTGAATCCGAATCTAATGGTACAACTCGTAAGTCATTTCTTTATCATTCCCTCTCGTGTATAGCACGATTCTCGCAAACACCTATTCGAATCACCAAGTTCGTTGGTGAATTTTCTAGTTTGTTCGTCGACCAACATAACCATTCAAATATTCATCCGACGAATACTCAAATCTAACTATACCATTCTCAATCGAAAGTTATTCCAACAATTCTCGATCGCCTAGACTTATCGTCAACATGCACCACCTTGTATTTGTTATCGATGCAATCTCATATGCGATATCGCATGGGTTATCTTACGGTCTGCAGCATTCAATTCGATTTGGCGGTCAAGTCTTCTAGGGTCAGCTGCCCCGAAGCTACGTTCGATAATTGTGGATCATCACCGAAGGACAGTTTACTACGAACCATGCTATATCTTATTTCGAAGCCAAATCACGTTTCGACAATTCTATGTGACTACCCAATTTCGGACAAAACCGTTTCTATCGGCACAACTGATACACAACTATCCTCCGAGTCAAGTCATGTACTACCGTCGATGATTTCACAATTTACGAAACATCTACTTGCATCGAGTTTGAGTCTATCTTATTTGCGGGTCGACACACGAGATGCTATACGCATCGAGCAATCGTCGATGACTTATAGTCTCGTCTTTGATCAATTACAAAATTTACGATCAACCAAGTTCGTTCATTCTCGTATCCTTACTTACAAAAATTTTTGATAGCGCAAGGCGCACTCCATTTTGTATTCTCACATCGTGCTTACGTTTCCTTGCATATCGATCTTGATAGTTCACATCAATTTCGATAGCAAGAGGGTCGACTTCGAATCCGTTTCAACGTCAACTTAACTCGCATCGCATTCATCCAAGTTCGCAACAAACTTTTCCATACGCATCCACTCGTTCTCTGATTTGCCGTATCCCGCTATACTTCGATCGCGTAACTGAGTTACCGATTATCCAACATTGAACCCTCAAGTCATACGATCTCGCCCTCTAAGTTTTGTGTGTTTTCAGTCGTACTCAAATGAGTTTCGCTGTAACGTAAACAACTATTTCTTAAGCACGATTACTCGCGTCAACCAACTTTCTGACCGAAATCGCACATCGTGCGATTCGATTACAATTCGCATCGCCCAACATTCTTTATCGAAATTGTCACGACCCGCTACCCAAATTGTTGGGCCAGGCCGAGTCATGCCCAGCCTACGTTGAGATAAAACGTAGTAAGCTGTTCTAAAGACAACAGGATAAGACTAAATGTGCTAACAGTTCTATAAGTGAAGAAGAATCATAAATGCTCCAAACACAAAAGTCGTCGTATATAGTAAAATGTCCAAGTACAAGTAAACTGATATGTAAAACTGGATACATGTCCAGTTACAAAATGATATAGTCTAATACATGTCTACTCTCAAAAGTCTAAGTAAACAAAAGACAACTAGGCGAGGTTCCCCGCAGGAACATCCTCGTAAAGCAGAGCCGGGTCCTCGGCAGCAATCCCATAGTATGTGTCGCAGAGTAACTCCTCCTTAGTAAGGACACCTACAACGTTATCCTGTCAGGACGGAAGCAAGCACTAAATCTAGCAAACTAGCATATGAAACATGGAAATAAACATGAGAGAAATAACTGGAAAGCATGGCATCATGTAGTCTATCATGGTAAGGACACATATGTCATAGAGACAGATGTATATGTAATGTTTAAAACTGTAGTAGGTACGTGATCGGTCAATAGATGTACAATATGCTGGGGCACATAATGAAATGTACATACGTACAAGTGTAAAGGCGGTAGATGTACATACGCACAAATACAACTTTCAGATAAAGGCCTACGGCTTAGTAACATATAAAATAAAACTTTGCTCGGTACTGTAGAGGGGGATATGATCACGTATACTACTATCAGTTTCCCCATATCCCATATTCTAATCATGTGAGAGATACATCAAGACTGTTCTAAGCATGGTGGTAACTGAAAGTACAACATGTAGAGATCTAACTTGCTATCCCAAGGATCAGCATGTAACATGGTGGGGTTTGCAGTTCATTCATGTGACAATATGTAAAGTTCGTAGAAAGTACTTGCCACTAGCAAAGCAAAACAAAACAAGCTGCGATATCAATGCTATGGATGTCCAGTAACTCGTCGCTGTAGAAGTAAAATATAATAACTTAGTTTTTACACTAAGCTAAAACACTAGGACACTAATTTGTGAAACACGACTTGTGACTGGGCACCTAGCCAAAATGATGACTTGGCGTAGGAGACCAATGTGGGGCGACACACTATGTTAACTAACTTTCTAGGGTCTTTTATACTAGTGAGGGATGGGGTTCAACACGACTAAAACTCCAAATAACACAAAAAGCTACCAGTCGTAATTAATCAATAAATAAATCAAAAGATCATTGTGTTCTAACAATTTTTAGAGATAGGCAAAAAGCCTAGTTTTTCTTAAAGCAAAGTATCAAAGTGATCCTTGTTAATCATAGAAATTTATTATAATTTTTCTGGAATTTATTAACCAGTACAAATATTTTATAAAAGTCAGTTTTCCTAAGTATACAGAAAATGAGTTTTGGTTTCATGTGCCAAACTAGTGGCAAAACAGTAAATTAAATACTACAAAAATTATACTAAATTAGCTAACTTAACATAGTATCTAAAAACTATTTTTCCATATTTTTAGCAATACTCTAAGTATTTTTAGAAAATCAAAAACAGCAATGCACACAATAATTAATTATCTGCGTATTTTGTCCATGTATATAATTTGAACCAAAGTTCAAATACAGGACCCAAGGCCATGAATCAAGTCCAATATGACTTGTACAGGTCTTGAATGTGTGAAAACACATTTGAGCCCAAATATCCATGCTAGGCTTGGACACCAAATGGTTGCAATAATTTAAATCAATAAAAATATAATTTGGTGATAGTGCAAAATAAATATTATTATTTTAATAAGGCTAATTTGTACAAAAGAATACACATACCTATGCTAAAGTATATACATATATATAAGGAAAAAAATACTTAATTTATTGAGTATATATATATTTACAAATATATATATATATACATAAGAAAATACTTAATAATATAGTGTATATATATATATAATATATATATACATAGGAAAAATGTATATATAGACATATATATATAAAATTTACTAACTACAAAATATATACATATATATTAAATACTGTTAAAAAATACAGTATATACATATATATACATATTAATATATATACACATATATATATATATATATATATATATATATATATATATATATATATATATATATATATATATATAAATACAAAATAAAAAGAAAAAGAAAAGAAAACAGAAAAGAAAAAGGAAACACAGAAAGGGAGGCTCGAACCCTGTCCTCAGGAAGGGGGGGATGTTTAAACGGGTCGGGCTGGCCAGGGGGTCAGCACGAGCTCAGTGATAGGGTTAGAGTTTAGGTTAATTTTATTAGGTTTAGGTTAGATTAACAATAAAAAATATATATAAATATCGGCCTGTGTCCTGACAGTTAAGGACACAGGTATCAGCGTGTCCTAGGCATGCACGACACGCACGAGTTCAATCTCGCGTGTCCAGTTCCACACTTATGCTCGCCAGGACACGGCGAACAACATACATGCGTACGAGACACGCACGACACAGTTGACACAAAACACTCACGTGTCCAGTCGATCGGGGGGGGGAGGATTTGGTGGTCGTGGACGGCGGAGGAGGCGTCGTGGCGGTGGCGGAGTGGTGGCACTGCGGTGGACTCGTCAAGGCGCGTCGGGTGAGGGTGGTTGGAGGCGGTGATGGTCGACGGTGGGGCTGGGCGGAGTTCGCCGGAGTAGGGCTAGGGTTTGGGAGTTCGTCGGAGTATAACGGGGCAGCGGTTGGTCGTGGGGGAGATTTAGGATTAGGGTTTAGTCAGGGGAGTGAGGGTGAGTTTTATAGGGCTTTTTGAGGCGGTCGGGCAGCCGGATTCGGCGGGGGCAGGGCGGCCAGTCGTCGGGGCAGCGGGGTGGGTGAGAGAGCTGGAGGAGAGAGAGTGGGTGACTGGTCGGGGGGGGGGGGTTTGGTAGTTTAGCACAAAAGTCCCCCATGTTTTAGGAATTGCAAAACGACTTCTATCAGCATGAAATGCAAAATAACATTTGCATTTCATAATTAAGAACAAATCATAAATTACAAACTGATATAAAATTAATTCTAAAAATTGCAAAACTTATTTAATTAATTTCAAATAATTTGCAAAGTGATATTTTTATATTAAAAACTCATTAAAAAATATAGAAAAATTCCTAAAAATCCTAATAAAATATTTTAAGGCCAAAACTAACATTTAATTAGCACTAATAAAACTAAAATTGAAAAACAGGGGCTTACAAGTCTTCCCTCCTTGAAAAATTTCGTCCTCGAAATTCACAAGGATTGAAGACCTACAATATTTCTAACATAGCAAGCAATGCAACAAAATGACTAAGGCTGCGATCGAAACTAACCTCTAAGGTATCAAGCGGGAACGGGTGGTTCCCTCGCAGCGGTTGGATCGAACAAGTAAGGGTATCTCTCCCTCATGTCCGACTTCCTCTCCCAAGTAGATTCACCTGGGGAGTGACGGCTCCAAGCTACTCGCACTAGGGGTATAACCTTGTTCCTCAGCCTCTTCTCTCTCCGGTCTAATATCTCCACTGGCTGCTCAGAAACTGTAAGGCTCGGTCCGACCTCTAACTCTGAATGATCTAGCACATGACTGGGGTCTGGAACATATCACCTCAGCTGAGATACGTGAAAGACGTCGTGAACTCCTGCTAGATTGGATGGAAGTGCAACCCTGTAAGCTACCTCTCCGATCCTGCCAAGTACCTCGAACGGCCCGATGTATCTGGGGCTCAGCTTCCCTCCTCGTCCGAACCGAATCGTCCCTCTGGTAGGTGATATCTTCACTAGCACCATATCGCCGTCTGCGAACTCCATCGGCCTGCGACTAGCATCAGCCCAGTATTTCTGCCTGTCCTGAGCTACTCTGAGCCTGTCTCTGATTATCCCGACTTTCTCTGCTGCATCCGTGATCATCTCTGGCCCAAGCATAACTCTGTCTCCGACATCATCCCAAAAGAGCGGTGTGCGGCATCGTCGTCCATATAGCGCCTCGAAAGGAGACATACCAATACTGGCCTGGTAGCTGTTGTTGTATGAAAACTCTACCAAGTGCAGATGGCCCTCCCATGATCCTCCGAAGTCCAGCACGCTAGTCCTCAGCATATCCTCCAGTGTCTGTATCGTCCTCTCGGACTGTCCATCTGTCTGTGGGTGGTACGCCGTACTGAACTTGAGCCTACTGCCCAACTCCTTCTGCAAGCTCCTCCAATAGTGGGATGTGAATCTACTGTCTCTGTCTGACACGATGCTCACCGGCACTCCGTGTAGGCAAACTATCTGCTGCATGTATAGCTCCGCCAACTTCTCGGTGGAAAGCCCCACCTTGAAGGGTATGAAGTGCGCACACTTCGTCAGCCTGTCTACAATGACCCAGATGGCATCCTTCCCTCCTTGGGAACGAGGAAGCCCTGAAACGAAGTCCATCATAATATGTTCCCACTTACACTCGGGAATGGGTAACGGCTGCAACAAACCAGCTGGCCTCTGGCGCTCCGCCTTGACCTGCTGGCAAATTAGGCATCTCGAGATGAAACGCGATACATCCCTCTTCATCCCGTGCCACCAAAGATGTTCCCGCAAGTCACGGTACATCTTGTTAGCACCAGAGTGAATAGAATATCTCGATCGGTGCGCCTCCTGCAAGACTGCCTCTACTAGATCTCCCTTCGGCACGCACAATCGGCTGCCATGCCTCAAGGATCCATCCTCTGCTATAGTGAAGTCATCCAGCAATCCAGCTAATGCCTGGGGTCGAAGTCTGCGAAGGCTCTCATCTGTAGACTGTGTCTCCCGGATCTGCTCCATCAAACCTGACTGAATGTCAAGCGCCATCATCTGTATCACTGATCCTGGCCGAACTAGCTCGATACCGAGTTTCTCCAGATCCTCCCGCAAATGTTGATCAATCATCAGATACCATGCCATCGGATGCCTGCTCAGCGCATCCGCCACCACATTTGCCTTCCCGGGGTGATACTGTAAATCGATGTCGAAGTCCTTCATCAACTCCAACCATCGTCTTTGCCTCATGTTCAGCTCTTTCTGCGTGAACACATACTTCAAGCTTTTGTGGTCAGTAAAGATTTCCACACGCTCTCCGTATAAGTAATGTTTCCATAACTTGAGTGCAAAGATCACCACAGCAAACTTGAGGTCATGGTTAGGATAATTCCTCTCATGAGTCCGCAACTGCCTAGATGCATAAGCAATTACTTTCCCATGCTGCTGTAGAACACATCCTAGCCCCTTCCCAGAAGCATCGCTGAAAATGGTGAAACCTCCAGAAACTGAAGGTAAAGTAAGAACTGGAGCGGTCGTCAGCCTCCTCTTCAGCTCCTCAAATGCCGCCTGGCAGTCCTCTGACCAGATGTACTCTGCGTCCTTCCGCGTCAGCTTCGTCATGGGTTCAGCTATCCTAGCAAAGTCCTGGACGAACTTTCTGTAATAGCCTGCTAAACCCAGAAAGCTCCTGATCTCTGAAACTGACGTCGGAGCCTTCCACGTCTCAACTGCAGCAATCTTCCTGGGATCCACCGAGATTCCATCTCCAGTGACTACATGGCCGAGAAACTCCACTCGGTCTAAAAAGAACTCGTACTTCGGCAATTTGGCAAACAATCTCTCCTGCCTCAGAATCTCCAAAACTATCCGTAAGTGCTCTGCATGCTCCTCTGGCGTCTTCGAGTATATCAGGATGTCGTCAATAAATACTACGACGAACTTATCCAGATACTGGTGAAATGTCTTATTCATCAAGTTCATAAAGACAGCTGGCGCATTTGTGAGACCAAATGGCATCACCAGAAACTCGTACTGCCCGTACTTCATGTCAAACGCCGTCTTCTGGATGTCTGCTGGCCTAACCTTCACCTGGTGGTACCCGGATCTCAAATCTATCCTGGAAAATACCTTCGCCCCGCTCAATTGGTCGAACAAATCATCTATCCTGGGCAGAGGATATTTGTTCTTGATGGTGATGGCATTCAAGGCCCGGTAATCAATACACAACCGGACTGTACCATCCTTCTTAGGCACAAAGAGCACTGGCGCTCCCCATGGAGAAGCACTGGATCGAATGAAACCCTTTTTCAACAGGTCATCAATCTGCTCTTTCATCTCTATGGCCTCCTCGGGATTCACTCTATAGCAAGCCCGGGATACTGGTGATGAACCCGGCACTAGATCTATAGTGAACTCCACATCTCTGTCAGGCGGAAGTCCTGGAAGATCCTCTGGGAATACATCCATAAACTTCCTAATGATAGGGTGTGGCGGTGCTGCGTCCCCGATTGTAGCACAACAGTTCGGCTCTAGGCTGATCTCCGGCCCTGTCCTCCTGACACTGAATGGTGCTGTGCCTGGGGGACTGAACACAATACTACCCTCATGGCAATCTATAGATGCATGGGCATAGCTAAGCCAGTCCATCCCCAATATGATATCATAACCGGGAAGTGGCATCACAAAGAATCGCCCTCTGAACTCTCTCCCGGCTATAAAAATAGAACATCTATAGATAGATCTAATAGGCACTGGTCCTCCTCCCGTCATCACTCTACTAATCTCCGCAGTAGGTGTAGCTACTAGATGATGTTTATGCATAAACTCTAATGATAGGAAGCTATGAGATGCACCAGAATCAAACAAACATACAGCTAGAAAAGTATGCAAATAAACATGACCTGTGATGACGTCAGCTAAGTAATCCGGCTCCGAAACCTGCTCCGGCTCCGGCTCAATGGCTAGGCTATAGACCTTCCCCTGAGGTCCCTTCTGCTGCTGCAGATGCTGCCCAAACCTCTGCTGCTGAGTCGGAAGCGGTCCTCTAGGCTTCGCTGCTGGACAGTTCCGAAGCTGATGGGTGGCAGACCCACAAGCCAAACACTGACCCAACCTCTTCCTGCAGACTGCGAAGTCATGACCTGGTCTTCCGCAGAAAGAACATATAGCTCCCTTCTGCTGCTGCTGTCGGGGTCCCTGTGTCACGGCCCGCACCCTGATTAGGGGCACGAGAACGTGGGTACGTCCAGCCTACGCCGCAGTGTCGGCGGTAGAACGCTGTATAGGTCATCTATAACAACTAACATCTAACAATAAGACATATAAACCTGTCATCTCCGCACGGAGGTATAACAGAACATCTCAACTCTATATCTCAAATACAAGTCTAGGAAAGATAAAGATAGAACATGATATGGAATCAGATGAAAGAAAGAACTGAATATATATAGAGTTATCACACCACACAAGTAGATGTCCAACACAAATAAGTACAAGACCTGAAATATAACTAAGTCACAACTAACAATCGAAACAGTCTGATACAAAATGAAAACTGTAAACACTAGACTAGACTAGGCACCCTCTACTGAGCTAGATGCTCCTCAGGATCCTGAAGGTCACCCTCATGTGTCCCATAGAAGGTAGGACAGTCACCATCATCATCTGTAATATTTTCAACAGGCCCAGTCAGGACAGGAACGAGCACAATACATCTCACGCAGTTCATATCAGGTTGGGAAATATAAAGCATGCATAGCGTAAGATACATGAACTGTAAAGAATATATGTAAAACGAGAGAGATTTGATAACTGGAAATATCTATATATATGATAAGTAAGAACTGTAGGTAACCTGTGATTTAGAGCATGATATGGTTATATAAACGGGCTTAGGACATATACAAGATTTCACAAGATTTCACATGAATTTGTACAAGATGGGATTTGATCACATAACCATTTCCTACTCACCCTCCCCAATCAATACACAAGGATCCAGTCAAGTTACGTTACTTTGCACAAGAGGTTTTTATCATGTTTGCTCGCGTGATCATGAGAGTACAAGATTGCACAAGAGTATACATGAAAGCGGTGTACATGAAATACAAGATGTTCGTGAAAAGCACATGACAACTGTATCTGATGCACCCCGAGGGAGATAACATCGCATAACAAGATCCATATAGTACCAATCCGTGATAATGACGTGACAGCATCATGTAAGGTAATCTAAAGCAAGAATATAAGTCCTAACAAGCATGAAAAGATCAGAGAATGTACTCGCCTGTCACCCTGTATGACTGATATGAATAGATGTCCGAACTGGTGGCACAGAGTCCTATTTAGAGTAAAACAGGTCACAACATATCCACAATGGTAAAAATAGAGTATACAATGCATACTACATGATTCTAGGTCAATCTGGTCAAAAGTCAACTCTTGGTCAACTCTAAAGTCAAACTAGTCAAAGTTAGGTCAACACTAGTCAACTAGTTAGGGTTTTAGTCAATCTAGCTAAACTAGTTGTTTTAGGTCATTCCTAGTCATTTCTAGGTTAACTAGGTCACTTTTGACCTAAGGTTGACCTTGGTCGACCCTTAGTCAACAAGGGTCAACAAGTTGGGTTTTGGGTCATTAGGGTTAGTTGGGTTAGCCTCTAATGCCATAGGCTAATAATCTTGGCCATAGGCTAGTGTTTAGGTTTCTATATAAACCTATACCTAGTAGTCATACATATATATATATATATCTATATATATAGACATACACTATCTATCTACTACCCAAACACCAATATGTAATACTCTATATAATACAACCCACACTCACATATATATATATCTTACATATATATATATATACATACACATAACTATATAGGCCTATAGACTAAGTATACACATATATCACATAGGTACCTATATATAGATACCATATATATATATATATCATATATATATATATATAAAACTTATATATATATTACATATATATAGAGAGACATAGAGAGAGGGACATAGAGTGAGAGAGAGTGAAAGAGAGAGAGACTGAAAGAGAGAGAGAGAGGTCTGGACAGAGAAAAGGGGGGGGGGGATGTTCCAGGTTCTGGAACCACTATGGCTCCCAAAACACACACACTATATAACATATATACATACATATGTATATACATATATAACTATACACACACACCCAAAACTCCCCAAAATCGACCCACACTCACAATTACATGTATACTACACATATACTCACTAGAATACGCTATTCTAATACATAATCATTAATAAAATCGAATCAAAATTCGATTTTCAAAAACCTGGAAATAATCTCAAAACTGTGACAGTGCACAGTTGCACTCGAGAGGGGTAATTCGAATAACACAACCTAATCGGGCTAAGACTCGATACTAACGGTTGGTAACTAACCCCCCATAAATACTCTAGGGTCCTAGGACACTGACACGACACCACGACACGAATTCCCGTGTCCAAACACACAAAAACATGACACGGGTAAATCCTGATACACACACGCGTGCACAGCGTCGTGCACGCGTGCAGTCCACTCTAGGACACGACACCACGACACTCAGGACACGTGGTTATGCCCACGTGTTCGCCTAGGATAGGTGCACGTGTCCAACACCCTGCACGGTGTCTACGTGTCCTCTGGACACGACACGAAGGCCGTATCAGTCGTGAAAACACGACTGATACGCACTGTTCTGCGCCGCGTCGTGCAGAGATGCACGTGTCTCGTGCACACGACACGAGCCACGTGGAATCTCGTGCTCGTGTCCACGTGTAGCCCACATGATGGGCTACACTCTCGTGCAAACACGAGGTGTCATTGTGTCGTGTCCGCGCGACACGAGACGCGCGAAGTTGGTGTCTGTGCGTGTGTGCGTCCCAGTGTAGGACCAGTGCGAAGCGAATTTCGTGTCCGACACAAAACGACACATGGTGAAACTTTGGGGGAGTGTGCGCAGACACTGCCCCCGTGTCCACACCAAATTTCACGTGTCCACGTCGTGCCTACAGTGAGAACTGAGGGGGTGGTAGCAGGACACTGCACGAGGGTCTCGTGCAGTGGGTTCGTGTCCGTTTTGGACACGGACACTGCATTGGTTTGTGTGCAGTAGACTAGGGTTAGGGTTAGGAAGCCTAGGACTAGGTTTTTGTGTAAAAAGTTTTGCAAAAACTGAAAGTCCTCTCCTTTGAGGCATTTCACCAAACACAGAAATTCAAACATGGATACGTGTCCGATACGGACACCAAATTAATCCTAATTTTCACCCAACTAATCCTACAGTTCCCTAGTACCTAGATGCATGCAAATATGAAGAGAAAACACAAAATTAACATGGTTTATGGACATTTACCTATTTGTGCAAATCCAATGAAAATCAATAAGGAGGGGGGGGTGTGTCCTTCCACTTGGTGATGCCCAAAGCCCCTCAAACCCTTGATAGCAGGCCCTAACTAGTACCCTCTAGTGTAGGGGAGTCCAATGCAAGAAACTAGAGGTGATTTGGATCAAAATTGATCAAGTTATGGGTGTTTGAAGAAAATAGGATTTTCTAGGATTAAATTCATGTAAATTGATCATGAATTAATGTGGGAGGTTAATATAGGATGTGTGGGCTGCCAAGGGGGTGTTCTTGGCTGGTCATAGCATGGGGGGGTGTCCTTGGGTTACTTGCAAGCTAAGGGAAGGACTTTGTAAAGGGGTTTAAGATATTTTGCATAATTTAAGCAAAATATCAATAAATAATATCTAGATATTTATATAGCTTGACTACCATGAATATCTAATCCCCTTAGCCATTCTAGGTTAGGGTTTAACCTATAGATTAGGGTAATTAGGTTAGGGATTAGCAAGTCACTAATCTAAAAGTCCATGAATAGTAAAATCTCACTAATCCCACTAAATTCCAAATAAATTCCTAAAAATTACCAAAATACCCCTATGGCCAAAAATCACTCAAATGATATTCTAAGCCTATGGTCAAGTTCTCATGGTCATGGCAACTTCTAGGTTAGAGAAACTAGGGTTTACACTAAGGTTTACTAACAAAGTCACAAAGTCACAAGTCATGACTTAGCATGACTTAGAAAATGGTTTAATCACACTAATAATCACTATAAATTATATCATGACTAAAATACTATTAATTAATAATAAAAAATAATAAATTTTCAAAAATCCCCAATTTCAGAAAACTGGGTGCTACAAGTCTACCCTCCTTAGAAAATTTCGTCCTCGAAATTAGAATGGTCATACTCCTTCTAGGTCAAACACTCAACAATCAAAGTCAGAGTTACTACTTAGCAGCATACAAGGTCAACAAGTAAAATGTGGATAGTAGACCTATACTGGGTCATGTCCAATAAATTGGACTGGCAGGTTTAGGTCAAGGGTGTCCTCAATTTAAATTGGAATCAAAAGTAACTCTATGGGGTAATTTAGGATGAAGTCTTGTGTCAGGAAAGTCGTACTAAGCAATTGAAGTATAAAATGGTGTGCCTTAGTGGGATACTAAGGTCATGGGTGTAGGTTGTCAAGTCTAGGTCATGCCTGTGAAATTGGTTTTGAGAAAACAACTGGTCTTGTGCTCCTAATTTAAAAGTCATGGTAATGTGCCTACGATGATCATAATTAGAGTGGGAATGGTCAATGGCCTAAATTTAAACCAGAAGTTGTGATGCAATAGTAGTACAAGGATAGGTTAAATGGGATAGTCTGTGACTATGGGTATTAGACTAGGTAGGTAAGAAAACAATGAATCAATAGGGTTAAGAGGTTTACCATTCTATGGTTAGAGCTACTCTTCTAAGTCAAAGGTATAGCACATACATCAATTCATTCCTAAAGGATTATATTAACAATTAGAGCTACTCCTACTCCTACTCCTACTCCTAAGTAAGAGATAAAATCAAAAGAACTATCAGGTCAAATTCATCAAAAATAAGAAATAGGTAGGAGCATATGGAATTGGATTTCAAGACAGATATAATGAAACAAGATGGGAATGGATTTGAAAGAACAGAACCTGCAAGTGGCTCCATCCATGTAGAATAATATATGAAAGCGAACCAAAGTGCAATAGGTTGATCAGACCATCATGCACCGGCCCTGATTAGACAATATGTTAGTGGGTACTAGCCCCCAATAAAATATGTCGTGATCAAGCTCGATAAAATATAAGCTTGCAAAACTAAGGCTAAATTAGCAGTAAAGAAGGTCAAAATATAAGGGAGGTAATGATGAATAAGGTTAAATAGTCCAAGATCCCTTAAACATCAAAGAGTGAGGGTGAATTAAAACAAGAGGAAAAGGGTTTTCAATATCGAAGTTCAAAATAAGATTCTCAAGGGTCGTCCCGGAATCTCTCATGAAATCCTAACAGTGATTGAGTATACTCTCATCCTAATACCTTAATTCCTATATTCTATCGCAGGCTCGTAGCAGTACAACTAAGTCGTCGTGCTACTACGAAATCGCACAAATGCGACTCTCGACCTGCGTGGGCCACCACAAAAACGTGTCACGGCCCGCACCCTGATTAGGGGCACGAGAACGTGGGTACGTCCAGCCTACGCCGCAGTGTCGGCGGTAGAACGCTGTATAGGTCATCTATAACAACTAACATCTAACAATAAGACATATAAACCTGTCATCTCCGCACGGAGGTATAACAGAACATCTCAACTCTATATCTCAAATACAAGTCTAGGAAAGATAAAGATAGAACATGATATGGAATCAGATGAAAGAAAGAACTGAATATATATAGAGTTATCACACCACACAAGTAGATGTCCAACACAAATAAGTACAAGACCTGAAATATAACTAAGTCACAACTAACAATCGAAACAGTCTGATACAAAATGAAAACTGTAAACACTAGACTAGACTAGGCACCCTCTACTGAGCTAGATGCTCCTCAGGATCCTGAAGGTCACCCTCATGTGTCCCATAGAAGGTAGGACAGTCACCATCATCATCTGTAATATTTTCAACAGGCCCAGTCAGGACAGGAACGAGCACAATACATCTCACGCAGTTCATATCAGGTTGGGAAATATAAAGCATGCATAGCGTAAGATACATGAACTGTAAAGAATATATGTAAAACGAGAGAGATTTGATAACTGGAAATATCTATATATATGATAAGTAAGAACTGTAGGTAACCTGTGATTTAGAGCATGATATGGTTATATAAACGGGCTTAGGACATATACAAGATTTCACAAGATTTCACATGAATTTGTACAAGATGGGATTTGATCACATAACCATTTCCTACTCACCCTCCCCAATCAATACACAAGGATCCAGTCAAGTTACGTTACTTTGCACAAGAGGTTTTTATCATGTTTGCTCGCGTGATCATGAGAGTACAAGATTGCACAAGAGTATACATGAAAGCGGTGTACATGAAATACAAGATGTTCGTGAAAAGCACATGACAACTGTATCTGATGCACCCCGAGGGAGATAACATCGCATAACAAGATCCATATAGTACCAATCCGTGATAATGACGTGACAGCATCATGTAAGGTAATCTAAAGCAAGAATATAAGTCCTAACAAGCATGAAAAGATCAGAGAATGTACTCGCCTGTCACCCTGTATGACTGATATGAATAGATGTCCGAACTGGTGGCACAGAGTCCTATTTAGAGTAAAACAGGTCACAACATATCCACAATGGTAAAAATAGAGTATACAATGCATACTACATGATTCTAGGTCAATCTGGTCAAAAGTCAACTCTTGGTCAACTCTAAAGTCAAACTAGTCAAAGTTAGGTCAACACTAGTCAACTAGTTAGGGTTTTAGTCAATCTAGCTAAACTAGTTGTTTTAGGTCATTCCTAGTCATTTCTAGGTTAACTAGGTCACTTTTGACCTAAGGTTGACCTTGGTCGACCCTTAGTCAACAAGGGTCAACAAGTTGGGTTTTGGGTCATTAGGGTTAGTTGGGTTAGCCTCTAATGCCATAGGCTAATAATCTTGGCCATAGGCTAGTGTTTAGGTTTCTATATAAACCTATACCTAGTAGTCATACATATATATATATATATCTATATATATAGACATACACTATCTATCTACTACCCAAACACCAATATGTAATACTCTATATAATACAACCCACACTCACATATATATATATCTTACATATATATATATATACATACACATAACTATATAGGCCTATAGACTAAGTATACACATATATCACATAGGTACCTATATATAGATACCATATATATATATATATATCATATATATATATATATAAAACTTATATATATATTACATATATATAGAGAGACATAGAGAGAGGGACATAGAGTGAGAGAGAGTGAAAGAGAGAGAGACTGAAAGAGAGAGAGAGAGGTCTGGACAGAGAAAAGGGGGGGGATGTTCCAGGTTCTGGAACCACTATGGCTCCCAAAACACACACACTATATAACATATATACATACATATGTATATACATATATAACTATACACACACACCCAAAACTCCCCAAAATCGACCCACACTCACAATTACATGTATACTACACATATACTCACTAGAATACGCTATTCTAATACATAATCATTAATAAAATCGAATCAAAATTCGATTTTCAAAAACCTGGAAATAATCTCAAAACTGTGACAGTGCACAGTTGCACTCGAGAGGGGTAATTCGAATAACACAACCTAATCGGGCTAAGACTCGATACTAACGGTTGGTAACTAACCCCCCATAAATACTCTAGGGTCCTAGGACACTGACACGACACCACGACACGAATTCCCGTGTCCAAACACACAAAAACATGACACGGGTAAATCCTGATACACACACGCGTGCACAGCGTCGTGCACGCGTGCAGTCCACTCTAGGACACGACACCACGACACTCAGGACACGTGGTTATGCCCACGTGTTCGCCTAGGATAGGTGCACGTGTCCAACACCCTGCACGGTGTCTACGTGTCCTCTGGACACGACACGAAGGCCGTATCAGTCGTGAAAACACGACTGATACGCACTGTTCTGCGCCGCGTCGTGCAGAGATGCACGTGTCTCGTGCACACGACACGAGCCACGTGGAATCTCGTGCTCGTGTCCACGTGTAGCCCACATGATGGGCTACACTCTCGTGCAAACACGAGGTGTCATTGTGTCGTGTCCGCGCGACACGAGACGCGCGAAGTTGGTGTCTGTGCGTGTGTGCGTCCCAGTGTAGGACCAGTGCGAAGCGAATTTCGTGTCCGACACAAAACGACACATGGTGAAACTTTGGGGGAGTGTGCGCAGACACTGCCCCCGTGTCCACACCAAATTTCACGTGTCCACGTCGTGTCTACAGTGAGAACTGAGGGGGGTGGTAGCAGGACACTGCACGAGGGTCTCGTGCAGTGGGTTCGTGTCCGTTTTGGACACGGACACTGCATTGGTTTGTGTGCAGTAGACTAGGGTTAGGGTTAGGAAGCCTAGGACTAGGTTTTTGTGTAAAAAGTTTTGCAAAAACTGAAAGTCCTCTCCTTTGAGGCATTTCACCAAACACAGAAATTCAAACATGGATACGTGTCCGATACGGACACCAAATTAATCCTAATTTTCACCCAACTAATCCTACAGTTCCCTAGTACCTAGATGCATGCAAATATGAAGAGAAAACACAAAATTAACATGGTTTATGGACATTTACCTATTTGTGCAAATCCAATGAAAATCAATAAGGAGGGGGGGGGTGTGTCCTTCCACTTGGTGATGCCCAAAGCCCCTCAAGCCCTTGATAGCAGGCCCTAACTAGTACCCTCTAGTGTAGGGGAGTCCAATGCAAGAAACTAGAGGTGATTTGGATCAAAATTGATCAAGTTATGGGTGTTTGAAGAAAATAGGATTTTCTAGGATTAAATTCATGTAAATTGATCATGAATTAATGTGGGAGGTTAATATAGGATGTGTGGGCTGCCAAGGGGGTGTTCTTGGCTGGTCATAGCATGGGGGGGTGTCCTTGGGTTACTTGCAAGCTAAGGGAAGGACTTTGTAAAGGGGTTTAAGATATTTTGCATAATTTAAGCAAAATATCAATAAATAATATCTAGATATTTATATAGCTTGACTACCATGAATATCTAATCCCCTTAGCCATTCTAGGTTAGGGTTTAACCTATAGATTAGGGTAATTAGGTTAGGGATTAGCAAGTCACTAATCTAAAAGTCCATGAATAGTAAAATCTCACTAATCCCACTAAATTCCAAATAAATTCCTAAAAATTACCAAAATACCCCTATGGCCAAAAATCACTCAAATGATATTCTAAGCCTATGGTCAAGTTCTCATGGTCATGGCAACTTCTAGGTTAGAGAAACTAGGGTTTACACTAAGGTTTACTAACAAAGTCACAAAGTCACAAGTCATGACTTAGCATGACTTAGAAAATGGTTTAATCACACTAATAATCACTATAAATTATATCATGACTAAAATACTATTAATTAATAATAAAAATAATAAATTTTCAAAAATCCCCAATTTCAGAAAACTGGGTGCTACACCCTGGGCTCGAACTGGCGGGGTCTGATGATGTGGTGTAGGGGGACGGTAAGTCTGCTGGGGTGGCGTCGGCGCTCTCTGCTGGAAAGCCTGACGCTTGGACGGACCCTCATGGTGTACAGAAGTCGGCCTCTTGCATGACAGAAGACGCTCCTCGATGCTCCGGGCTAACTCTAGGCTCTGGTAATAGTCAGTCGTACCGTTTGCCACTATAATGATGCCAATGTCTAGAACTAGACCATGGCAAAACCTACGGGTCATCTCCTCTGGATCAGCAACCAGACTAGGAGTAAAACGGCTCAGGCGACTAAACTCTCCCGCATAGTCATCAACAGAACGGTTCCCCTGCTGGATGTTCTGGAATCGTAGCCCCATGGCTACTCTAGCAGTGGTCGAGAAGAATTTCTTCTTGAACTGGGTCTTGAACTGGTCCCAGGTGGCTCTACCTCTCGCGAACAGCGGCTCATTCCTGAACCAGACTCCGGCTAAGTCTATCAGCAGAAATCCTGCTGCCTCGACCTGAAGGTCATCCGGCATTCTAACTCCCAGAAGCTTCCTCTCTACAGAATCTAGCCAGTCATCAGCTACTACTATGCCCTCAGTCCCTGAGAACTCCTTGGGATTCAGACCCATGAAGTCCTTGACCGTCCCCGCTCTCTGCCGTGGCTCTACATGTGGTGGGACCACGGGACGTCCCTCAGAACGCTCCATGCTCTGGCGGAGTAGGGTAGTCTGCTCCTGATGGGTTGTTAGGAACCCCTGGATCAGTGTGAGCAGTTGGGTCCCGTCGAGTGTGACGGAAGCCTGGGTGGGTATAGTGATAGGGGGTGGTGGAAGTATCGGGTCCTGCTGGGACTGGGATATGGAAGGTGGTATCTGGGTCTGTGGATCTGTGGAGTGGGGGAATATGGTAGGTGGAGGTGTATCAGTCAACTGGTCAGCTGACTGGATATGAAGGGCCCCATTCTCGAGGGTAACATACTGGGATAAACGAGTAAGCACCATCTAAATTACACATAAAAAGACTTATAAGGACTTGTTTAAAGTAAGCAATCATATGCAAGAAAAATCTAATTATAATAGCAAACATGTGATGTACTTCCTATGTTGCAATCCTAGCATTCCTCTAAGTGTTCTAAGCGTCTTTCCTAATGTTGTCTAATTACCTTAAGTTCCTAATTGCAGGCATGCTTGGTACAATAACGTAACCAAACAGTTTAGTCAGGACCTGCATGGGCCACCACTAAAAACATGTCACGACCCGCTACCCAAATTGTTGGGCCAGGCCGAGTCATGCCCAGCCTACGTTGAGATAAAACGTAGTAAGCTGTTCTAAAGACAACAGGATAAGACTAAATGTGCTAACAGTTCTATAAGTGAAGAAGAATCATAAATGCTCCAAACACAAAAGTCGTCGTATATAGTAAAATGTCCAAGTACAAGTAAACTGATATGTAAAACTGGATACATGTCCAGTTACAAAATGATATAGTCTAATACATGTCTACTCTCAAAAGTCTAAGTAAACAAAAGACAACTAGGCGAGGTTCCCCGCAGGAACATCCTCGTAAATAGAGCCGGGTCTTCGGCAGCAATCCCATAGTATGTGTCGTAGAGTAACTCCTCCTCAGTAAGGACACCTACAACGTTATCCTGTCAGGACGGGAGCAAGCACTAAATCTAGCAAACTAGCATATGAAACATGGAAATGAACATGAGAGGAATAACTGGAAAGCATGGCATCATGTAGTCTATCATGGTAAGGACACATATGTCATAGAGACAGATGTATATGTAATATTTAAAACTGTAGTAGGTACGTGATCGGTCAATAGATGTACAATGTGCTGGGGCACATAATAAAATGTATATACGTACAAGTGTAAAGGCGGTAGATGTACATATGCACAAATACAGCTTTGATATAAAGGCCTACGGCTTAGTAACATATAAAATGAAACTTTGCTCAGTACTGTAGAGGGGGATATGATCACGTACACTACTATCAGTTTCCCCATATCCCATATTCTAATCATGTGAGAGATACATCAAGACTATTCTAAGCATGGTGGTAACTGAAAGTACAATATGTAGAGATCTAACTTGCTACCCCAAGGATCAGCATGTAACATGGTGGAGTTTGCAGTTCATTCATGTGACAATATGTAAAGTTCGTAGAAAGTACTTGCCTCTAGCAAAGCAAAACAAAACAAGCTGCGATATCAATGCTATGGATGTCCAGTAACTCGTCGCTGTAGAAGTAAAATATAATAACTTAGTTTTTACACTAAGCTAAAACACTAGGACACTAATTTGTGAAACACGACTTGTGACTGGGCACCTAGCCAAAATGAAGACTTGGCGTAGGAGACCAATGTGGGGCGACACACTATGTTAACTAACTTTCTAGGGTCTTTTATACTAGTGAGGGATGGGGTTCAACACGACTAAAACTCCAAATAACACAAAAAGCTACCAGTCGTAATTAATCAATAAATAAATCAAAAGATCATTGTGTTCTAACAATTTTTAGAGATAGGCAAAAAGCCTAGTTTTTCTTAAAGCAAAGTATCAAAGTGATCCTTGTTAATCATAGAAATTTATTATAATTTTTCTGGAATTTATTAACCAGTACAAATATTTTATAAAAATTAATTTTCCTAAGTATACAGAAAATGAGTTTTGGTTTCATGTACCAAACTAGTGGCAAAACAGTAAATTAAATACTACAAAAATTATACTAAATTAGCTAACTTAACATAATATCTAAAAACTATTTTTCTATATTTTTAGCAATAATTTAAGTATTTTTAGAAAATCAAAAACAGCAATGCACACAATAATTAATTATCTGCGTATTTTGTCCATGTATATAATTTGAACCAAAGTTCAAATACAGGACCCAAGGTCATGAATCAAGTCCAATATGACTTGTACAGGTCTTGAATGTGTGAAAACACATTTGAGCCCAAATACCCATGCTAGACTTGGACACCAAATGGTTGCAGTAATTTAAATTCAATAAAAATATAATTTGGTGATAGTGCAAAATAAATATTATTATTTTAATAAGGCTAATTTGTACAAAAGAATACACATACCTATGCTAAAGTATATACAGATATATAAGGAAAAAAAATACTTAATTTATTGAGTATATATATATTTACAAATATATATATATACATAAGAAAATACTTAATAATATAGTGTATATATATAATATATATATACATAGGAAAAATGTATATATAGACATATATATATATATAAAATTTACTAACTACAAAATATATACATATATATTAAATACTGTTAAAAAATACAGTATATACATATATATACATATTAATATATATACATATATATATATATATATATATATATATATATAAAATATATATATATATATATATATATATATATATATATATATATATATATATATATATATATATATATATATATATATATAAATACAAAATAAAAAGAAAAAGAAAAGAAAACAGAAAAGAAAAAGGAAACACAGAAAGGGGGGCTCGAACCCTGTCCTCAGGAAGGGGGGGGGGGATGTTTAAACGGGTCGAGCTGGCCAGGGGGTCAGCCCGAGCTCAGTGATAGGGTTAGAGTTTAGGTTAATTTTATTAGGTTTAGGTTAGATTAACAATAAAAAAAAATATAAATATCGGCCCTGTGTCCTGACAGTTAAGGACACAGGTATCAGCGTGTCCTAGGCATGCACGACACGCACGAGTTCAATCTTGCGTGTCCAGTTCCACACTTATGCTCGCCAGGACACAGCGAACAACATACATGCGTACGAGACACGCACGACACAGTTGACACAAAACACTCACGTGTCCAGTCGATCGGGGGGGGGATTTGGTGGTCGTGGACGGCGGAGGAGGCGTCATGGCGGTGGCGGAGTGGTGGCGCTGCGGTGGACTCGTCAAGGCGCGTCGGGTGAGGGTGGTTGGAGGCGGTGATGGTCGACGATGGGGCTGGGCGGAGTTCGCCGAAGTAGGGCTAGGTTTTGGGAGTTCTTCGGAGTAGAACGGGGCAGCAGTTGGTCGTGGGGGAGATTTAGGGTTAGGGTTTAGTCAGGGGAGTGAGGGTGAGTTTTATAGGGCTTTTTGAGGCGGTCGGGCAGCCGGATTCGGCGGGGACAGGGCGGCCAGTCGTCGGGGCAGCGGGGTGGGTGAGAGAGCTGGAGGAGAGAGAGTGGGTGACTGGTCGGGGGGGGGGGGTTTGGTAGTTTAGCACAAAAGTCCCCCATGTTTTAGGAATTGCAAAACGACTTCTATCAGCATGAAATGCAAAATAACATTTGCATTTCATAATTAAGAACAAATCATAAATTACAAACTGATATAAAATTAATTCTAAAAATTGCAAAACTTATTTAATTAATTTCAAATAATTTGCAAAGTGATATTTTTATATTAAAAACTCATTTAAAAATATAGAAAAATTCCTAAAAATCCTAATAAAATATTTTAAGGCCAAAACTAACATTAAAATTTAATTAGCACTAATAAAACTAAATTGAAAAATAGGGGCTTACAGAAATCGTAAGTCGTACGATTCGATTCGTCTCGCCCAACATTTCAATCGGGATTGCAAGTCGTGCGGTTCGATTTCAACGTTTCGAGTTTCCTATCCCGTTGATCCGATTGTTGCCTCATGGCATAATCGTTTCGCTAGTTCCCGTCATTCGACCGACACATAAATTTTCAATCGACGTATCATTCAACGTTACAAATCCCGTCTTACCGTTCTAACCGATCATCGAAGAACACTTGCATCAACATGTCGCCATACAAATTTTCAATCGAGTCTCGGTACTCTCCCGTCCGTTGCGGACAAACCTTCCGCAATTCTCACAACGTGTCGATGAAATTTATCGCACAAGTGCTATACCATATACCACTCGGAATCGAGTCATTCATCGCCTACGTGGTATGACATATACCACTCAGAATTCAAGCCATTTCCCTCGCGCTATACTTAGTGTAAACCAATGATCTCTTCCGACTCACGATTTCCGTAGTGATCGTGCTTGATCACAATCATAACTTTGATTCTATCAAATTCGACGCAACTCGGTCAATGTTCTCGTTTGCCAACATAAGTTTGGTGTGCAACCGACGATTCGTTCTATCGATTTACGATTTCAATTCTTTCCTTACGTTGTATCTTGTGCAACAATTTATTTGATATGCGTTGCACCCCGTGCAACAAATTTTACTTTTAATACGCGTTGTACATCGTGCAACGATCATTTTTGACATTTACCGCACCTCGTGCAACGAATTACTCTCGACTTTCCAAGTCAATGCACAATCCGTTTTAACACATTCGGTATTGGCTTATCACTTCTCACTTTCATTTTAACGCATATTCACCATTACTCGTTGCACTTCGTGCATCATTTTACTCTCATTCAACATGTTATATTGCAACAATAACATTCCAAATCGTATTTCATAATTTGTTGCGCTTGCAGCAACTAACATTTTTACGGCTCGTTGCATTTAATGCAATATACCCTTCGCGACTTTCTTAGCAAACATCATGAAATTTCTAAAACACATGCGGCAAAATTTCACGATTTGTATTAGACTTATTGTATGGAACATCCAGTGCAGCATCGAGTAGAGTCAAGAGTGATATCAAGTGGTGGTGGACAACTTTTCGAATTGTAATAAAACGAGCGTCTAGAGGAAATTGAGCCTAGAGCTCTGATACCAATTTGTCACGCCGCGATCCGAAATCACCCGAATCATCGTCCTCGCAGGGGGCATGTTACCGCACGAGCCTGGAGTTGCACTCGTGCAAGGCAAGATGACAAGTTCTCAAATGGTTATCTTTTGATTCGATATTTAACAACAAAAGAAAATAGAGTATACGAAACGAATTCTCTTTATTTATATCCGAAACAGAGATTACAAAGGCTTTCGATAGCCTAACAATACATGCCAGATTGGCTACAACACTCAGGTTCTCTCTTGCCCACAAAGGATTTCACCGTTCCATACATCATGTCTTCTATATCTCGGCCGCATCAATCTAGCTGCGTAGTCCGAGCGTCAATACGATAGCACACTTCAATGCGCTTCGACATTCCAAGCCTTAACACGTTCAAGCAACGCTTCGCCGCGAGCAATCCATTCCCTGCACCCTGCATAAAGCTGGTGGGGGATCAGTACGTTCGTTCTCGTATGTACTGAAGCAAAGATCATCTTTCCAAACCGACATTTTAATATTTATGTTGAATCATGCAACTTAGCTTATGATCTTGCTATGTTCTTCTTAGGGTCAATTTTATGGTATATTCGAAAGCGTAAAGCATGTTATCATAGCAGCATGTTATCGAATTGAATAGGCAAGCAAACAAGCAATCTCGTGTTTGATTTGTGGCGCGACTTCTTACCAAGTCGACGCACCCGCCCTTGCACCGACGCAAGGTGAATACGCCGCGTTCCTTCCCTGTCATATTATATGTGCATCTCTAAGTAGGATCTCCATGCGGGACGCATCTGCGCCTACACTTTCAACCCATCGTTTCTTAACTATATGAAGATCGTGGGCGTATCCACGCCGGAATGGACTAAAGGAGTTTCTCTTTTATTTTTCCTTACTTTCTTTTCTCTCCTTCTTTTCTCTCTCGAAATCGAATTGGGTAGCCCACGTTTCACGGGTTGGGTTGCTATTCCAACAACCGAAACTTACCGCGTGCCTACCATCATTTGCGGCTTCTCCCATTTACGACCGAGTGCTAATCGGACTTCGCAAATGTGCGCCTATCAAAGATTATCATCCCTCCTAGGCCGAACGGTCCCGGTGCTCCGGTGCGCCCGTTCGGAGGAAACGTTCCGTGCACGGAAGATATCATCGCAATTATCTCAAGTCCATTCCATTCGACCATGCAACGCACTATCATTCAAACAACCAAGCATAGCCTTGAGTCCAAGACTCAGACTTTATCATCTCGCGTCTCTTTCGTTAACTTTCTATGTTCTTATGTTTCATACTTCGTTTCAATGATTCAATGGCATCGTGCCTCAACTCAATGCTCGTCAACCGAACGACCCGAAGGTCTCGAACACCTTTCGAGGCACCATGTCATATCCGATAGTTCTGCCACATTCATGCCACAACTGTATTCTCTCGCAACGAAGCCATCTTTTATTATCCCGTGCACGTAGGCACGTTTCAACCGTATTTTCCTGTTCTATAACATAGCATTCAATGTTCGGGGCTTGCGCGCTAGGACGCTCGCCTATTGTCTTCCAATGTTCTAGCCGTCTAACTCGTGCAGCAAAGGCACGGTATGGTTCGTGCACTAAGGCACTTGCCGATTACAGTTATTCCATGTTCTTGCGGCTTGCGCACCGAGGCGCTCGCCTTAGAGATATCTAATGTCCCATAGCGACTCGTGCATATTGATGCATGTTTCATTTCAATTGTTCTAACTTAGTGTTCGACTCACACTATGATTTATCTCCGATCGGACCACGCCCGTGGCGTCGATATGTTAACTTTTAGCATACAATGATATATTTGACTTATCGAATGAAGGAGTAAAAAGAAGTCAATCCTCCCACCTTGAGTCGATACGCCTTCGTCGTTTCGTCGAGCCTATGCGGCTCGATTCCCTAACTTTGTTGCACGGCCACTCTTCTGATTTAGCCATTCGAGCACTTCGTGCTTCGTTGAGTTATACACCCAATTCGCCTTAGCATGCCCAAATCTTAGCCCGTCGTAAGGCGACGATTTGATTTCGCGGACCCCTTACTAAATATTATAAAAGATCGACCTCTAATATTTTTCCGTCAAAGTATAACCTGCACACGAAACCAACTAAAATTAATACTTGCATCGATTTGGACTTGCACCTTGGTCGATTCGATTTCTTAGAATCTTCGAGCCGATTCAACGCACTCATCCTTCGGGACAACGCGGCGCTTCGCATCGATTCAACTCGATGTATTCTTTCGGGACAAGGCAACTCTTCGCGTCAACTTAGTTTGATGCATTGCTCGGGATATCTTAACTCTCGTATCATTTTGCATCGATACATTATCGGGTCAACGCAACTCTTCGAGTCAACGACTCAGCATAATGCATCGTACGGAGTGGGGCATTACAGTACCGGCCTCAATAATTTCGGACAGAGACGGGTGATTTCTATCGCGTTTCTGGACGAGCCTCCAAGCGGCAATGGGGACCAAACTGAACTTTAGTTCGGCATACCATCCCCAAACAGACGGTCAGACAGAGAGGGTCAATCAGATCTTAGAAGATATGTTGCGTCTGTGTGCGATCGACCTAAAGACTAGTTGGGATACGCATTTGCCGCTTGCGGAGTTTGCGTATAACAACAGTTATCAGTCGAGCATTCAGATGGCTCCATACGAGCGCTCTACGGGAGGAAGTGCCGTTCGCCGATATGTTGGGATAAAGTCGAAGAGCGACAAGTGCTTGGGCCGGAACTGGTGGAGCAGGCCGTCGAAAAGGTCCGCTTGATTCGAGATAGACTCCGCATCGCGCAAAGTCGACAAAAGAGCTACGCAAATCTTCGTCGACGACCGCTAGAGTTCTTGGTCGGGGACCATGTGTTTCTGAAAGTAACGCCCATGCGCGGCGTGATACGGTTCGGCGTTAAAGGCAAGTTGAGCCCGAGATTTGTAGGCCCCTTCGAGATCATTGAGCGAGTTGCGACGGTTGCTTATCGGATCGCACTACCTCCTGCCTTAGCTGATGTGCACGACGTTTTCCACATTTCACAACTTTGAAAATACGTGCACGATGCAAGTCATGTGGTTAGCTTCGATCAGTTGGAGCTACGTACTGACTTGTCTTACTCGGAGGAGCCTATTTAAATTTTGGACCACAAGGAGAAAGTGCTATGCAATCGGTTGATGTCCTTGGTCCGCGTGCTTTGGCGGAACCATTCAGTCGAGGAGTCGACGTGGGAGATGGAGGCGGAGATGAAAGAGAAGTACCCCGCGTTGTTTGTCTAAATTAAGGTCAGACCCTTGTTCTTAAGTTTCGGGACGAAACTTTTTCTTAGTGGTATATTATGTAGCGCCCCGCTTTCGATAGGCGACGGAACTTCATAATATGCTAGCATCGAGTCAGATCGGCCGGGAACTTAGATGGCCATCTGACTCGATCGCTAAGCTTGTGTCATATCCCTATTTTAGAAATAGGTATATGACTGTATTTCGACTGTATCTCGTATTTGGAGGATTTTTGAAATTGGGTATTTTTTTTAAAAATTTTATTATTAATTATTGGAGGTGAATTTTTCTCATTTTTATTATTGCTACTATTATTTTCTTGATCCTAAATCTACCCCCTCTAAAATATCTACCTAACCCCTCTCATTCTCTCTCTTCCCCACTCTCCTTCCAGGAGAAGCTTCTCCTCTCTCTCTCTCTCTCTCTCTTCCGACCATCTCTCCTCACCCCCAGCCCTCTCTCTCTCTCTCTTCCGACCATCTCTCCTCACCCCCAGCCCTTTCTCTCCTCCCTCAGCTCTTCTCCTCCTCCCTCTCGACCTCTCCCCCTGGCTGCGGCCGCCGCCAACCCACCACTGCAGCCGCGACCACCGCCTGTGCCACCATCTTCCACCACTGCCACCTCCATCCGCCACCCTCGCCGTGTTCGCCCCCGTCTCTAGCCCTCACCACCACCGCCATCACCCTCCAGCACCACCACCGCCACTACCATCAGTCACCTCCACCGCCACCGCGGTCGCCCTCGTCTCGGCCACCGTAGCCACCCCCTTCACCATGGCCGCCGTCGCCACCACCAGCGCCACCATCATCGTCGTCGTCGCCGCCTCCCTCTCGGTCGGCCTCCTCCGTCGCCACCAGCACCACCACCGCTGCTGCTGCTGCCCCTCCGTCGGAGCCCGACCGACCCCGGTGAGCCCCGATCTCCCCCGCCCTTCCTTTCCTCTTCTCCCCGGTGGCCAGCACCACCGCCGTGTCGTTGCCGCGCCCGGGCCAGCACCGCCTCGAGCGGCGGGACGCCCTTGGGCCCCGTGCTGCTCGAGCAGCGAGCCAGCCTTGGGATACGTGCTCTTCGGGCCACGTGCCTCGGTGCCCGTGCTGCCTCGAGCAGTGTGCTGCTCGATCCGCGTGTGCCTCGTTCTGCGTATGCTTCGGTTTGAGTGCGCTTTATAGGTTTTCGTGCACCCTCGATTCACGCGCTGCCTTGGGTAGCAGGACGCCTCGAGCCCCGTGCTGCCTCGGGCACCGTGCCCCATTGGTTTACGTGTTGCCTCGTTTATGTGTCTCGGCCTTTGTGCCCATCTCGATTTTCATGCCGCTCCGATTTGCGTGCCGCCTCGGTTGCGTACTACTTTGATCTCCTGTCGTACTGGTTTGCATGCATGCATCGATTTGCGTGCCGCATTGGCATGTGCGCTACCTTGGACTTTGTGCCATCTCGGTTTGCGTGTACGTACGGATTTACGTGCTGCCTTGGTTTGTGTATCACTTTGGACTCCGCACCGCATTGATTTGCGTGCTTCCTTGAATCTTGCTCCGTCTCGATTCGCGTGCACGCCTCGATTTGCGTGTCGCATTGATTCGTGTGCCATTCCGATATTCGTGATTTCCTCGATCTACGTATATGTCTCGGTTTGCGTGTCCGCGTCGGTCCGCGTGCCTCGGTTTCCGTGCGAGATCCCTGCACTGCTTGCGGGACCCACACGGTATAGCCTTCTGCCATCTCTTGTGATTATTCTATTATTTTATTATTTAATTCAAATGATTGTTTATTGTGTGTTCTGAGGATCTCGATTGGCGTGCTAGCTTGGATTGCGACTGCCGAAGACTTGCTTACCTAGCCGAGCCCTCTAGGCAAGTATCCCTTGCTCATCGACGGCTCTTGTCCTCTCTCCTAGATTTTATGGTATTTAATTAATTTGTACTTGTAAACTGTATAACCATGATTAGTGTAGCCTAGTAGTAGAACTGCCATGATGATAACTTAGGATAGCTTGGTCCGATACCGGGATAGACCGTATCGGACAACTCGGATGGGTCATCCATACCTCCGAGGACACGAGCATGACTCACATGTATGGACTGTCCCCATATGCCCCGTGTCCGACTCGCGGTCGGGTAACGGCTTTGGCTAACTGTTTCTATGACTTTGTTTGTGGCTTGGATATGACTGTGGGTCTTGGTGCGCCCTGCGTGGCGATTCTTGCTGCATGTGTTGGTTTGGCGCCCAGTACGCATTGTAGTGCTGCTGGAGGCCGAGACTTGGTGTTCTCGGCTAGGATTGGTGCCCAGTACGCATCGTAGTGCTACTGGTAGCTGAGACTTAGTATTCTCAGCCCGCGAGTCCGCAATTCTGCAATTCTGCGGCGGGTAGCGCCGAGTGGTTTTAGCTCCTATTCGTAGGGTTCTCCCATCCAGATTACAAAGAAGACTCTGCCGGATTTTTCCAGAATTCCCAGTTGGGAATTTGGTTTGAAGGATTAGGCAGAACCATTCCTTTGGTTTGCTGGACTGAACTCATGCATGTTCTTCTTGGTATGGCATCCCTGACCCTATTGCCTGCTAGGTAGACTCCCGACTAGATTAGTCGCCTAGCGTCTTGACCTGTCTTGTCCGCCAGATTGTGTAAGAAGAGCGGTTCTACTCGGGTGAAGGTCTGCAACCCTGGTCCTTGTTTGGTTTAAGGGTTGTGGATCTGATCCAGAGTGGTTCACGCAATCTTTGCCTTTTTGACGGTATCACTCATTGAACTCTTGACCTGTGACCCTTCTTTTAGATGGTGTTCTAGTTTAGTTGTTATCCCATTATCTGTCCTATCTGCCGGATTGTGTAAGGAGAGAGTGGTTCTACTCGGGTGAAGATCTGCAACCCTGGTCCTTATTTGGTTTAAGGGTTGTGGATCTGATCCAGAGTGGTTCACACAATCCTTGCCATCTTCCGACGACGTTGATTAGTGTTGACCCATGTGTTGGGATTATGATCTTATTCGAGGATTGACTATGAGGAGATATGATGTTGAGATAGTGATTATGGTAGACTAAGTGGATTCTTAGATAGTATTACTAGTTCTTTGGTGATGTTCTAATTTGATCAGATATGTCTTGAGGACTCTTGGATTTTGATATTGGTGCGAGTGTCTCGCGGAGCGAATAGAATATCGAGGATATCAATATATGATTATTCCTCGACTTCCCAAACGCCCAAACCTGGTACCTTTGCGTATTCCGGTAGTTAGAGAACCTGGTTGATTGATGTGTCTTGGTAGTTGAGGGGCTTGCTTTCTGGTGGCTTGTGATCATTGACTTGGAGGATTCTTGTGAGTCAGAGGCCCTAGCATTGTTAGAGGGATGAGCTTGGTATTTGGTGGTTGTCTTTATTGACGTGATATTCACTCCATCATGGATGGAAGACTCTTGCTAGATTGATCTGGTGGATGGACCGACTTGATGATTGGAGCTGTAGGCTTCCATATATGCTTGAGATGTTATTATAGTAGAGGTTCTGGTCTTGTACTTGACCTGATATCCATGCCACGATGTGGGCAGATGACTTCTTGTAACTGACAGAGTTATCCTGGTCCCAGACCTGACTACCTGTATCCGTGCTATAAGTCCAGCTTACCCTGTGAGGTGCTGGCCCTGACATTGTACTGCGGTGCCCTTTGTCTACTGGCACTTTGAGGTGCTACTTCCATGATTATATGGCATTGTAATGCCATCTTGATAGTCTGGCTATATTATATGATTACCTGCACGGTATCTGGTAGTTGGCCTATAGTCTTAGCGTGGTTAGGATTGCTTGCTTGCTTGTTGCATAACACTAAGGATGGATCACAACTGGGACTATAGGTGCCGAGGCTGATTCTTACTTAGCATTCTCGTACTGAGGTACGACATCTAGGAGGATGAGTATGTGACCACGGCATGTGATTCCGGATAAATGTAGGGTTAATCTAGGCAACTAAAAATGGTAGAAGCATTGGAAGGTAACGGAATCCCGAGATCGTGCATTACCGTCCGCCTCAGGCTCGTCCTGGCGCGTCGGGGTTGGCCGCCACGGATATGACAGTATCCGACTACTATATGTACTCCTGCTTAGCACGGTGGCCTTCCGGGGGACCGTGTATACCTACCTACTATGCGTTATTTGGCCTCGTAGCCCTTGCGGGATATGGCACGATCTGAGGATTCCTATATTGCATTGTTGGGGTAACCCAACCTCCACATAGATAGCCGTAGACTTTTGAGTGGCCGCATATTCACCTAAATTGTATGGCTTGTTGCTTGCTAAGCTGGCTGGCACTTAACGCTGTCCCGGCACGGTGATTCATTCCCTTGTTCTTGTTTGATGTAGGGATGGGTTACCGTTCCGATGACGGACTACGAGTTCCAGTTGACGATGCAAGTATTAGTGGATGTTAGGATGATTGTGATGATCGTTGGTTACTTACGTATTAGTAGTTGGATTGCTGCCTTATATTCTGTAATCATGCGTTGGTACCGCACGATCCCTTACCTTATTTACTGTTTTTAGATGCTATTCCTGTCATATTATATCCTGCTGGTTTTTCTTCGCCCGTCCTTGAGCCTTTCTTTCTGGTACTTGCTACGGTTGGCCTGACCAATCCTGGATTGTTTCCAGATTGCCTGTGACCGACCACGTGGATCTTCCAGACTTGACTTGGAGGACGTGCTTCAGGTTTTGACCATGAGGGAACTGTGTGGGAAGGTATTCTTGTCTATATTATTTCTTATTGTAGACTCTCTGATTATTATATGAGTATTTCCTGTTTTTCATATGATTATCTCTCTTGTCGTTATTTTATTGATTATTGCCTGTGGATATGAGATCGGATTTAGGCCATAGACTGCTTGCATGCTAGGATACCCAGCAAGATTGACAGCCACGATCGCCGTATGACGTTTTATACCTCATACGGAGTAGCTGGCCTAGTCCGTCCCAGTATTTTGGTACTGGGGCGTGACAGCTTGGTAAACGATAACGCTTTGCGGCATCGATTCAAATCGATTTGGACGAAAGTTACGAGAATCGATCCAACTAATGGAACGATTTTTGTTGGAATAAGTCCTAGATGCAGCGGGCTGCGTCTCGGCGAGTGAGCTCTCTATAAGAGTCCCTTCGACGGGACCGGACCGCTGTATGGTTTTCTTGGAGCTTTGCCGCTGGGCTTGATGAAGTGCTTTAGCGTCGTTTTCATGGATGCAATTACAATTTCGATGCAAGGGGAAAAGAAGGAATTCTAATAAAGCGTTGGTGCCATTGCAGGAGCTCGCGTAACTAAGGATTGATGTTGCGTAGCGCTTGCACGATCGGCACGAAGCAAAGTAATCGGTGGGTGATTCGACCTTCTTTTCTACTCTGTCCCGCAAACTTATTCCTTGCTTCGAATTCATTCAAATCGAACGATGCCAAGTTAATTGCATGCCAATCTACTAAGTCAAGAACTCGGAAAAAACGTATCGATTTTGAGTAATCTACTCGAAAAAATACAAGTTTCTCACATAACTGGAAAAGTTTAAGGTTCTAGTAAAAAGATAGACTATTTCATCTGCTGCAAAATATTATAAAACGTTAATAATGGGTTATGATGCCTCGGACAATTTGGTGCCCACGGGACGCTATATCGGTGTACGGCTTTGGGAAAAATGAATCGTTGCATGAGTTGCGAGAAATGATAATGCCATTCGAAACTATCCGCGCTATACGAAACTGGTTGCATATATTAAACTGTTCGCACATAGGCATGGTCATGGACAGCTTGTGCACAAGTTCGTTTTCCTCGAAACGGTATCCGGGACATCGGAACCGATTCGTCCTAGGGGAAATAATTCATCGTGCTTCGGCGCAAGGCATGCGGGACCTTCAGTAAGGCTTGCAACCTAGGCTGAAAGGGTAGCGTCGCATGCCAACTTCGATTAAGTCCCTAGTGGTGCATAGCACCAATGACCGCAAATAAGATAGTTGCATGCTCACCTATTGTCTTATGCAGGTATAAATATTATCTCTGTTTTCATGCAGGAACGAGTACGGCCGTGGTAAGAAATATGATAAAGTGCGATGTTATATTGTATGCTTTAATACTCAAAGACGGCTATCGAATATGAACTGAATTCATTTAGTTCTAATAGAAAGTTAACTCTAAAGCATGCCTATCCTAACAATCAGAGTCGGTTTAGACGAGTTGGTTCATCTCATCCACTTAGCAAGTGTGCTAATCCCCTCCCCCAATTTCCCCAGGTGCGGCGGGAGCTCCAACCTAAAACGAAGCTGAAGTGCGAAGAGGCATTTTGAAGCTCTTCCTATACTGAAGTATTTTGAAGCCAATTCAAGTCGACGGCTTATGTATAAAGGGGCGAATGTATGGGACGGCAAGCGTAGTTCAGGCAACTTGTCGAATGTATTTTCTTTCTGTTTTCAATCAATGTAGCTGCAACGGCATCCAATGTAATTACGACTTGCACTTCGTTGCAAGCTATGAATGAAAAGCATTTCTATCTTCCTATACTGCGTCTTAAATTCTGATGTGATTTGTGAAGTTTTAACTTGGCGTATTTATATCAAATGCAATGTAACGTTCTGCCTTGTACGAGTGCAATTCCAGACTCGTACGGCATCACGCCTTAGCGAGGACGATCGAATCGAAAAAAAATTTACATCGGGGACGAACGTTGCCGACTCGGGACGTGATAAGCGAGGCGCGCGTCCAGTGCTAAAGAGCGCGGCGAGGGGGGAAAACAGCCCGGCGCTAAACAGCGCGGCTGGGAGGGGGTCTTCTTCTTCCTCAAGCTGAGAGGAAGAACACCATGGGTCACAAAACTTTGAAACTTCACAACTTGGTCCATAAAACTCGAAATATGGAATTTCAAGAGTCTAACTTGTGTAAAATTTGATTCTCTACAACATAGAAGCATCAAAATAAGCAAAAATCCATATTTGGTAGATCAAACCCAAGAAATTTCAAAAATGTTAAAAACTTAGATCTAGGAGAATCCAAGCTCCAAATCCAAAAATGTCAAGTTCTAATGTTGTTCCAAATCATCTAATTAAGCTATTAGGCAAATAAAATTTGGTCTTCATGTGGTGGCAAGATGCACTTGCCTATGGGTGGGGTGTTGTGTGGAAGAAGGAAGAAGAAGGAGTTAGGAATTTAATGAGGGACGTAACGAGGAGAGAGAATGGTTGTGGGGATTTAATGAGGGTGGTTGTTGTGGAATGAGGGTGGAGTATAGGTTAAAGTGTTCCATTGGGTTTAAAATTAAACCAACCCAACTAAAGCCGAGCCGAGCCGAGCCGAAATCCAAAATACGTTAAAACCCAAAATTCCGCAAGTCGAGAAAATAAAAATTCATGCCAAAATCCAACTACGAGTATAATTACGAAATACGGAAAATGAGGGTGACATAAGGCGTCGATTTGGTTTCGCGAACCCCTTACTAAATAAGGCAAAATGTCGACCTCTAATATTTCCGCGTCAACGTATAGCCTGCACACGAAAACAACTAAAATTAATACTTGCATCGATTCGGACTTGCGCCTTGGTCGATTCGATTTCTTAGAATCTTCGAGCCGTCTCAACGCAGTTATCCTTCGGGGCAATGCAGCACTTCGCATCGATTCAACTCGATGCATACTTTGGGACAATGCAACTCTTCGTATCGACTTAGTTAGATGCGTTGCTCGAGACAACGTAACTCTCATATCGATTCGTATCATATATTTCATTTGATCAATGCGACTCGCTGAGTCAACTCTCAGCGTAATGCACCGTGCAGAGCAGGACATTACAGACTATGTTTGGTTGTATGCTTAGATGCGAGTTGTATGATCAATGGACTGTGAACTAACCCATGCATGAGTTTGTTTTCCTCGAACATGCGCGCCAGGGCATCGGGACTGTTCGGCCTAGGAGAAATGTTTATCATGGCTAAAGGAAGCACAAGCATTGTGGGACCTTCAGTAAGGCTCATAACCTAGGCTAAATGGGTTGTGTCGTAATGCATTTTGAGAAACGTAAGTACCCATTCTGATATGGTGAATGTCAGTAATCTTCATATAGATAGGGGCCGGTGGGGCTGAAAGTGCAGGCACACAGAGATCCTGCACAAAGCACTTATAACATGACAGGGAAGGAATGAAGCGTATTCACCTTGCGTTGGTGTAAGGCCGAGTGCGTCAATGTCGGTAAGAAGTCACGAAATAACACTGGAGTGCTATTGGTTGCCTGCTTGCTTATGCTAATCATCGATAACATGCTTGCCATGATAACCTGCTTTACTGCTTTCAAATATGCCATGAACTGATTCTAAGATATGGATAGAAAGATCACTAAATTGTATGCTGCATGATTCAATATATCTACTTAATGTCGGTTTAGTTAAAGTGGATCTTTGATCAGTACAGCGAGGACGAAAGTACTAACCTCCTATTAGTTTGCTAGAATGTTCAAGAAATGGTCTGCTCGCGGCGGAGCTTCACTTGATCGCGCCGAGGCATGGAATACCATAGCGTATTGAGGCGTGTGACCGCATTGACGCTCGGACTTGCAACATGATGATGCGGCCGAGATATAGAAGACATGATGTATGGAACGGTGAAATTCTATGTGGGCAAGAGAGAACCTGAGTGTTCTAGCAAATTCAGTTGGGCTATTGAAAGCCTTTGTAACCTTAGTTCATTTATCGAATAAAGAGAATTGTTTCGTATACTCTGTTTTTTTCCGCTGTTGAATAACAATATCAAAGATAACAATTTGAAAACTTGTCATCTTGCCTTGTACGAGTGCAACTCTAGACTCGTACGGCATCACACCCAGTAAGGATGATGATTCGGATAAATCGATGCGAGGATGAGCAATTTTTCGGGTCGGACCATGACATAGGCAAGCCAAACAACCTGTCGCCTAGCGTCCAGTATAACATAGCACAGCAGGCGATCGATCGATTGGCACAAGATTAAAAAAAATATTCGAGAATAAAAGTATGCTTTCGGGTATTGTGTCATACTAAAAGAAGACCGACATGAACAAAAACTTAACCATATACTCCCAAAACTTAAATAATATCTAGACCTGCGAAAATCTATAACTTGATCCAACCCGGGCACAAGAGTTCAACTATCTGAACATGACCAAAATCCGACATGAACATGATCGGATCCAACCCGACTCGACTCGACCCAAACTTGACCATACCAAAACAAGAAATTAATATATCCCTACCCGACTCGATATAAACAATTTTTTAACATGCTACTTTATAAATTTTATGTATGTAACAGTTGTTTTTTTCCCCCTTAAAAACAACTCTTTTTTGTTGATTATTCAATTATATATTAGGTAACAAAAGTAATTTGACATTGATACTATGTAATTGACTTTAAATAAAGTATTTAAATGCATGTTTAGAAGACTAGTTTGTTAAAATTGTAATTTGTAAAATGCAGGAACTATATCCTATGGAATATGGAATTTCATATTTCTGGTATCCCGGGAAATACAACGTATCATACCAAATACGATAATATACAATTTCAAATATGAGTAGTACTAAACAGAATCACTTTTGCCAATGATGTTGTTTAAGTCAATTAATCTTAACCGTTGATTTAAACTATTCAAATCAATGGTTAATATTGTATAACTTAAATAACATCCAACGGTGGATAGCATGGAGATGCTTGGAGATGTAAAAAATCAGAGATGTGGATCCCTCCTCACATATATATATATATATATATATATATATATATATATATATATATTTTATATATATATATATATATATATATATATATATATATATATATATATATATATATATATATATATATATATATATATATATATATTGAAGAACGGGTACTTTTATTAAAAGAGACTGGGGTGGGGAACCCCCTACTGCTTACAACAGGGACTAGCTAACAAGTATATAGCTCTCTAAACTCTCACCAGCTCTCATCAACTCTCCATACACTTGACATCATACATTATATTGTTTACTATTCCTGCAGCCGAGATGGATTTTCCTTCGAAAATCCTTCGATTTCTTTCTCTCCAAACATGCCAAACCGCTGATAGTAATCGGATTCGGATCTTTCTGTATGTATCCACACCCCTATTCTTAAAAGTATGGACCTCTTCCACAATATTAGGCAGGCTCATATTGTTAGGAACCGGGACACCCAGCGTGCTGGCACTCCTCTGCCAAATGGTGCTACTAATTTCGCAATTGAAGAAAAGGTGGTCCCTCGTCTCCTGTTCACTCTCTTTTCCGCACATCACACATGCGCTAGTTGGACTCTGAATGCCGAATCTCTCCATCCTATCTTTCGTCAGAAGTCTATTGTGAATTGCTTTGTATAGGCACAGTTTCATTTTTGTTGCTGCTCCCTTGCACCAGACCACGTCCGCCCAATCCATAACCGTGGAGTGTGGATGAACTTGATCATATGCCACCCGCGCCATGTACTGTCCAGTGGCGGAGTCTAGCCACTCCCACCTGTCGCCGCTTCCTTCCTTATCTATAGGTATTGTAGCTATCTCCTCCCTGTTCCACGCCCCGACATTCCTTGCTGTGAGGTTCCATTATATATATATATATATATATATATATATATATATATATATATATATATATATATATATATATATATATACACACTACTCGATTTGTTTGTATCATTTATCTCGTACTCAAGTATTATTAGAAGAACAATGCTATTTGTACCTTCAAATTGTCCCTCCAAATCATCAATCCTTACGTGGCCGCTGACGTGACATTGTTGATATGGTAGCTGACATGACAAATTTTAAAATTAAAATTAAAATTAATATTTAATAATATTAATATTAATATTAAGATATTAACATGAAAGAAAATTGGATAATTAATTTTTTGGGTTAAAATTTGTTATATCATATGACATGTCAGATGGCACATAATATTATTTAACGTGCACGTCAGCTGTCATATAAGGAGAGATAGTTTGAATGGACAATTTGAAAGTGAGAATATTATTACTCTTATTAGAATGAGCATTTTGGTGATGTTTAGTGGCTGTCCTTAAGTTAGCTATTGGAATTGCCGATGGTACGTGGAGGAGCAGCAAATGAACCCACCTTCCTCCAACTTTCTCATTGGAAAAAATTTCAAGGCCTCGTCTCCAATAACGAAGACATGCTTCCTTGAGCAGTACTTCCAACTTGTTCAAAGTATGATTGTTTAAAGTAGCGTATTGGTACGAGTTTTAACTCCAAATGAATACTAAAGAAAGACTAGCTATTACTTGTTAATGATTTTTCCAATGATATGTACATTTGAGAAACAAACATGCAAGTGGTATGTGTTAAAATCATTGGTTGGAGCATTACTATGAGGATATTCCAAATTAGTATGTTTTTCAATGTTTGTCATGTAATCATTTAGAACATAGGGCAGTCAGATTCATGGCAATAATGGAATTAAAGAAGACATTGGATTTTGTCGAGTTTATAATT
Source organism: Iris pallida (assembly GCA_029216955.1). Classification (NCBI taxonomy): domain Eukaryota; kingdom Viridiplantae; phylum Streptophyta; class Magnoliopsida; order Asparagales; family Iridaceae; genus Iris; species Iris pallida. Next base: position 777,319 of record JANAVB010017398.1, on the reverse strand, counting down.
GCCATTATAAAGAGAGAATATGTTATCGGCAACTTGTGGAGTTGAAATGCTGCTCGGAATGTCGACAATCAACAAACATATATAAAATACATTGGCTATTGGCTTTACCTGGAATGATGTTGAATATGTGAGATTTTGGCAATGCAAGTCGACCTCAACGAGTTTGCATGGATGTGACTTCATACTATATATAAGAGTCTATTAAACTTTAATCAAAATTAGTAAACATAATTTCAAGCAAAATTTAAACAAAATTAGAGTAGTATAATCTATCATAAATGCTATTTAGCTTCCAAATTTTTTGGGTGATACATCTCCCCTTATGTGGCATTATGACATGGCTGATGACATGACAGTTGACATGACAAAATTAAACATTAAAATTAATATTATATTAAAAGTAATATTATTATCAAATTAACATGAACATTAATATAAAAATTAAGATTAACATTAATGTTAACTTTAACATTAACGTTAAAATTAATATTAACATTAAAATAAAATTAGCATTAACATTAACATTAAAATTAATATTAATATCAAATTAACATGAATATTAATATTAACAATAATATTAGTTAACATTAATATTAAATTAAAATTAGCATTATCATTAGCATTAACATTATCAATAATTTTTTTGGGTAATTAATTTTTTTGGTTAAAATATGATATGTCAGTTGCCATTGCAAATACCATATAATGGAAGATGGCATCATCCAAAAATTTTGAAAGTCAAATAGCATAATTGATAATCTATACAGATGGCTCGCACCTCCCGATTTCTTTGTTATCACAGGATACCCTTAAGGGGGCGTTTGGTACGCGGTATTTTTTTTTATTTCCGGAAAAATTTAAGATGGAAATCTATTACCACGTTTGTTTGACGTATAAAAAATTTATTCCCGGTAATTATAAATACCGGGTAAATAGTTTACCCACAAAACATGAAAATTCTATCCCTTGAGAATAGGTGGATTTTTTTTTTTTGCCCGGGAAAATAAAAATTGTCTAAATTTTTTTCTTCTTTTTTGATCAATTTTGATTAGTTTGAACATTTTTTTTCTTTTTCTGTCGTTTTTATCGCTTTTTTGTCATTTTTTACCCATTTTTTTGTCTTTTTTTTTTTCACTTTTTGATTATTTTTTGTCGTTTTTATCGTTTTTTTGTCATTTTTACCAATTTTTTATCGTTTTAAGAAATTTTTGTCGTTTTTACCCAATTTTTGTCTTTTTTTGTCACTTTTTGATTATTTTTTGTCGTTTTTTACGCAATTTTTGTCCCTTTTGTCGCTTTTTTGTCAATTTTTGTCGTTTTATGCGATTTTTTGTCGTTTTTGTAGTTTTTTTTTTTGTTTTTACCTATTTTTAGTCGTTTTTTTGTCGCTTTTTGGTCATTTTTACTGATTTTATGGCATTTTTGTCATTTTTGTCGCTTTTTTTGTCGTTTTTTTTTTGTCGCTTTTACCCTTTTTTGTCGTTTTTGTCGCTTTTTGGTTATTTTTTGTCGTTTTAACCGATTTTTTGTCCTTTTGTCGTTTTTATCGATTATTTTTCGTTTTTATCGCTTTTTCGTTATTTTTGTCATTCTAACCGATTTTTTGTTGTTTTTAACCTTTTTTGTCGTTTTTAACCGATTTTTTTGTCATTTCTTGTCGTTTTTAACCGATTTTTTTTTGTTTTAACCGATTTTTTTGTCCTTTTTTGTCGTTTTTATCGATTATTTTTGTTTTGTCGCTTTTTGGTTTTTTTTGTCGTTTTAACCGATTTTTTGTTGTTTTTAATCTTTTTTGTCGTTTTTTAACCGATTTTTTATCGTTTTAATCGATTTTTTGTCCTTTTTTGTCGTTTTTATCGATTATTTTTGTTTTTGTCGCTTTTTGGTTATTTTTGTCGTTTTAACCGATTTTTTTGTCGTTTTAAACCATTTTTTGTTATTTTTTTGTCGTTTTAACTGATTTTTTTGTCATTTTTGTCGTTTTATCGATTATTTTTCGTTTTTTTTGTCGCTTTTTTTGGTTATTTTTTGTCGTTCTAACCGATTTTTTGTTGTTTTAAACAGATTTTATGTTGTTTTTAACCGATTTTTTTGTCATTTTTTTTCGTTTGAACCGATTTTTTTTTTTGTTTTTTTTTGTTTTTTGTCGTTTTTGTCGCATTTTGGTTTTTTTCGTTTTTACCGATTTTATGTCGTTTTTGTCCTATTTTGGTTATTTTTGTCGTTTTTACCCTTTTTTGTTATTTTTTGTCGTTTATACATTTTTTGTCGCTTTTTGGTCATTTTTGTCGTTTTAACCGATTTTTTGTCGTTTTTCATCGTTTTTGTCGTTTTTTTTATTTTGTCGTTTTTACCATTTTTTTCGTTTTTATCGATTTTTTTCGTGTTACCGGTTTTTTTATATTTGTTCATTTTTTTCGTTATTATTAGTTTTTATTTTTTCTCCGTGAATATTTATATTGTCATCAAACATGGAAATGTAATTTTCCCAGAAATTTAATTCCTTGAAATTTGATTCCCGGAAATATAGAATTCCCGGCTATATAGTATTCCGCATACCAAATGCCTCCCAAGTTAGAAATAATTTTTCAGTAAGACAAGTCTATGACAACAATTAAGAATTAATATATAGCACGCCCAAGAATGCAGGACAACTAATATAAAAATTCAAATATGGACGATTGACAACTAGCACTCTTTACGTTTATTGCTACTCTCTTTCGAGGAGACCAGGAAAAATCCAATGAGAGGAGAGGATTAGAACTATTCTGATTAATCAGGGACTTCTTTTTGTTGGCTCTAAGAGAAGGTTATATAAAATATAAGCTATATTAATCAAGACTCTATGAACATAAGCCCGGCTAGTTCTCTCTAATGGCTGAATCCTTGAGATGTAGTTCTCCATAGACTTCTATTATTTATAATAGCATGATGACAAGCGAATACAATAGTATGTTTACAAGATTATGGAGAGATAATTATATCTCTATTATTAGTTTGCACAATCTTCCAATATTTAATTACAATAAAAATCTAAAGTTTACAAATTTTCAGCCAAGGATGGCATATATATACTCCCGTAGTGGAGGATAGAACTATATAAGCTCTCTTCTTTAGTCCATTTCTGAACATTATGTATGACATTATGTTTGGTGCAGAAGTACAGAACATGACACATTTATATTTCAAATGTTGCTTAAATATGATAGGATGAATAATAAGTATTCATCTTGCATCGGTATAAGGGTGAGTGCGTGGATGTTGGTAAGAAGTCGCCTTGAAGTGATACATATACATGTTGCATGTTTACTTACGCTAATCAAGTATAACATGTTAACTATGAGTACATTCTTTACTGGTTACAATATGTCATGAAACTGATCCTAAAACAATGATAAAAAGATCACAAATTAAGCTGCATGATTCACATCTTTACATAGTGTCGATTTATGCGGGTGAGTTTTCCATTCACCAGTATGAGATGTGTAATGATACTCCAACCTCCTAAGTATTGAAGTAACTTGGACGTGTCGAGACGTCAGAGCTCGGACTTGCAACATGATGATGTGGCCGGAAAATAGAAGACATGTTGTATGGAACGTCGAGATTCTTTATGTGCTAGAGAGTTCATGAGTGTTGTAAGCCAACTGACATCTTCATTTGGGGCTATTAAGAGTCTTTATATTCCACTGCGTTATCAATAAAAGACAATTGTTCTGTATTCTAACTCTGTGTAACATCAGTATGACTATGCTTTCTTCCGCTGCGAACGTTTGAATTAAGATAACAATTTTAAGATTGAACATCTTGTCTTGTATGAGTGCAACTTCGGACTCGTACGACATCACATCCTAGCGAGGTTGATCGTTCCGTCTGAACCGATGCGAGGACGAAGGATTCGACGGATCGAAACGTGACAATTAGAGGGCTATGTTTTTTATGCTAGATTATTTAATTATGAAAACAAGTATGATTTAGTTATACCCCATATTAAGATGATGATGATGAACATGGGTAGCTGAGAGTAGATTCAAGTACTATGATTGGTGAATATGTTGCCAAGAATAAGCCAAGCAAGTTATGGGAATTAGGCTAAGGGTAGCTTGTAGATAAGATAGGAGGTCGGGGTGAGTGTGGGGGTCAGCTCTTTAGAGGAGTTGTCCTCTCTTCATCTCTCACGGAGAAGAAAATAGAAGATATTAGATCATACTTACTCGTATTATTTGAGGATGACCGGTAGTAGAATTACGTACTGATACAGTGTTGTGGTCAATTTTTGACTACGGGATTTGAGAGAGAGAAAGAGAAATTCTCTAACGGCTGAATCCTTGAGTGTTCTCCACGGGCTTCTATTATTATTTTTTGAACAGGAATTCATTGATAAAGTCATGTAATTACAGAGTTCATGTCTAGTGTGACATGGGCTGAAATACAAGGTGGAATAACTTCATAAGAACAAATGAAATTAGAAGAGTTGTTAAGCAATGCATAAGAAGCTAACGTATGAGCACATTGATTAGCATTCCTATTTGTGAAACAGAAAGAAATGGACGAATCCAATTTCGACGGGCTTCTATTATTTATAATAGCACGATAGTTTAACAACCGAACACAATATACAATAGTATGTTTACAAGATTATAAAGAGAGAATTACATCTCTATTATTGGTTTACACAATCATCCAACATTTAATTACAACAAAATGTAAAAATTAAAAATATTTAGCCAATGCTGGCATATATGCTCCGTAGTTGAGGATAGAGCTATATAAGCTCTCTTTCTTTAGTCAATTTCTGAACATGCCAACCCTGGTTGGTCGGGTTCAGCATATAATGTCTTGTATTTTTCCTGTTGAGTTCGTTTAGAACATTTCAAAATCTACAAATCCGGTTGGTTTCTTTGTTCCTGGCCGGCTCGTAGTATAACGAAATCACCATCCAAGTCGAAGCTCTAAATCCATCTCCTCAGCAACAACGCCATCATCATCATCATCACTACTCACGCAGCCATTCCCTTTGATATTAATGTCTCTCATCATCCCTACTTTATCCAAGAGAGGGACACCAGCATAGGGAGAGACTGATAGAAGAGTACTCGAATAATCTGCGGCGACGGGAACAAATCCCGGGGACGGGAAGACCGCCGGTGAGGACGAACTGGCAGCGGTGGACGAGAGGGAAGGATTAGGTCCCTGCGGGAGCTGCTGAAGCCGGGCACGGTCCCGTCGGTGGACATTCATGTGCCCGCCGAGCGCCTGGGCCGACCGGAACTCCCTCTGGCAGAAGGTGCACGTGTAGGACCGAGGCGGCCACGTCGTTCCCATGGCGCTGCTCATGTCCTCCGCGAAGGCCCGAACCTCCCACGAGTCGCCATCGTCGGCAGTTGGGCGACGGCCGGTGTAGTTCCACGTGTTCAGTTGGTGTCGTTGCTGCTGCTGCTTTTGTTGTTGGGCTAATTTTTGGAGGTTCTGGGAAAGCATGCCAAGTTCTGTTGCCATAGGGTTTTGAAGGAAGCGGAAGAAAAGTAAAGGGAGACTTTGAGATGATTCTAAGTATTAATACTGTACTGAAGCTGCGGCTGCTCTTTATAGGGGAGGGGAGCTCCTTGTGTATCGCCAATGTCCAATGATGGGAAGTAAAGTTTTGAAGGTGATTGAAAATGAAACAAAAACAAAGTAGGGAACGTTGCACGAACACGCAATTAGAATGCCTTCTACGTGCATTGTCTCCATCGCCTTCTATTCGTTTAGAAAAATGATATTTTGTCCATAGTTTAGGGACGTGCTCACAGGTCCAAGTAACAGTCAACCATTGGCCCTCCTGACTCTACCCCTTTAAAACTCGGACCAGAGGCCAATAGAAAGCTACCACGTGGCGTACAGTCACGCCTACGATCACAAACCGCAGATAAAATAACAATGTCTATTTGTTTATTGCTACTCTCCCATTGGGATTCGAAGAGAAATCCAAGAGAGGGGAAGTCCAGAACTATGGAGATGTGGATGTACTGCTTCTCTTGTTGTTTCCAAGACAAGTTACATGTAGTATATGCCAATCAGCACCTGACAGTTGGTCTATGATCATCGGCCGGCTGCTCCTCTTTGTTTCAAGAGACGGTCCATTTCATTGGTTGTCCTTGTTGTTTGGGACATTAGTGACAGTTTTGGAAGAATACAAGCACTTAGAATTATGTTAATGACTAGATATCTTGCCTTGCTCTAGTTGGTGTAGCACACAGACTTGAAAGAATAAAATGGAACCGGTTATTAATTAATGGTTGGAATCTTTTAAGGACTGCAAGCTTGTTTGCTATTAGGAGACTGGAATATAGTATGGACCTTTTTATTGTAATGTAACTTGTAATGTGGACCATATCAAGCATGTCCATGAATGAAATGCAGTAATCATATTTAATTCTAGCCTTTACTCGATCAAATCCGTCGGAGAAAGAGATCTTCCCGTCCTGATAGTAAGGCGGAGATGCGGCCAAAGAAGAGGAAATAGCAATCTTGCTCAACAATCGTACCTTGACTGTAGATCCGTGTAGATTAATTGTGTGTTGTTATTTTCTAGGGTTATTTACAAATTCAGTACCTCAGGCTTAGTACTTCGTCTTAATTAGACAAATTTCAGGGTCTCTCCCTGAGGATCTCATTATTATTTGACTGATGATTAGTTCATTACAATGTGATTAAAGTTTAATTTCCTCTAGTATAGCGAATAGGTCAGTCCTAAGTTACAGAATTCTGAAATTGTCAGTCTTTTGTTGCCATTTCTTCATATTCCCCAATTTGCATAAGGTTAATGTGTACTTTTTACATAATGAACCAGGCCAATATGTAGGTAAGGTTTTGCTGCACTCTGACACAACTGGGGCTTCTATAACATTTTCACATGTTGGCTTGCGAGCAGCAGGCCTAACAAATTGTCTTCCATGGACTAAGCATAGAATCAATTTTCTTCGAGTAAATTGACAAGCATAGAACCCAGTAAATTTTATTGGCTACTTGCAGTGCCCTGGAAAATGTCATTGGCAAGAGCCCCACTTCCGGAACGAGTTTGAATTCCATCATTATCCTTTAGTCCTTGTCACAGTGAAGATTGCTAGTTACCTTCTCTATGTTAACCTTTTCAAATTTAGGAAGGAGAACATCAGGGCTGTTTTTGAGCAAGTGCAAGCTGTACATGAACCGAAAAATTCCAAAATTTTCAATTTCCACATATGTTACTAATGTGAAATCTCCATTTTTTAGATTTAGGTCTTCTTATGTTTTAGAAACTACAGTAACAAGATCCTTAGAATGTCAGAAAAAAGTCTTAGAGCCCGGGGTTAGGAAAAAGACCCTTCTTAGTATTTGTATCCGGTCCTTAAAATGACATAAATGGCCTTGAATTGAAGAATGTGATACTCAATTAGATAAGGCTTCAATTATGCGTTTTAAGAATAAGTGTCGAACTTTTAAGTTTGGATAGGTTACATATCGTTTTAAAGTTTATCATTATATTAGCCTGGTTTAGACCGGATTAGTTACTTTTGATTTCTTTTTTTTCCTTTTTTTTTTCTTTTTTTTCCAACGCGTGCGGGCTCAGTATAATCGTGTGTCCCACGCACACGATTCTTGGCCTGTCGTATGGAACGACTTTTGGAGTGCGGACGTAGTCCGTTGGCCTTGTCATCATCGCCGTGCCCACGCACCCCCGCGCGCTCCAGAGCTCCGCTCGGATGCACACCGTCTTTCGACGGCAGTTACTCAACACCTCGCTTTGCCCACGACGCCGAAGAGACGCCCTCGACGACTAAGGGTGACCGCACGTACGACGGCCACTGATTCCCTGCCGACTGCGACTACCGATTCCGTCCAGCCGCCCGTTCTATGCGCACGACGCGCATATTGGCGACGATCGCCGACGGCCTTACGATCGAGCCTGCGATCGTTTATGGCAGACGTCTTCTCGTCGCCCTCAGCAGCGCCGCACGACGGGCCGCGTGGTCGGCCTGTCGCTTATACCCGTGGGCGAATGATGCCGATTCTCCGATCCGTCGCACGACGACCGTGCACTGAGTTTGCTACACGGACGCCTCATTCTGCCCCACGCAGGCTCAGTTCGTAGCCCTATATCGTCAGGTCTCCGACGTTGTGGAGGCCCCGCATCGCACAGGCTAACTCATCATCGCCCTTGATTTCATCTTTTCGTTGTTCATGTGTAGTGACCCGCTCCGCCCTAGCGGAACGCCGATTTGAAACGGCAAGTGCAACGACTCAAACGAGCCGTCGACCCGAAGAGTTGCTTCGACCCGATGAAGTATCGATGCGAATCGATGCAAGGCTTACATTGGCCCGACAAGATGAATCCAGACTTAGACTATCGAAGGCGCGCTCGGAGTATCGCTCGGCCAATGCGAACATCGCTAAGGTGGGTGGCTCCGATGAACCCGTCTTTGCTTAGCCTAGACACATAACAATACGGACACTATCACTGAAATCGTTAGACGATAACACCGCGTATGCTAATAAATGACCCAACGCACCTAGCTAAGGGATTAATCCCATCTTGTATGCTTGTATAGAATATGGAAAAGAACATGGAAAATACGAGAACTCTCGCACCGCGCTCCACGCTCGTGCTAAGGCACAAGCTTGCGTTCAACAATGAAACAATGAATAGTTTACAACAATGAAACGGGAAGACTATCAACATAGTCGTTCCTAGTAGAGTTTAGCAACATTGAAAGGCTATAGGACCAATAGGTCGCCAAGGCGACTCCCGCACAGGGAGTTGCAAAATGTATGAATGAATAAGTGAATGAATGAATCAACGAATGAATGAACGAACATGTGAAAGAACCAATGAACGAACGAACAAGGGAAAGAAAGAAAGAAAGAAAAGAATGAATGAATGAAAGATAAGAAAGAAAAGAATGGTTAGCGACAGGTATGACGGGCACGTGCAACGGGGCTCGCTACCCGCGCTGCACGGACGCCAACCTGGTCGATAACGTAAGAAGGCTAAAGGTTAGCCTACGGCTCAGAGACAGCCGTTAAGTTAAAAAGACAAGTTAATACGAAATGGTCGTGGACAAACGGTACGAGCGAGGGGTGGCATATGCTGTGCCGTAAAGAGAAAGGGATTCCGCGGTATGGTCAAAGTATGAAGGACTTGCCGGTCCGGACGGAATCAAAAAGGGGCTTACGGACAACCTGGGTGGGGGCTTGGCCACAACGGAAAACGTAAGTGCGGGATATTTTTTAAGAGACTATCAGGGTGTACCAGCCGCACGCCATGATAGGTGAGAAAATACCAAAGAGAATATGTCCAGGATGGCTTGTGATGCCAGCGACCGATGCATATAGATTAGGTGGGCTTTGCTGGTGGCAATCCACGTGCAAGTCTTTGCATTAAAATCAAAGTAGTCTAAGTTAAATGAACAAGTGCCTACTGAATGACTTGAAATGTGTCACTCCAAATGATAAAATGAATACGTCGTACAAATGAGTTAAAGAACACGCCTATGACGCGCTAGGACCCGAGGCAGGGACTCGCACTTGCCATTGAAAGTCCACATGAGTTATGTCTCTTGATATTGAAAGTTTATATAAACTGTTGTCTAACTTGGTTTACTTGGAACAGGAAAGACCGGACGGTAAGTATCGGTAAGTCGTGCATGTATTTCCATGCGACACTTGAAATTGGCAACACGGGATAGGTTATGATATATGCCATGAAAATGACCCTAAGGCAAGACTAGAAAGACAATGAATGATAGAGATGCACATAAGTAAATGGAACGTGTTCGGTAATGATAGCATTGTGGGCGAGCTAGCCTCCCCACCAGTGCATAACAATGTACTGATAACCCCACAGTCTGCATGCAGGATGCAGGAGGCGCCGGCGGGTACGGAGCTTCCATCGAACGTGCTAAGGCGCGGAGCTATCTCTGGGCCTTGGAGCGTTGCAAGGAGCTGGAGCACCCTATACAGGACATAATGTATCAGAACATCGCCATGAATCATTCCATCTTGTAAGCCACTTGGCACGCCTTTTATGTTTCAGAGAGAGAGAGCTTGAGCGATTTGTAATATCGGCCTAGCGCCGCTTGTAACTTCTTGAATATCAATGAAGAGTTTGATTTCGTATTCAACCTGTGTTCATTTACTTTCTGCTGCAAATGGGGACACTCTGTGCGACTCTGTGGCCTAGGAATCAAATCGGCCGTTTCTGGACTTGGCCTTGCACGGGCGAAATCTAGGCCCGTGCGGCATCACGCCTTAGCGAGGACGATCGCTCCTACGGGAGCGGGGCGTGACAGATTGGTATCAGAGCACGGCTTTATGTCCTTGGACTTCATTTCGATTTTTCTCAGTTTTGAAAGCTCGTTAAAACAAAAGAAGTGTACGCTCTCTCTCGTTGTGCCTTGGGATGTTCCATACAATAAGTCTAATATTTTCAAAAGCTCGTACGAGTACTCGGTTGGACAGGATCGATAGGCGAAGGCCTTTGTGCCACCACCACGGACTTGAGTTGGAAGGAACCGATGCTAAGAGTTAGCAAACGCAGTGCGTGCTTGAATGAGCTTACGCTGACAGCAAACGAGTACCCGAGACCAAAATATAGTCCGCACGGGATAGTTATGCACACGGCCTTTTGGTTATGTTGTGCCGCGTATCGCGCACCTCGACTTCTAGTACAATCGAGTGGCGAGCGATATCAAGTACCGCTCGGTCGGGAACGGAGGTACACTTAGTGTATATCGATAGGAACGCTATCAAACTAACGCTTAGGCGTGCACGAAAGATTGGCTTGGATTTTGAGGATTTGTATGAACGACTTAGTACGTCGAGGCGATGTGAACGATTACGCTAGAAATTCGTCGAACGAATCTGAAGGATGTCTTAGCGCACGACGCGAACGTGATTGAGAACTAGATCGTATGGCTTGAATCCGAGTGGTGTATGTGATAGGTTCGGAGAAGAATAAGAATGAGTGTCGACGACTAGTCGAGTGGCTTGAACCCTGAGTGGTGCTTGGACGTCATAGAAATTATTCGAGCAAGGCTAAAGGATTTACGGATCGTACGAGTATGTCGGCGAGGCGATGCGATCGCGCAAAGCCTTAGAACGCGTCACGCTTAGTTGGTCGTGACTTCGAATGTCCCGAACGAGATGTCGATCAGACAACTTGTCAATGGGCAACGCGAGTTAGAAAATGGTTCGGAATGATGAATGAAAATGAATGGTCTTGATCGAGGAAACTTAGAGGATCGCACGTACGATTCGGATCGAGTTGAATGAACGTATGACTTGAGTTTGGACAACGATCTTGAAACTAGCTTGAAGAATAGCAATCAAACTTGATCTTGAGGAAATTGTGGAATATCCAACTCGGACAACAGCATCAACGCACGACTCGAAATCGGTTGCAAAGGAAGATCGTCAGGTTACGCATATCATCGATGGTATTGAGGCGTATCAAAGATCGATATACGATAACTCGGGGGTACTCTGACTCGGCAAATGACGATCGTACAAATGTTGTTGTTCCGTTGGATGTTACACTTAGGATGTTAAAGATGTGTCAAGAGAAAGATACATTGGGCTCGAGGATTTTCTAGTGAACGCATGATGGTCAAACTATCGAATTGATTTGGCTTGGATGAAAATGTGAATGCTTGGATTTGCTTCGTTGACAACCACAACGTTGACATTCTTGTCTTATGCGAGCGCAACTCCAGCCTCGCACATGCGTCGTGCCAGATTGTGACGATCACTCCGCGTGAGTGCTGATATGGTGATTCATACAGCGGGAGATTGAACTTGGATGGCATGGCAAGTCGATTGCTTCGACTTGTGGTTTGACGCGAAGGTGGACTCGAGAATGTAATTGTGTGCTTGAAGAATTGAACTCGAGGATTGAGTAGGTCCAATCCGTGTATCGAGAATGGGTTAGTCTAAAACTCAAACAAGAGTTACGCCCCGATGAGAATGATTATTCCGCGGAAGCGTTGCATGGTGATTCATGAACCGCCGTGGACAATCGGACTAGCGTGAGATTGGGGCGCAATATATTGTCGAGCTGGATGACCTCGTGATCGAATACGTGAATTGGTTAGAACTGGTGATTGAACGAAATTGAATATGTGCAACGTAAGTCTTGATGCGAATTAGGTGATCATGCTCGATGTTTAGAAATTTGAGTGAAACGAACTTGGGTAGAAACTCCCGTACAAGCGAACAAATGATTTGACCATAGGATTTGGGGCAAGCGTCGTACAATGACCTTACACGACGAGCCACGGACCCGATGTGTAACTATGACATTGTGAGCTGACCTAGCGGATAGGCGGATAACCCTATGCCGAGTGATTGAACCTATGCGATGGCATTTACAGTATCGTCTGGACGGACGATAGACCTGGAAAAACAAGACTTAGAGTAGGACGGGGAAACTGAGAGTGTGCGTGAACGACAACGAAAATGGCCCCAAACGATGGGAATGATAGGAATGGATGATGCGCAAGTAAAGTTGGAATAACGAATTGAATCTTTGGTCGAAAGATGTACTCGATGATAGTGTAATACTTGGTCTCGAATCAGACGGGAATTACTTAGACTTGGCCGACTCCGCTAAGAAGAAATCGTATTGATTTCGTTGACAAGAGCGCTTGAGAAGCGAATCGAATCATCTCGAGAACCGAGATAAACGATATGTGATACACAAATGAGTTCGATTTTAAATCGAAGTTAGCAAAACGATCGACAAATCAAAACTATCACAAGTAGCTTGTCCGACTTCGCTAGTCGCTAAGCTTGGTTGAAATGTACGTATTCGGAGGACGCCTTGAATGCGTGCACTATCCAAACTCAGCGATGTGATGAACTCGAATGCAGCTGCAAGTGGGTGTTGAGATGCGCATGAACGAATGAGTGAGTTTGCCTCAGCCTACGACTCTCGTGTTTGAGAATTTCAACGCACCTCGTGCGACCGTTTCAGTCCCATGATACGTCAAAAAAAAAGCAACCATGTCGAAGAAACACTTGAATTGAATAAGTGCCATCAACTTTAAAATGAATGAAAAGTTACTCAATAAAAAAATCGACCAAATGTATGCGACACGAAACTTAGAAAGGTATCGAGTATAGTTCGGTGCCATAAAACGATAGAGCCGTTCGATAGGGATTGCCTAAGAAACACGACGACGCGAGTTAAGGAATGGTAGGATGACCTGCACTCAGGAAGTCTCGAGGACGAGACTTGTTTTGAGTGGTGTATTATGTAGTGACCCGCTCCGCCCTAGCGGAACGCCAATTTGAAACGGCAAGTGCAACGACTCAAACGAGCCGTCGACCCGAAGAGTTGCTTCGACCCGATGAAGTATCGATGCAAGGCTTACATTGGCCCGACAAGATGAATCCAGACTTAGACTATCGAAGGCGCGCTCGGAGTATCGCTCGGCCAATGCGAACATCGCTAAGGTGGGTGGCTCCGATGAACCCGTCTTTGCTTAGCCTAGACACATAACAATACGGACACTATCACTGAAATCGTTAGGCGATAACACCGCGCATGCTAATAAATGACCCAACGCACCTAGCTAAGGGATTAATCCAATCTTGTATGCTTGTATAGAATATGGAAAAGAACATGAAAAATATGAGAACTCTCGCACCGCGCTCCACGCTCGTGCTAAGGCACAAGCTTGCGTTCAACAATGAAACAATGAATGGTTTACAACAATGAAACGGGAATACTATCAACATAGTCGTTCCTAGTAGAGTTTAGCAACATTGAAAGGCTATAGGACCAATGGGTCGCCAAGGCGACTCCCGCACAGGGAGTTGCAAAATGTATGAATGAATAAGTGAATGAATGAATCAACGAATGAATGAACGAACATGTGAAAGAACCAATGAACGAACGAACAAGGGAAAGAAAGAAAGAAAGAAAAGAAAGAATGAATGAAAGATAAGAAAGAAACGAATGGTTAGCGACAGGTGTGACGGGCACGTGCAATGGGGCTCGCTACCCGCGCTGCACGGACGCCAACCTGGTCGATAACGTGAGAAGGCTAAGGGTTAGCCTACGGCTCAGAGACAGCCGTTAAGTTAAAAAGATAAGTTAATACGAAATGGTCATGGACAAACGGTACGAGCGAGAGGTGACGTATGCTGTGCCGTAAAGAGAAAGGGATTCCGCAGCATGGTCAAAGTGTGAAGGACTTGCCGGTCCGGACGGAATCAAAAAGGGGCTTACGGACGACCTGGGTGGGGGCTTGGCCACAACGGGAAACGTAAGTGCGGGGTATTTTTCAAGAGACTATCAGGGTGTACCAGCTGCACGCCATGATAGGTGAGAAAATACCAAGGGGAATATGTCCAGGATGGCTTGTGATGCCAGCGACCGATGCATATAGATTAGGTGGGCTTTGCTGGTGGCAATCCACGTGCAAGTCTTTGCATTGAAATCAAAGTAGTCTAAGTTAAATGAACAAGTGCCTACTGAATGACTTGAAATGTATCACTCCAAATGATAAAATGAATACGTCGTACATATGAGTTAAAGAACACGCCTACGACGCGCTAGGACCCGAGGCAGGGACTCGCACTTGACATTGAAAGTCCACATGAGTTACGTCTCTTGATATTGAAATTTTATATAAATTGTTGTCTAACTTGGTTTACTTGGAACAGGAAAGGCCGGACGGTAAGTATCGGTAAGTCGTGCATGTATTTCCATGCGACACTTGAAATTGGCAACACGAGATAGGTTATGCCATGAAAATGATCCTAAGACAAGATTAGAAAGACAATAAATGATAGAGATGCACATAAGTAAATAGAACGTGTTCGGTAATGATAGCATTGTGGGCGAGCTAGCCTCCCCACCAGTGCATAACAATGTACTGATAACCCCACAGTCTGCATGCAGGATGCAGGAGGCGCCGGCGGGTGCGGAGCTTCCATCGAACGTGCTAAGGCGCGGAGCTATCTCTGGGCCTTGGAGCGTTGCAAGGAGCTGGAGCACCCTATACAGGACATAATGTATCGGAACATCGCCATGAATCATTCCATCTTGTAAGCCACTTGGCATACCTTTTATGTTTCAGAGAGAGAGAGAGCTTGAGCGATTTGTAATATCGGTCTAGCGCCGCTTGTAACTTCTTGAATATCAATAAAGAGTTTGATTTCGTATTCAACCTGTGTTCATTTACTTTCCGCTGCAAATGGGGACACTCTGTGCGACTCTGTGGCCTAGGAATCAAATCGGCCGTTTCTGAACTTGTCCTTGCACGGGCGAAATCTAGGCCCGTGCGGCATCACGCCTTAGCGAGGACGATCGCTCCTACGGGAGCGGGGCATGACATCATGTAAGTTGAAAATGTAATATTTGTTGGATTTTGGTCTTTTACAAAGTGAATTATAGTCCCACATCGGCTAGACCAAAGGAGTTGTATCTCTATATATTAGCTTTGCTAGTTTAGAGATGCACATGTAGTGTAGAGGTGCACATGGGTGTGCCATGTGGGGTTATTTTTCTAATGAGAAAAAGGCTAAATCAACAATAGAAAGCATTCATGCTTTTTGCTCTTGGGAAATTCATTTCCATGGGAGCTAAGCCCCGTAGGGGCTTAGCGACTCAGACTCGTACTCGGATTCGGACTCGGACTCGGGCTCATGGGCTCATGAGACGTAATGTGGCATTTTGTTGGCGCACTTTGCAGCAGTACGTGCAGTGGCGTAGTACGCTCAGTGGCGCAGGTTGGCACAAGTGGCTCAGTACGCGGAGTGCAAGGAGCGCAGGGTGCGCGCAGTTGGCGCAACTTGCAGCAGAACGTGCGTTTGCATGTTCTGGGCGGTTGCTACATGTTCGGGGTGGTTTTTACCACGTTCCTAACTTTGTGGCAACCGAACAGTTGCTGCAGGGACTATATAAGGCATCCTCTCTCTCTCAAGGCTAGAGATACAAAGAATAGAAGCCACCACAGAAAGTTTACGAATTGTTTTTTAACACAAGTAAACAGAGAATTCAGAAGTGTTCTTTAACACAGTTCTGATCTTCTAGTAGCCTTCGAGAGAGAGAGGAAAGGCGTCGCACCAGCGTTGCTTTTGTACGAGAGTTCGTGTCCATCCGAGGTGTCACACCCCAGAACCAGAATACTGGAGAGCGGGGGAATGACTCAGCCAGCTACGTATTACGGGTAGATGAATACCGTATAATACGATCAATGCTGTCTAAAAGACAAGGGGGTTCATACTACATGAAAGTTTCGCTATGGTCACTTCACATCTATTGTCTCAATCATTCAAACAAGAAGCAATAACATAGAACATTTAAGAATAAGCAATAAGGCGTCCCAAACGCTTAGTCAAAATGTTCTTGAGATCTGGCTTTACAAAACATAGCCAAATGATATAGCAACATATACACAATTGTTATCAGCTGCAGTCTGACTTAATTACAATTATGTAAAAGTAAGTACAAGATAATCTGACTAACATGTCGGTGCCAAACGGCAAAATATAAAGTAAGTAACAAAACGAGCGGGGAAGTAAGGAACCCACTCGAGTCCTCCTGCGATCATTCCTCTAGCATTGACCATCTTGGAGGTAAAAGTAAGCTGAGTCCTCGGGAACCGGCTCTAAATCTGGCCATGTAAAACCAGAGAGGTTAGACCTCTAATAGCAAGTACCGCAAGGAAGCACGATATGGGACATTAAACCAGTAATAAGAGAATAGGATATATAGATCTCTGCTTGCTACTAGGATTCACATAATGTCACGACACTTTGAACCAACCTCCCAACCAAACAAGGACAGAGGTTGGCCCGTCATGTCTCGACGCTCTGATCATCTTAGTTAGTTAACAGAGTAGGTACAGTACACAAACAAATCAGTTTAACCAGCCATGCAACTACTACGGCTTGCTACTGTGAGTCCCAAGGTATCCTGGAATTATGCGATAATGATTTCTCAGTTCTTACTATGGGCAAGCAATGCTAGTCTATCCAATCAATTAATTGCGCCAATCATGAATTAGACGAGTCCCAGCGGGATGCCCGTCATCAATATACAATATACAATAATATAAGCAGATACCGCTCCCTGCCCGTGTAGCAGACTTGCAGTATCTGTGGGAACCAGCCGGCCTGTCGGGCACTAATAGTCCGAAAGAGGGCTGCCATGTAAGAACTCGGAAATCCATACTCTCCATGAAATCATTATTTTATTTAACTTAGTAGCCTCTATGTTAAGTGAAATTCCATGCCGTAGATCATGGTCATTCAGAATGAGTACTTCCGTACAAAGTACGATATGCCCAACTCTACAACGATACCCGTGCGGTTAGGTTGTAGGTCTTACATAGCGTAATGCAACAATTAAAACTAACCACGAAATAATCATGCCTTGACCATAGAGTACACATGCTGCTTTCGTAAAATAAATAAATAATTGTAGCCTGTCATGTATCCATATGCCAATATTCGGGATTGGCCAATCGATTGCAAATATGAACGTGTCTTATTCCATTTAATTCAATAAGACGACTAGCCAGTCTCTTAGTTCCATCTAGGAACGCATGATCAATAATTAATCAAGATAACAATCAATGTTAATTAATGCCAAATTCGAGAAATAAAAATTGGGAAATAAATAATGATTGGAAAATAAATAATCTGATGCGCTGTGGGAAAGGTTGGGAAATAAATAATCTGATGCACTGTGGAAAAGGTTGGGAAATAAATAATCTCATGCGCCTGAGGAATAAAGATTCATGCGGCTGTGGTAAATAAATCTCATACGCTGTGGAAAAATGATTGGGAAATAAATAATATCATGCGCTGTGGGAATGATTGGGAAATAAATAATCTCATGCGCTATGGGAATGATTGAGAAATAAATAATCTCATGCGCCTGAAGAAGAAAGATTCATACGGTTGTGGGAATAATTGGAAAATAAATAATCTCATGCGCTATGGAAAATAATTGGAAAATAAATAATATCATGCGCTGTGGGAAATGATTGGAAAATAAATAATATCATGCGCCTGAGGAATGAAGATTCATGCGGCTGTGGGAAATGATTGGAAAATAAATAATATCATGCGTCTGAGGAAGAAAGATTCATGCGGCTGTGGTAAATAAATCTCATACGCTGTGGGAAATGATTGGGAAATAAATAATATCATGCGCCTAAGAAAGAAAGATTCATGCGGCTGTGAAAAATAAATATCATGCGCTGTGGGAAAGGTTGGAAAATAAATAATCTCATGCGCCTGAGGAATGGAGATTCATGCGGCTGTAAAAAATAAATATCATGCGCTGTGGGAAAGGTTGGAAAATAAATAATCTCATGTGCCTGAGGAATGAAGATTCATGCGGCTGTGGAAAATAAATATCATGCGCTGTGGGAAAGGAAGATTCATGTGGCTGAGGAATGAAGATGTGGCTGTGGCTGTGGCAGTTCTTCCTCTCCGAATTTTTCTGAGAACAGAACCATGGAAGCCATTGCTTCCAAGCTCCATAAATCCTTCATCCCAAGCCCAAATATGGACTTCCATAGGTCAAAATTGGGTAGAACGAAATTCTCTACAATATAGAACCATCGAAACTTGAAGATAACAAAGTTTACTAGATCAAAACCTAAGAAATCCAAAAATACAACAAACTTAGATCTACAATAAAGAAGCCATGGAAATCGAAAATGCCAAGTACTAAAGAGACTTAGAATCAAACAAGGAAGATGATGGAACAATAAAAATGGAGATCCATCAAGAAGCAAGTTGGCACTTGCCTTGCTCTCCTAGGTTGGTGGGAGAGTTATGAAGAAGAAGAAGAGTAATGAGAAGAAGTAATGAAGAGAGAGAAAGGGTTTGGGGCTTTAAATGGGGTGGTGGTAGGTGGGGGTTTATTTCGGTACATGATGAACCAACATAATTAAACCAATCTGAGCCGAACCCATAGCAAAGCTAAAGCAAAGTATAAAAGCAGAAAGTAAAGTGCAGAAATAAAATTGCAGGAAATTAATTAACATAAAATTAAAGAAATTTAAATACAGAGCAATACATGATAAATATAAAATATTTACATTTAAACAGTACATGCATTCTAAAAATACGTATTCTGGGAATGGGAAGTGACACGAGGAGTCAGAGGAGCAGGAGTGTTCCAAGTTCTCTGACGAACTTGCTGGTTCCTGGAAGCTGTTCGTGTAGGGCGAATAAAGCTTTGAGCAACGGTGATAATTTACCCCAGCAGGAGTTCTTCCATCTTTTGCCAGTCACCTTCTTCATTGCTGCCAGTAATTCTGATTGTATCTTCTTTTTAGAAGTACTACGATCGATTGCTGTTGATTACGAAATCTTTTTAGATTCTCGTAATACTAAAACGAGATTTTTTTTAGATCTTCGTTATACTTGTGCAACCTTCCTAGAAGTGTTGCGTTGGAATATTGTTTTTACAATCGTTTCATCTTCTCAGTTTTCTATCGAAAAATTGTGCCCCGACACTAACAATCTCAAAGCTTTATTGCTACGATGGAAAACGTTAATGCTTCACTCCTCAATACTGACTTTTGTAAGTTAGAAAAGTTTGATGGAGAGCATTATCAAGTCTGGAAGAGGAAGGTTTATCTCACTCTTTAACTCAGAGACGTTGATCACGTATTTCTTGAAGAGGAACCTACCGTTCCAGATACTAGGTCTGCTGCCGCAATCACTGCGGCTACTAAACTTCAGGCCAAATGGAGAAGAGAAAATAGCATTTGCAGGCTGCTTATCCTGAATGCTATGGAGGATTCCCTAGCAGAATCCTACAGTAAAAAGATAATTGCCAGAGACATATGGGAGTCTCTTGAGAAACTGTACGAAGAAGACAAAAACAGGAGCAAGATATTTGTGGTTGAAAAATATCACAAATGGCTCTTTGAGGACGAGAAGTCCATGCTGCCGCAAGTAAAAGAATTTCTGAAGTTGCGACAAAAGTTGGAAGACGAGGCGATGCCCCTCCCAGACAAGTTTGTTGTTGGAGAGATTGTCTCAAAGCTCCCCGCTGGGTGAAGTAAGTTCTATGCAAATATGCATAGGAAGAAGCTTGAGATCAGTCTTGAAGATCTCTTGCAGAAAATCTATGTTGAGGACCAGATGCGGGCTCAATTGAAGGTGGACGCACTGTCCAAACAATTGGCTAACGCCAATCTGGTTCATACCGAGGAACCTAGGGAAAAGCAGGCGGCTTCCCACAGCAATAAGAAGGACCCTAACAATCTGAACGTGAAGGGGACTTCCTTCAAGCGTAAGAAGGCAAAGTCTTAGATGCCTTATTTCAAGTGTGGCAAGAAGGGCCACTTCAAAAGTGAATGCAAAGCAAAGACCAAGCAATCAGAGCAAGAAGAGCCTAGTAAGGTATCTATGATCTCTGACGTTGTTGCTATGATTACGCAGGTTGATACGGTAAGGACTGACTCTGACTGGTGGGTAGACACTGGAGCCTCCTGCCATGTCTGCTCCAGTAAGGAGTGGTTCACCACCTACACACCTACTTCTGAAGTGGTTATGATGGCGAACCAGGCACAAGCTGAAGTGCTCGGGATCGGGACGGTGGTGTTGAAACTGACTTCGGGGAAGTCTCTGCCGCTTCAAGACGTAAAGTACGTACCTGCTATCGCCAAGAACCTGATCTCAGGAGGCCTACTCTGCAATGCAGGCCGCATGATGGACATCAATGCTGGCCAGATGGTGATGTCTATCAAGAAAACATATTTCGGAAAAGCTTTTAATACCGAAGAAATGTTCAAAATTCAGCTTGTAAATCAGTCCAATATAATTAATGTGATTAATGAAATCACTCCTTCTGCTTATACTCTTGAGTTGTGGCATAATAGGCTAGGACATGTTCATTGTAAATGAATAAACAGAATGTCTAGTCTAGGACTTATCTCCAAGTGTGGGAATAAGGTAGAGAAATGTGAAGTTTGTTCTCAAACAAAGATCACAAGAAAATCCTTTCCTCGGGTTAATCGAAGTACAGATCTTCTGGAGTTGGTACACTCCGATATCTGTGACTTCAAATAGTTCTCTACAAAGGCCGGGATGAAGTATTTCATAACCTTCATCGATGACTTCTCAAAGTATGCGTTTGTCTACTTGCTGAAGGCTAAAGACGAAGCATTTGAGAAGTTCAAGGAGTTCAGAGCTGAAGCTGAGCGGCAGACTGGACAATAACTTAAAAGAATAAGAATTGATATCGAGGTGGGGAGTACAGGTCTCATGAATTCGCATCGTTCTGCAAAGAACATTGAATTGTCAATGAGACTACGGCTCCGTACTCTCCTCAATCAAACGGAGTAGCAGAGAGGAAGAACAGAACATTAACAGAAATGATTAACTCAATATTGTTGACTGCTGGTCTTCCTAAGTGCTACTGGGGAGAAGCTGCATTGACGGCTGTTTCACTTAACAAAAATGCCAAATAAAAGTTGGATTTTGAAAATAAAATGAGAAAAAGTACAAGAAGTACAAATTTGATTCTGGAAAAGTATTACTATGGAAGTCTGATCTGTAAATGATCACTTTGTTCCTTGGACCATATGATGATGATGAAAATCGCTGCTTGAAGTAGAACAACTTGGAAGAACTAAGTCACCAGAAAGGTATCGACGTACTTGGGCACTGATGGCGAGGCCAAATGCTTTCCTGCTTTGCTTCACTCTGTTCTGAAAGAAAAGTTGAAGAAGAATGCTCCAGAGAATCAAAATCTCGAAGTTCTGATCTCTGTATTCTCTCCTATCTCTCTGTCTGTCTCTTATGAGAAAAATAAGTCTATTTATAGACTTGGGCTCTGGTGCGTAAAAACTCAACAAAAGTTCCGATTTTACGCTAACAACCGCCACCCACGATCAAAGTCATCCTCTATATACATTGACACGTGTCCCATCAATTCAGTAAGAATAGGATACACGTACACACGTTCTTCGGAATGTGTGGCATAAAAGCCATGTAGGCAAACCATGTTCCAAATTGATCAGAAAGAACAGGGCGTAAAAATAGCCTCAATGTACTCTGAGCGTAAAGCAATAGATTGAGCGTAAAGTAGCTTTGACGTAGACTTCCCGCGTAAAGTGGTTGTTAAATAACCTTGAGCGTAAAATAGCTCAAATAGACTTTACGCACACGTCAACTGTTGAGCGTAAAAGCTCGTATAGTCCTCATGCGTAAAAGAAGCCATAGTGTGAGCGTAAAGTAGCTCAATCCATACACTAAATGACAACATTGGTCTCTGTGTAAAGACAAATCCCTTTGTGATATATGCCATCATTAATATCTCCATGTCAGAGTTTGCACTAAATACAAGATTTGACAGCTTTGTCCAGCATAAAAGAGGCTGCTCTGTCCTTGGCATAAAATCATAGGTGTAGACCCAAGCGTAAAATGATCAGCCTGCTTAGGTGTAAATTGATTAGCCTAGTCTTGGGCGTAAAGAGATTACCCGCTCTGCTAGGCGTAAAAACCAATCACTTATGAATGAGATGACTCTTTCTTTGAAGCACTTTTCACGCTCCTACAAGACCCCCTTCAAAGTTTTCAAATATCTCCAAAATTTGAAACACTTTGAACAGAAGCGTAAAAGTTAAGATTTGATCTGCCAGCGTAAAATTTGGGATACGCAACCGTCATCTGCGTAAAAGCGGGGATATCCAACAGTCGGCGTATTCTTCAAAAGAAAATTAATGTCGGTCAATACTTAACCGTCACAATAAATTTCTTTCTCGAAACTTTTGAATGTCTCTTCATCTTCCCGAATAAGCAGTTTCCAACGAGGAATGTGAAGAGTTGCTTTGGTTTGTATAAATAAGGACAAATTCTTTATTCTTGACATTCATCTTTGTTTTGTCATGGCGCCGAAGAACGAGATTACCAACAAAGAGGCTTCAAGCTCCAGGCTTGATTTCGAGCGGGCGTGCAACCTTTTAGAGTGTTTTGGAGTGACTCCTGTAGTCTTTAGTCGCATTGATGGTGGTCCCCCAACTGCGTACGAAGGGCCAGGAGATGCCGAAGCGTTTCTTAATCTGATGCGCCGCTCCGGGATTCACAATATGCATGAACTAGGTGTCTCCCTTTGTCAGCCCAACGAAGGAGAGAAAAAATGATGTTTTTATGTATTGCGAATCTTTTATGTGTAGGGGTCCACTCCCCCCTTTATATAAATAAAATTTGATGTTAATCTCATCTGTTGGTATATAGAACTGTTCAGCACTTATTTTGACTGCTTCTATGGTTGTTAATTCCCAAGAAACAAACCAACACGTGGCATCTGTCTTGTGGTTACGAGAGCCTTTAAATAGGATCTTCTTCCGAAATAGACTCTCAACAGTTTCTTCAGTCTTTATAAATAGCCGAAAATGTGTCATATATTCTCATTCTCGTTCCTCTGAAGATAACTTTCTGCAATGTCGTTCTCCAACAAGTGACAATGGCAAAGCTGTCCAACGGTGTTCCTTTGTACACCCGATCATTTGACGTAGATTTAACCATCATTAGAGCCAAACCATTCGACTCAAATGGTAAGTCCGATCGTAAGCGAATATCTGTCTTTGAATTTTTTGTTTGAAAACAGCTATTTTATGAGCGTAAAGCCTTGCTGAAGCACCGGCGTAAAAACCTTGCTGAAGCACCGGCGTAAAAAGTCTTGCTGAAGCAAAATGGCGTAAAAGCCTTTGTGAAGCACCGGCGTAAAATCCTTGCTGAAGCAATGGCGTAAAAGCCTTGTCATATCACTGGCGTAAAAGCCTTTGTGAAGCGCCGGCGTAAAAGCCTTGTTGAAGCACTGGCGTGAAAGCCTTGCCATCTGTTTTTAGTTAGCATTTAATACGCATCCGATGATACTTCTGTCTAAAACACTTTTTCTTCGTTGTTTTCTGCAGAAGCTTGGCTGAAGAGCTTTTTCAGAATAGGCATTGGTGACTTTGACGCTGTGAAGAGCGTTCTTTTGACATCAACATCAGGGAGCTCATGCGCTTTTGACGCGCAAGTCAGACAACTTAGAACTCTTCGTAGGATAGAAGGGTCTTCTTCTTTTGGTAGAAAGAGCCTTTATACACGGAGAGTTGGATGGTGGAGTCAACTCTACCCCGAGAAATCGGGTAGTAGAGTTCCTTTCACGGCAGAACTAGGAATCGTATCCCAATGCTGGATACATTCCTATCTCCTCTGGAAGGTCGCCCCTAATCCACCAATTGTATTGGCAGCAACACGTCTTCGGGCTACCATACTCTGGGATTCTCCTCTCGTCTGAGAGAGAAGACCAGAGTTTGATTCCTTCTGTTCTGGTCGCCACAAAGGCTCGAACAGCAAGGAATTGACACCAACAACGAATCCAACGAAGAAGATCCAAAGAAGAAATAGATCTCCATTAGGCTATCGTTGTGTGTATAGAATGAAAATCCAAGAATGTAATAGATTTCCATTATAACTTGTAAGAAAGTCTAAGAAATGTAATAGACTTTTTTGATGATATGGGAATGGAAATGATGATTCTTCTATGATCAATGATTTATATCTATCTGGATGTAATATGGACATGATAGATAAATGAAATCTTATTTTCTGTTTTAGAGTATATGATACTATCAGAGGTAATATGGACATAATAGCATATATGAACTCAAAAGAAAATTAGATTAATATCTATGCAGAGGTCAAATAGAAGTGATAGAAAAAGAAAGCAGATTTAATATTTATTCAAAGGTCATGGAAACATGATAGATAGCGAATCCCACTTTCTAATCAATTGATAAAATAGAAGATATAAAATCTCTTTTCCAGGAAACAAGAAGTCAGCTTAACCAAACCTTGGTAGCTGGGGAATAAGAAGACAGATATTGTGAGCATATACGTCAAAACGGTAGACGAATCAACGTATTTCTTGGGAACAGAAAGGACGATTCAATTCCATAATTAAATGGATGAACCTGGTTGTCACCCCCGTTTTTTGTTCTACATATTTCTAGTATACGTATACGGAATCCTGATATGTATTTTTATTTTCCTGCCTGGCTAGCTAATTTCAGTTTAATCTTGATTAGGTTCATCATAGCATGTAATGGTTTAACTTGGTTTATTTTGGGATGGCTCGGTTTTAATTGGTTTGGGTTGGTTTGGTTTGGTTTAATGTGTATTGGAACACCTTAGCCTATGCTCCACCCTCAACACACCACATCCCACCCTCATTAAAAACTCTACCAACACTCTCTCTCTTCATTACTTCCTCCATTAATTTCTTCTTCTTCTTCCTCCACCCAACTCTCCACACCCATAGGCAAGTGTAACTTGCTTCTACAAGAGAGCCCATTTTATTGTTCCATTATCTTCTCTTTATGTTTCTAAGACACATTAGAACTTGTCATTTTTCATTTTGAGGCTTTAAATCTTGTAGATCTAGAAATTTGTTATTTTCGAATTTGGTGGTTTTGATCTATCAAACTTCTTTGTTTTCAAGTTTTGATGATTTCATGTGGTAGGAAATTTTCTTCTACCCAATTTTGACCTTTGAAAAGTTGGATTTGGACTTGTTTTGACCAAGTTATGGACTTTTGAAGCTTTGGGTTCAAACCATGGAGTTCTTGCTGTTTTGGAGAAGACAGTGAGCAGTGCGCGAGCTTTTTAGCTTGCGCCACTGAGCTACGCGCGCTCTTTAGCGCAGCGCAGTCTGACTCATACGCTGCCTTTTGGAAGCGTATGTCTTGCATACGCTGTCTTGGGTGACAAGGAGTCGTATGGACCTCATACGCTGCCTGACTGAGCGTATGCTGACTGAGCATATGCTGCCTGAGCGTATGCTGACTGAGCGTATGCTGTCTGAGCATATGCTGACTGAGCGTATGCTGCCTGAGCGTAATCTGACCTGAGCGTATGCTGCCCGAGCGTATGTTGCCTGAGCGTATGCTGACTGAGCGTATGCTGCCTGAGCGTATGCTGACTGAGCGTATGCTGCCTGAGCGTATGCTGCCTGAGCGTATGCTGCCTGAGCGTATGTTGACTGAGCGTATGCTGCCTGAGCGTATGCTGACTGAGTGTATGCTGCCTGAGCGTATGCTGCCTGAGCGTATGCTGACTGAGCGTATGCTGCCTGAGCGTATGCTGCCTGAGCGTATGCTGACTGAGCGTATGCTGACCTGAGCATATGCTGCCTGAGCGTATGCTGCCTGAGCGTATGCTGCCTGAGCGTATGCTGACCTGAGCGTATGCTGACTGAGCGTATGCTGACTGAGCGTATGCTGCCTGAGCGTATGTTGACCTGAGCGTATGTTGACTTGAGCGTAGCCTGACTTAAGCACAGCCTGATGTTTAGGCGCAACTGGACCTGACCCTACTTGCCTTACATGATTAGTGATCCGCCGTGGTGCACTCTTGACAAGTAATTTAACATGATAATTCTTGATGGTGGTCCATTGTGACACACCCTTGCCTTGATAAGTAATCTTGATAAGCAACCCGACATGATAACCGTGATACACTGTTGCGACGGCTAACCTGACATGCTAAGTGAATTCTTGACACCGTGGGTGATTGTATTGAATATACTTGTATAAGCAACCAGTCTTGTCTCGCATCATGTCTAGGACATGTATCCCTGGTTACCACGGTCAGGGATTCATACCGAATCTGACTAGGTTAATGACTAGATTGATCAAGTAGAGCATATAGAGAGGTATTCCGGCTACAAGCAATCCCGTTATCTGGGTGCCTTCCTTGATGGACTTGTAGCCTACCGAAGAGTAGGGCACATTTCCAGCTCACTGCTATGTGGGGCACTACATAAAACGATTACTATGCACACTGTCATGTGTTGCATCCAAGTCACCTAACAAGGCATGATGACTCTAAGCTTGAACCTTGCGTCTGGATAACCTGGATAGTCTGCAGGGCTTGTGGCCGTAGGCGTACCTCATTGCATCTTGCTAGTAACTAAGCTTGTGATAACCCTAGTTAGTTAAGTATCAAGCCGTACTCTTTGCTTGGCCGTGAATGATGGATGAAGTCCTATCTTGTTTAGTCTTGCCTAGATCCAGTACATGGATAACTCCGGACATGCTTGTTTATGCTCTACGTTATCGATAATTGGTTCGAGGCTAAGTTCTGTTCAGGTGAAGGGTTACAACCTCGGTCCTTGTTTGGTTTACGGGTTGTAACTTGGGTACCGGAATAGTCCTCTAGTTATCTTATCGTTTATCATCCTATTTTCTTTAACTATGTTATTTCACCTATGATTTATGTGCTGACATGCTGGTTTTAGTTCTTAAGTGAAGCCCCCTTTGTGGCACTTGCTCTTTCTGGGGTATGACCCAGCTGGTTTTGTATGGCCAGATTTCGGAGCAGCTACCGAGGATCTCCCAACCTTCCTGCCAGATGGTGAACACTAGAAGGAATCCCGGCAACGAGTGGGTTTTTATTTTGCTCTCTCACTCTCTTGTAAAAATATTCTTTTGAGGCGTTTAGACGCCGAGCAAGTGTTAGCTCATTTGCAACTTTACTTACTGTCTGCCTACGGGCTGTAGCATGATTGACAAATCCTAGGGTTGATCATGTATGACTTAAACTCTTGCTAGTCTTCGTATTTTGTATGACTAGCTTCATGATCATCTGAATATGTAATGTATGGGACGCCTTACTTTGTATGTCTAATGATCTACCATCTTGTTATATCTACTTGTTGCTTGAGATTGAGACACTAGGCTTGTTATTGACCTTAAGAGACTGATGGCTTGTAGTAAACCCTCATGCATCTAGACAGCCGTGACCGTATTGCGATGTGAGATTCACGTCAATGTACGTAGCTGGCTGTGTCTGTCCCCCGCTCTCCAGTATTCTGGTTCTGGGGTGTCACGCCCCGATCCCACTAGGGTCGTCCGTCTTGCCTGGATCCCTGCGGGATCGATCGTCCTCGCTAAGGCGTGATGTCGTGCAAGCCTAAGTTGCGCTTGCGCAAGGCCATGTACCTGCACAAAACAACTAGTCAAGCAAAAACACACGCATGCCCCCATTGCAGAAAACCAAATATTGAACACAGAGATTTGAAATGGAAATACTCATTTTATTGATAGCTTGATTGGAATACAAGTGCAAAGCTTTGCAACTCAGCTTTGCCTTATAATTTGGCTACAAGATTCTCTTTGAAACACTCTTTTGAAAATAGCCACAATGCCCATACATGATATCCCTTTATTACAAGCTGGAATTGAAAGACACCTTCAGAAGGAAAAGAAACTTGAACTTGACTTGAAATAAAAGAAAGCTTCGAGGCAGTCCGCAGCTCTACTGGGCTAGACGAGCTTTAGTGCCTCCTTGAAATCCCCCTGTCTCCTTTGCTTTCTGAAAAGGATGCCCACAACGTGGGTCAGCACACATCATGTACTGGCGAGCGGCTCTTCGCCGAAACTCACAAATATCTGCACTAATTCAACATGTGAAGCTACATATTTACTAGTGCTCTTTCTACTTGTCTAGGTTCTTTTTAACAATTCATAAGAAACATGACAGCAGAATATTCATAGCCAACTTACCAACACCGACAGTCATCCCTGCACAAAAACAGGTTAGCACAATTTGCATATATAAAACATTCTCATTTCCGTCCCTGCATGTTAGGCTTGCAATAAATCTCTATCTATATGCATGAACCTAACTATTGTGGTCCATGGGTATTCCCATTACTAGCAATCGGAACTTCTTGCCCAACTACTAATAGACTAACACCCTTTTTACCGCGGGGACTTCTAGCCCCAAGTGTCCTGTTCTCTCCTAGGCCGATCGACTCCAGGTGCCCCCAGAATCGATCGAGAGATTACCTCCTTGTGCACAAGTTGTCTAGACCAATGCGAATGCAGCTATCAGATAATTCTACCATGCACGAGCCTAGCAACTTGTAAACATTTTCATTCTCTTCTTCTTGCACGGTCAAGCCGTGATTTCCATACCGAGCTATCTCTTTTAGGCAATTCATAAGAGCATACAGTTCATATTGAAGCAAGCAAGCGACAGTTCCATTTTACATATGATTCATTCATTATCTTCTCTTATTTTTTGTTGTTGAGGTATCGTTGATCACAGGGACAAAGCAACAGAGTGGACTAGGGATCATTTTTATTAGGGCGTACAAATAAATGCAAGCCCGGTTCAAGCAACTCACCGAGATGAATCTTAGTAGAGAGAAGGAGGGACTTCACGCGCCGTTCACGAACAATTCATGCGGCCTACATTGGCACCAACAGTTGATTAGCATACTTCGTCTCTTTCTCTCAAGATTCGGAATAAATGCAAAATGCGATGAAAGTGAACAATGAAAACCAATCATCGAAAACCAACACGAAAACGCATTCATCAAAAACTAAGCAGCGAAAGAAAACATCCAAAAAAACTCTTGGATTCATTTCAATAGAAGCCAATCCATCAATTGGAAAGGTTCATTGCATTTCATCCGTGATCAATCGATACCGACAAAGGTTTCACCAAATACTCAGTTCAAGACTGAGTCTGCAAGCCGTAGGTATTACATAGTGGACCGCGAGGAGCGGGGCACTACATAATAATCCACTGAGAAAAAATTTTGTCCTTAAAACTTAAGAAACAAAACTCACCTCCACTAGTGTTGCATTCGGGATCAAGCAACGTGGAGAGATTGTAGACGCGCGCATTGGTCCACTGCGGCTGGTTGTGCGGAGGGTCTCGAAGGGGCGGTGGGCCTGGCAGCTGCCCATGCTCTTCAGTGTCGTTGTTGTTCAGCGGCCGAACTCTCTTATTCTGGCAATTTATAGCACGGTGGCCCTTTTGACCACAGTTGAAACACTCTCCGTTGGCAGAACGGCAAACTTCCTTTGTGTGTCCATGCCTACCGCAGAAAGCGCACACGGGCTTATTATATTGTTCCCCGCCAGTCTTTTTTTCTCCGTCAGTCTTTTTCTCCCCGTCGTGATATCTTTTAGCGGGCTGGTTGCGACTGTTCTGCGTCTTTGCTGACGCCTTCTTTTGTTGGAACTGTTCCACCTGTAGCGCCGCCTCAAAGGCCTGAGAATAGGACCCGCATTCTCGATTCAGCACACTTAACTGGATGTTGTTATTCAGACCATCAACGAATCGATTTATGCGAGACTGTTCCGTGGGGAGCAAAGCAGCGGCAAAATTTGCTAGCTTAGCAAATTCAGACTCATAGTCCTCCACGGACATATCTTCCTGTTTCAGTGTGATGAAGACATCCTCCATCTTCTTGCTCATGCATGGCTGGAGGCAGATATTGATCCAGAAACGCCTTCTTGAATAAGGCCCATGAGATCTTCCCATTCCTAGCCGTTGCGAGTAGCGCCGGCTTCTTCGTCTTCCACCAATCCTTCGCCCGCAGCCGTAGGAGCATAACGGCACAAACTACCTTTTTGCTACTTGGAACTCCTATGAACGCGAACAGACTCTCCATTTTATCTATCCAGTCCATCACCTTGTCGGGTGACGTCCTGCCTTCAAATTCCGGAGGTTTCGCGTCCAAGAAGTCCTTTGGCCTAAAGACAGTGTGCCTTTGCGCTGGCTGGGGCTCATCACCCTCTACGGGCTCGATCTCGGGCGTTCCCGTTGGTTCCGTCGTTGCGGTGGCATCTCGATTTGCCGCAAGCGCCGTGACAAGCTGGGTCAAGGCATCCAACTGCCTTTGTTGGGCCTCCGCTCGGGCCTGGTGTATCTGATTTCGTTCCTCATTGTCCTGTCTCTGTAACTCCAACATTGTCATGATCCATTCTACCGCATCGGTCGAGCCAGATGGACGAGGAGGAGCCATTTCTCTACAAAATAGTGTAACTTCTGTTAGTCTCATAAAATATTATGGACTTATTGTATGGGGCATTGGTTTTCATAACTCAAAAATCGGGACACTTTTGAAAGCCGTCAAAGTACTTTATATACTTTTTCAAAATCGATATTTGCAAGAGGCC
Source organism: Iris pallida (assembly GCA_029216955.1). NCBI lineage: Eukaryota > Viridiplantae > Streptophyta > Magnoliopsida > Asparagales > Iridaceae > Iris > Iris pallida. The sequence goes on along the minus strand of JANAVB010017398.1, from coordinate 746,351 downwards.
AAGGACGTAAAACTGTGCTCTGATACCACTTTGTCACGCCCCGATCCCGCTAGGGTCGTCCGTCTTGCCTGGATCCCTGCGGGATCGATCGTCCTCGCTAAGGCGTGATGCCGTACAAGCCTAAGTTGCGCTTGCACAAGGCCATATACCTGCACAAAACAACTAGTCAAGCAAAAACACACGCACGCACCCATTGCAGAAAACCAAATATTGAACACAGAGATTTGAAATGGAAATACTCATTTTATTGATAGCTTGATTGGAAAACAAGTACAAAGCTTTGCAACTCAGATTTGCCTTATAATTTGGCTACAAGATTCTCTTTGAAACACTCTTTTGAAAATAGCCACAATGCCCATACATGATATCCCTTTATTACAAGCTGGAATTGAAAGACACCTTCAGAAGGAAAAGAAACTTGAACTTGACTTGAAATAAAAGAAAGCTTTGAGGCAGTCCGCAGCTCTACTGGGCTAGACGAGCTTTAGTGCCTCCTTGAAATCCCCCTGTCTCCTTTGCTTTCTGAAAAGGATGCCCACAACGTGGGTCAGCACACATCATGTACTGGCGAGCGGCTCTTCGCCGAAACTCACAAATATCTGCACTAATTCAACATGTGAAGCTACATATTTACTAGTGCTCTTTCTACTTCTCTAGGTTCTTTTTAACAATTCATAAGAAACATGACAGCAGAATATTCATAGCCAACTTACCAACGCCGACAATCATCCCTGCACAAAAACAGGTTAGCACAATTTGCATATATAAAACATTCTCATTTCCGTCCCTGCATGTTAGGCTTGCAATAAATCTCTATCTATATGCATGAACCTAACTATTGTGGTCCATGGGTATTCCCATTACTAGCAATCGGAACTTCTTGCCCAACTACTAATAGACTAACACCCTTTTTACCGCGGGGACTTCTAGCCCCAAGTGTCCTGTTCTCTCCTAGGCCGATCGACTCCAGGTGCCCCCAGAATCGATCGAGAGATTACCTTCTTGTGCACAAGTTGTCTAGACCAATGCGAATGCAGCTATCAGATAATTCTACCATGCACGAGCCTAGCAACTTGTAAACATTTCCATTCTCTTCTTCTTGCACGGTCAAGCAGTGATTTCCATACCGAGCTATCTCTTTTAGGCAATTCATAAGAGCATACAGTTCATATTGAAGCAAGCAAGCGACAGTTCCATTTTACATATGATTCATTCATTATCTTCTCTTATCTTTTGTTATTGAGGTATCGTTGATCACAGGGACAAGGCAACAGAGTGGACTAGGGATCATTTTTATTAGGGCGTACAAATAAATGCAAGCCCGGTTCAAGCAACTCACCGAGATGAATCTTAGTAGAGAGAAGGAGGGACTTCACGCACCGTTCACGAACAATTTACGCGGCCTACATTGGCACCAACAGTTGATTAGCATACTTCGTCTCTTTCTCTCAAGATTCGGAATGAATGCGAAATGCGATGAAAGCGAACAATGAAAACCAATCATCGAAAACCAACACGAAAACGCATTCATCAAAAACCAAGCAGCGAAAGAAAACATCCAACAAAACTCTTGGATTCATTTCAATAGAAGCCAATCCATCAATTGGAAAAGTTCATTGCATTTCATCCGTGATCAATCGATACCGGCAAAGGTTTCACCAAATACTCAGTTCAAGACTGAGTCAGCAAGCCGTAGGTATTACATAGTGGACCGCGAGGAGCGGGGCACTACATGGGGCATGACACTGGTAACATGAACGGACGAGTCTTTTCGAAAATGAAAAGTCGTTTTCAATTTCAGAGACTAGTTCATTAGTAATCCTCCTCTATAAATAGGTGAGAATTGCTTGTAACCCTTCATTCTTATTTCTCCTCCTCTATTGGAAATGTCTTCCGAGGATGTACGGCGAAAGAATAAAGTCCCCCGAAAAATCGAGGGCATCATTGAGATGTTCTCCGTTGAGCCCCCTGTATCAGGCTCATCAGGCTCAACCGAAATAGGTGGAAGCTCTTCTGCGCCCAAGCCCCCCGAAGACATCCTTGCTTTTTAGTAGAGCCAGGAAAAACTCATGAAGAAGAAGCGTCGAGGATGGCTGTCTGCAAATTTTTTATGAGTTCAGGAAACGACGCCTTCTATGCACTGGCCGACTATGTATTCAATAACGAAGGGAGTGGCCCTCGTCCTTAGTCTTTTGTTTCAAACAAAAATAATAAAAGGAACTTTATTTTCATCCTTCTCTTTTTTTTCATACATAGTATTTCTTAAGAAACTTGCCATTGATTGGCATCATGAGCAGATCTCCATTGGGCTTTGATAATCGATAGGTGCCATTTGAAAACACGGACTCAATTACATAAGGGCCTTTCCATTTTGCTTGGAATTTCTCTTTACTTTTATGAGTCATTACTATCAGTCTCCGAACAGCTAATACAAGTTCGCCAACCTTGAATACCCTCTCTTTAACTTTACGATTGAAAGTTCGAGATATGCGGGCTTGATATAGTTCAATGTGCTGTTGTGCTTGAAGACGCTTCTCATCCAATCCTTCAAGTTCCTGGAGTCGTAAGCGATCATTATTCTCTGTAGTTAGCTCATTAGCAATGGCTATTCGTAGAGAAGGGATCTGGATTTCCAATGGGAGAACAGCTTCGCATCCATAAACCAATGAAAATGGTGTAAAACTAGTAGGAGTCCGGACTGTTGTTCGATAAGCCCATAAACATTCTCCAAGTTTCTCATTCCAATCACGTTTATTAGAAGAGACAAACTTTTTGAGAAGTTTAATGATTGTCTTATTGAAAGCTTCAGCTAAACCATTAGCAGCTGGATTATAAGCCGTAGAAGCCAAATTCTGAATTCGATTCTTGCCACAGAATCGATAAAATGCTTGACTGGCAAATTGTGGACCATTGTCATGAATTATCCGTCGAGGAATCCCGAAGCGATAAATGACATGGTGCTTGATGAAACTGATCACATTAGATGTTTTCACTTCTGCAAGAGGGACTGCTTCTGCCCACTTAGAAAAGTAATCTGTTATAGCTAATATGAACCGATGTTCTTTAATAGAAGGAGGATTAATAGGACCAATGACATCCATACCCCAAGCTTCAAAGGGCCAGGAGGCTGCTGTAGGATGTAGAAATTCAGACGGCTGATGAATAAAATCAGCATGAATCTGACATGCTTTACATTTTCTGGCATAGTCTACAGCATCTGCTATCATAGAGGGCCAATAATACCCCATTCTTCGAATGCGATCTTGCAACTTTGGACCCGGTTGATGAGCACCACAGACACCATCATGAGCCTCACGCAGTGTTTGTTTGGCTTCATTTTCTGAGAGACAGTGCAGCAAGAGTCCGTCATATGAACGACGATATAGCATATGTAAAGACGAAGCATAATAGAATCGAAACGATCGTCTCTTAATTGATGCAGCTTCTTTAGGATCTTCAGGCAAAATCCCATGAACTGCATAATCAATGAATGGAGTTCTCCAATCTTTCTGCTGGGAACTTGCCTCTGTAACATAACTTTGTTCAATATGCAGATTACTCTTCACACAGAACAAGTTTCGATCCAACAAAGTAATTGTATTTTGCCTTCGGATTGGGACAACCAAGTCTGCAGCTAAGCTGGCAAGAGCATCAGCCTCCATATTCTGAGAACGTGGTACAAATTCAATGAAGAATCCTTTGAATGATAGGACCAACTCGACTACCACCTGATGATAGGGGATGAGATTAGGATTTCTGACTTCATAAGTCCCTCTAACTTGATTAACGATCAATTGAGAATCTCCATAAGCCTCTAAGAATTCAATATCCAATTGTTTTGCTACTTGGAGACCAATCAATAGAGCATTATATTCTGCTACATTGTTAGAGCATGACTCATTAAGAGAATAGGTACGGTATATGACCATTTTGTCAGGAGAAACCAAGACAATTCCTACCCCAGAGACAATATTGCCTTTAGGTCCCACTCGTGATGCTCCATCAAAATATAATTACCATATATCATTCTTCAAAGTCATGTTACAATCCACTACTTCGTCTGGAATGTCTTCATATAACTTCGAAGTTTCAGGTATAGGATGAGCAGCTAAGAAATCAGCTAACGCTTGGCCCTTCACTGATTTTTGAGGCACATAAATCATGTCATAAGGAGTGAGCAACATCGCCCAGGTAGCTAACCTGGAATTAAGAATGCTCGGTTTTCTTATCAATACCCGAATGGAATTTATTCTGGAGATGACATGAATAGTCTGTCCAGTGACATAATGCCTTGTCTTTTGGACGGCAAAAACCAAAGCTAGACATTCCTTTTCCACAGGAGTATATCTGTGTTCAGCTCCGACCATCATTCTGTTCAGATAATATATTGCTTGTTCATGACCCATATCACTTTTCTGTGCCAGAAGAGCGCCAAGTGAATGATCCAAGGCCCGAACATATAGCAAAAATGGTCTTCCTATCACCGGAGGTACCAGAACAGGCGGGTTTGTAAGATATTATTTAATATCATTGAAGGCTTTTTGACACGCTTCATCCCAGACGAAAGATACCCCTTTCTTTAATAGACGGGAGAAAGGTTGACATCTCCCAGAAAGATTATATATAAATCTTCTTATATAAGCAATACGGCCATGAAAGCCACGGAGTTCTTTCAGATTACGAGGAGGACGCATTTCAAGAATTGCTTTAACCATATCAGGATCAACATGGATACCTTGAGAGGTAATGACAAATCCTAGAAACTTGCCACTAGAAACCCCTAAGAAAGACTTAGTAGGGTTCATTTTCAATTGATGTTGGCGCATCAATTCAAATACTGTCTTCAAGTCCTGAATGTGATCATTCTTTGACCGACTTTTAACAGCAATGTCATCTACGTAGCATTCAACTATTTTCTGTAGATGTTCTTGAAAGATATTGCTCATAGCCCATTGATATGTGGCACCGACGTTTTTAAGACCAAACGGCATAGCCGTATAGTAGTAAACCCCAAAGGGTGTTCGAAAAGATGTATGTTTCTCATCTTCTGGATGCATCTTGATCTGATTGTATCCTGAGAATCCGTCCATGAAAGACATACGTTCAAAACCGCATGTATTGTCTATCATGACATCAGTAATAGGAAGTGAAAATTCGTCCTTTGGACAAGCCGTATTAAGATCTCGGTAATCTATACAAACTCGGACTTTTCTGTTCTTCTTCATAACAGGAACAATATTGGCCACCCAATCTGGGTGTTGTTCTTCACGAACAAAGCCACATGTAATCAGTTTTTTGACTTCTGCTTCAATTGCATCCATCATATCTGGTCTAAAGCGCCGTTGCTGTTGTTTTACAGGCTTGACATTAGGCAAAATGTTGAGTTTATGAGTAGCAACTTTAGGATCTAGCCCTGGCATATCCTCATAACTCTATGCAAAGATGTTAATGTAATCTTTGATAAGTTTTATCAGCTCTTCCTTTTCATCTTCAGAAAGATTCTTACTGATGAATATTGCTTTAGACGTAATTCTATCTCCAACATCAATCTGGATAACCTCATCTTCTGTAGGTGGCTGTCGCTGTTCAAAACGAAGTTCCCATTGAGTATCCATCTGTTGAGCCCAAGGATCATTCTCAAATGGCTCTGATTTTTTATCGGCTTGAACCATATTGACTGAGAATATTTGCCCAGATTCACAATATGAGGAACGAGACATATCGGATTCGATGAATAGAATTTCTTCCGAATCTGATGATTACGAAGAGCTAGAAGATAATTCTTCTTGTATATCGTCATTAAACATGTGGGACGGATCATATCCCAACCCATGACGAGTCTTTTGGTAAAACGGATCACCACATAATGGTAGTCGTCTGCCCTTGCCCTGATTGAGACCTTGTATAGTCTTCAAATCATACCCCATGTTCTGGATGATCTTGATAGATTGTTGACTGTATTTGTCAATTCAGATTCTTCCTTTATCTTTATCCTTCAGATTATCTGTCTGAATAACAGGGATATTTCTAGCCAGGCCAAACACAATTTGATGCTTATTTTTCTTATCAGACGGAATCACGAAATAGGATTCTTCATGACGTCTAAAAGTTACGCAAGCTTGTGATGAAGCGGCCATGGGTAGAAGATAAGGAGAAGATGTTAGGAACCTTTGAGCATACGGTCCAACATCTGTATGAGGAGAAAAAGAATTTTCCTTATGATCGATGTATAAAGTTTCTTCTGGCTCGATGTCGTCTTTATATCGATGACTTTGATTATCAGAAGATAAAGTCATTCTTTCAATAAACTTGACAGCCATATACTCGAACAGGAAATCTTCATTGATATCAAAAAGTTCAGAATGATCAATATTTATATCATTTACAATCTGATTGCTACGCTTCGGATTAATCAACAGTGGACCATCATCCGTCTTCTGCGTAGATTTGCCAAGATTGACAATCAATGGTGATTCTAGATCATTCGTACAAGAAGTACGCCCTTTAACCTTGATCATAAAAGGTTGAACTTGGCTCTTAGCAGGAATATTTATTGATCCCTCAGATGAAGTTTGAGTTCTTCCTTTAACCTTGATTATCAAAGGTTGATCATTGATAGGTTGGAATTGGATTCGTCCCTTGACTATGATCTTCAAAGGTTGCTCCTCTGGCGGATCTTCTTTAATAGACTGATCCTCCGATGATGATTGATCTTCAGCCATGTCTGATATATCTTTCACATGCTCTTGTTTATAAAGCCTTGAATCAGAGAAGTAGGCTTCGACACCCTTGAACGGATTAATATCAGCAAACTCAGTTTTCACAACTCCTTGGGAGTCCACATATTTGAAACATTAGTGAAGAGTTGAAGGCACAATATTGTGCTCATGAATCCACGGTCTTCCAAGAAAAATATTGTAGGATACGTCCGAGTTGATAACATAGAAAGTTACCATAGTTCGAAGATCACCAATCTGAATCTGCAGACGAATCTTCCCCAGTGGTTTGCTCTTGCCAGAGTTAAAACCGACTATCGTAGTATTAGTGTAAGTCAGCTCACTAGTAGGAATCCTCAGGGGTCTTAGCATACTCTGAAGAATTATACTAATTGAAGACCCAGGATCAATATAAATCCTGTCAATTTCAGTGGATCCGATATATCCAGTGTAGCACAGAGGCCTATCATGCTTGTTGTATTTCAATAGCATATCCTCTTGTGTAAAGGTGATATTGGGAATTTCTTCCATCATACTATGACATTGCGGGCATGACACTGGTATATTATCAGGAGTCTTGAGTTGATCCAAGCATGAATCTGCTTGAAGTAAAGCTTCGCTCAAAGTCTCTCTGCTTTCTCTGGAAAGGCGAAGCAGTTCAAATATAGATAGTCTAGCCGGAGTATTGGCTAACTGAGCTAGACTATCAAACTTGTAAGGCTTCATCACCACCCCCTGATTGGAAGCAGACTTCAATGGGATATCAAAGCGTACTGCCTTCTGTTTCCCCTTTTCAACCACAGAAGGTTTAGCAGGAACAGAAGAGGATTGAGTTGGTAGTGTCTCTACTACGTCTTCAGCTTCTTTGGAGGATCCCTCATAGTCTTTATGGTACTCTTTTCCAGATCTTGTACCAGCAAAAGATTCTTCTTCAGACTCAGGAGAAAGAAGTACCATATTACAAGATTTTGTCTTCCCTTTCTTAGCCTTCTTCTTGTGTGGATTGTTATGAGGAGCTTCAGAACCCAATCCAAGAGTGGAATTTTGACTTTGAATCTGTAAAGGAAGTCGTATTCCTTTATCATAATTCAAACCTTCTGCCTTCTGAAAGTCATAACCCATCTTCTTCATGAGATGGACATATTGTTGACTATACAAGTGAGTGGGCAGCAGACTTTTGACAGGTATTCCAATAGCGGAAGAGGAAGAAGCAAAACCTTCTGTAACCTCAGGAGAGTGGAGAATAGGTGTCGTTGTAGCCACAGGAGGAGAAAGATTCGGGATACGAGGAAGAATTCCTGTTGGAGCTTTTTCATAAGCAGCAAAGACTTGTTGTGTCCGATATAAAGGAATACTATTCATGGCTAACCACTGCTGATGAGTAAGCTTGAGCTTGGTAGAAGGAGCTAGACTTGGGGGACAGAAGTTCAGTCCTTTCAGTCTATCTTCTAAAGGAAGGCCAGCCCATAAGTGATCCAAGTCATCGGAATCTGGAATAACATGGGAAATCATGTTGCAGGTTTTGACTTTCTTACCTTTCTTGGATTTTAAAGTTTTACCTTCTTTTTCCAACTCAGGTACTAAGTCAGGATGTACCCACATGATTTCACCATTCTTCAGTGTGAGCGGCAGCAATCCTGTATCTTCTTCCCTGGCATGCGGGATATTCACGATCTTCATCGTCGTCTTCGGAATTGGGATAATTCCATCTGGGACTTGCTGTGAAGAAAAATCCCCGAATTGAAGAGAAACCATATTGGTCGTAACCATATGGTCATCATTGGTTAAAGCGATAGCGCCACCATTTATCAGCTCTTGGATCTTCTTTTTCAAGACATAGCAAGCACTGGTAGGATGATTAATGTATCTATGATAGATTATCTTGGAAAGATTGACCATAAGAGTATCTTTTCCTTTCACATTACGATTGCCAGGATTATTACCAGGATTACTTTTCTTCCCTTTATCTTCTGAAGCGAATATCATTCCGTGTTCACGAGCCAACCTACCATTGGTCTCGGCAGAAACTGCTGCTATGATAAACGAAGCCCAATCTGTGAATTGGGAACCTGTGAAGACAGCAATGGATGGTCGCAGATTCATCTTGCATGTATCAATCAACGCTGAATCTGGCATACCAGGAGGCATCTTTAGAGTAGCCTGTCGGAAACGTTCAATGAACGTCCGAGTATCTTCTTTCTTCTTTTGTTTGATTTCTATCAAGGAGGACATGTTCATGTCCATAACTCCTTCATAGAAGCGGGAGAAAAACATTGCCTTGAATTCGTCAAAAGACGAAATAGAGTTATCGGGTAAGCTACGATACCAGTCGTAAGCTGAACCCGTCAGGCACCCGATGAACACTCGAGTGAGAAGAGCATCATTTTTCTGCAAGTGTACAGTCATAATATCAAAGTAATTGATATATTGACTGGGAGATGCTTTTCCATCGAATAAAACCATGGATTGTGGCTTGAACTTCGGTGGAAAGGGTACATCATTCCAATGAGGAGGATAAGGTTGCTTAATCCCTAACCTCTGGAGCTGATCTTTGTGTCTCAAAACTTCAAACTGTGCTTTGAGTTCACGCACTGCTTGAATGGCTTCACTGGTTTGAGGAAGCACATTTGATTGAATAGTCGTTGGATGTACCGTAACCCCCACTGGAGGTGGTACATCTTCTGGAATGATGGGATCTGGAGATGCAAAATTTTAATTAACAGCAGGCTCTTGAATATTCAAAGGTATATCAGTCCCTTGACTATCTTGAGTTTGTGCTGCTACTGGTACCGGAGTTATTACTGTAGGTTGAGCAGTTTGCTGATTCAAAATTATCTGATGCATGTTTTGCACCATGTTAAGCATGTCTTTCAATGATTGCTCCACGGCAGTGAGACGTTATTTCGTATTAGCAGATGACGTCTCTGGTTCATCTCCAACAGCGTAGGATTCAACCTCTCTTGAAGATATAGAGGGATTAGTATAGAAGTATGAATCCACACTATCGGTATCAAACTCAAAAGATTGAGTACCCCCAGCTTCTGAATCAGAAGTCTGCAATTATCTTTGTCTTCTTGATCGAGTATTCTGATATACTCCTTCAAAGGAATCAAGAAGCCTGTTGAACTGTTGTTGACCTGGGGTTTGGGACATATTCCGTCTTGGATGTCGTCCTCTGTTAGTATGAGATGCCATATTGACTGACACATATGACAGCTCATGTTCTTGGTCTTCAGCTTGATGTTGAGGCGAGTTAAAACTTAAACGATCAAAAACTGTCCGTTTTGAAGCCGAACAACAACAATTGATCACAACCTGGTGATATTCACAATGATGTTTTTCTTGGGGGAATATTACCGGAGATTGTCTGTTCTTACGTTTTTGCATTAGCAATTCACGTAAATCAGAAGGAACAGATGGAGTATTCTTCTTTATTACATTTGGAATAGAAAAACATTTAGTTCCTTGTGTATAAAGAAGATTACTGGCTACATTCGCAGAACCAAACTGTACATTTTTACGCGTTTGGAGTTGTGCGCGTAAATCTTGAGATTTAGCACGAAGAACTCCATTTTCATGGCGTGTAATTTGTAAGTTTGGTACTTTGTGTAAAGCAGTATAAGAAGGTTGTTGGTATAGGACAGAAGCTTTACCAACGACGTTTTTACGCTGCACACGTTTAGGTACATTCACATTAGATGTGCAAACATCGTTATGAATTTTATCTACACTGTAAAAGACATGAGACTTACCTTTACGCGTGGAGCGTAAAAATTGATTATCTACCACATCACAGACGGGAGATTTTTCTTTACGCGAGGAGCGTAATTTATTTGGGCCTACCACGTCACCGACGGGAGACTGATTCTTACACTCAGAAGCATAAACTTTAGAGTCTGCCCCATTACGAATGGAAGATTCGTTCTTATGTACTGAGCGTAAAATTTGGTTCTTACCCACTGAGCGTAAAACTTGATTCTTACGCAGTGGGCGTGAAACCTGATTATCTTCACCGTTACAAACGGAAGATAAATCGTCACACTACGAGTGCAACTCTGAAATAAGGACTGCCTCATTACGAATGGGAGCCCCTACGACAGGAGTGGGAAGAATTCCCTTGTCATCAGAAGCAACAGAGAGATCAGAAACCACTTTGGATTTGGGAATCCAAACTTTTCGTGCTTTGCGAGACTTTTGAACTTTGGAGTGGCGAGAATCACCCCCAGTTCGGAGCATTTCTTCATAGGCAGTCTGGTCGAAGTGCACAACCAGAGTCTTCTTGGTCGAACCGACCGAAATATCATCATATTGAGCAATCGCCTCCTCGTTAGAGGAGAAGGTATTCCCCAGCAGAGTCGCCATTTTGTTTCACTTAACAAAAATGCCAAACAAGAGTTAGATTTTGAAAATAAAACGAGAAAAAGTACAAGAAGTACAAATTTGATTCTGGAAAAGTATTGCTATGGAAGTCTGATCTGTAAATGATCACTTTGTTCCTTGGACCATATGATGATGATGAAGATCACTGCTTGAAGTAGAACAACTTGGAAGAACTAAGTCACCAGAAAGGTATCGACGCACTTGGGCACTGATGGCGAGGTCGAATGCTTTCCTGCTTTGCTTCACTCTGTTCTGAAAGAAAAGTTGAAGAAGAATGCTCCGGAGAATCAAAATCTCGAAGTTCTGATCTCTGTATTCTCTCCTGTCTCTCTGTCTGTCTCTTATGAGAAAAATAAGTCTATTTATAGACTTGGGCTCTGATGCGTAAAAACTCAGCAAAAGTTCCGCTTTTACGCTAACAACCGCCACCCACGATCAAAGTCATCCTCTATATACGTTGACACGTGTCCCATCAATTCAGTAAGAATAGGATGCACGTACACACGTTCTTCGGGATGTGTGGCATAAAAGCCATGTAGGCAAACCACGTTCCAAATTGATCAGAAAGAACAGGGCGTAAAAATAGCCTCAATGTACTCTGAGCGTAAAGCAATAGATTGAGTGTAAAGTAGCTTTGACGTTGACTTCCTGCGTAAAGTGGTTGTTAAATAACCTTGAGCGTAAAAATAGCTCAAATAGACTTTACGCACACGTCAACTGTTGAGCGTAAAAGCTCGTATAGTCCTCGTGCGTAAAAGAAGCCATAGTGTGAGCGTAAAGTAGCTCAATCCACACACTAAACGACAATATTGGTCTCTGTGTAAAGACAAATCCCTTTGTGATATATGCCATCATTAATATCTCCATGTCAGAGTTTACATTAAATGCGAGATTTGACAGCTTTGTCCAGCGTAAAAGAGGCTGCTCTGTCCTTGGCGTAAAATCATAGGTGTAGACCCAAGCGTAAAATGATCAGCCTGCTTAGGCGTAAATTGATTAGCCTAGTCTTGGGCGTAAAGAGATTACCCGCTCTGCTAGGCGTAAAAACCAATCACTTATGAATGAGATGACTCTTTCTTTGAAGCACTTTTTACGCTCCTACAACGGCAACTTTTATTCTAAATAGAGTGTCTCATGCAACTTCAGACGTTACTCCTTATGAACTCTGGTTCAAAGTCAGACCTAACTTGAATGTCATTCGAGTGTGGGGGTGTCTGGCATATGTCAAGCTTCCAGATCTGAAGATTTATAAGCATGGGACAAGGACTACTAAGACGATCTTCTTGGGGTATGCCGAGAAGAGTGATGCTCAGATATTTCTTGATATTGAGTCAAATTATATCATTGAATCTCGCGACGCAAAATATTTTGAAGACAAATTTGTAAGGCACAAGAATATTATTCTTGCGGATGTTCCGGTGAATAATGAGGGTGCGCAGGTCTTCAATGAAGATGTGGTCCAAGAAGATGTTGTTGTTGAAACAACGTTTGAACCAGATCTCGCTGAGCCGTCAACGAAGCGAGTGAGGATGTCGAAGAACTTCGGAAGTGACTTTGTCACCTATCATGTGGAAGCAGATCCGCTTACCTATGATGAGGCAATGAAGACCAGAGACGCAGTTTTCTGGAAGGAGGCAATTGACAATAAAATTGATTCCATCACCTCAAATAACACTTGGGTGTTGGTTGATCTTCCTGAAGGAGCGAAACCCATCGGATGCAAATGGATCTTCAAGAAGAAGATGAAAGCAGACGAAACTATTGACAAGTTCAAGGCTAGGTTGGTAGCCAAGGGGTTTTCTCAGAAGCAGGAGATTGACTACTTTGATACGTATGCTCCAGTAGCCCGGATGACTACCATCAGAATGTTGATTGCTCTCGCAGCGATACATAACATGGTAATACATCAGATGGATGTGAAAATGGCTTTCCTAAATGGCGAGCTGACCGAAGAGATTTATATGCAACAGCCAGAGGGATTTATCATCAAGGGTCTTGAAGACAAAGTCTGCAAGTTGGTGAAATCTTTGTACGATCTTAAATAGGCTCCCAAGATGTGGCACGAGAAATTTGACAAAGTTATAAGGTCAAATAGCAACATGGTCAGCGAGACGGACAAGTGTGTTTACATGAAGTTCGCTGATGGAAGAGGTGTGATCGTTTGTCTGTACGTGGACGACATGCTTATCCTAGGTACGGATATGAGCTGTATCACGGAGACAAAGAAATTCATCTCGAGCAAGTTCAGTATGAAGGACTTGGGGGAAGCTGATGTGATCTTAGGGATAAAGATCATCCGGACAGACACTGGACTAGCGCTATCACAGTCTCATTATATTGAGAAAATGATCACTCATTATGGGTATCGGGATCTTCCAGAGATCGATACGCCGTACAGGTGTGATCTGAAGCTGAAGTCTAATTCAGGAAAAAGCGTCAGGCAGCTGGAGTATGCAAGCATAATCGGGAGTTTGATGTATGCTACTACTGCCACAAGGCCTGACATAGCTTTTGCCCTAGGAATGCTGAGTTGTTTCACGAGCAACCCAGGTGTTGAATACTGGAAAGCTGTGAAACGGATTATGAGATATCTCAAGAAGACTCAGACATATGTATTGTACTACAGCGAAGATCCGCCGGTAGTGGAAGACTTCAGTGATGCCAGCTGGTGCTCAGAGGTAGAGAGCGAGAGGTCCACAGGTGTATTCATTTTCACATTGGGTGGAGCTGTTATATCGTGGAAGTTGAAGAAGCAGACTTTGCTCTCGCGGTCATCCATAGAATCTGAGTTCTTTGCACTTGATACCGCAGTCGAGGAAGCAGAATGGCTTCGGGAGCTCATGTATGATCTTCCAGTGGTTGGAGAGCAAATACCGGCAATACCGATATACTGCGACAACCAGGCGACTGCGGCGGTGGCATCAAATGACCTCTTCAACGGGAAGAAGAGGACTGTGCGGTTGAAGCATAGGACAATACACGATCTTATCAAGAGAGGTGCTATTGCAGTGATTGATGTTTGGAGTCAGGAGAACCTGGCGGATCCGTTCACCAAGGGCCACAAGCGCCAGCTGGTCGATAACACTGCTTGTAAAATAGGCTTGAAAGCATTCTGATATTGTATTATTGTACGTATTTCTACCATAAAGTTTTATGCTAATAGTTCAAAGAGAAATCTACTCGGCATCTAGCTTTTGGTTCAAGGGAGGACCACTAATCGGAAGATATCAGGAACGGTGGGTACATGTTCTATTAGGCATGGAGCGGTTACGAACCTATAACCACTGTTGTCTACTATTGTTTTCTGCGGAAAACGGTTCCTGTGGGAAGGTTAGCTTAATTGCCTTAATGAGTTCTCAGGCAGAGTGAATGCCTGGTGTGCTTTACAGGAAGCACGGTAGAGCAGCACTACAACGAGTGAAACTCTATGCTACAATGGGGTAACTCCACAATGAGGTTCCTATATGTGGGGTGCTGCCCAGGAATAGGATAAAGCCTCGGCTTTGCAGGCCAAGTTACAGCGGCGTAGCACCGCAAATAGGCAGTTAGCCTAATGTTGTATGTTAAAAATAAAGAGGGTTGTAGTCAGCACTACAAAGAGGAGGAGTTCCTCATGTTACAGTGGCACGACACCACGATGAGGTACCCGGTTAGGGATAAAGCCTCGGCCTTGCAAGCCATGTCGTTGCGGCGTAACACCGCAAGGGAGCCTAAGGCTTCATGTTGGGTAGTTTGGCACTATAAAGAGGCGGTTGCCTCATGCTACAGTAGTATGACACTACGATGAGGTTCCCGGTACGGGATAAGGCCTCGGCTTTAAGCCATGTCATAGCGGCGTAGCACCGCAAGAGAAGCACAAATCGCTTTATGCCATGTCTCTTTATAATGAACTCACCTATAGTGTATGGACAAAGAGATCTCAGGCCGTCCCTTGAGGGTAAACTTGTAGACGCCCAAAATTATATACTGAAACCAGGCTGGCACAGGGCCTTTATTGTGTAGCCAGAAGCACATGTAACTACATTATGTGAGTGGAAAGAATTTCAGCTATGATGCAGAATTCAAGGTTTAGTCCATTCTTGTATTATAGTCTGTTGTTTGAACCATGCGGAAAGATTCAAGTCGTCAGCGACATCTCTCCTAATGCATGATGGACAATTACTGTGGAAAACACTTACACTCATATATAGAGATATGTGGGGAATTGTTAGGTTTTGGTCTTTTACAAAGTGAATTTTAGTCCCACATCGGCTAGACCAAAGGAGTTGTATCTCTATATATTAGCTTTGCTAGTTTAGAGATGCACATGTGGTGTGGAGGTGCACATGGGTGTGCCATGTGGGGTTATTTTTCTAATGGAAAAAAGGCTAAATCAACAATAGAAAGCATTCATGCTTTTTGCTCTTGGGAAATTCATTTCCATGGGAGCTAAGCCCCGTAGGGGCTTAGCGACTCGGACTCGGACTCGGACTCGGGCTCATGGGCTCATGAGGCGTAATGTGGCATTTTGTTGGTGCACTTTGCACTTATCACGTCACCATCGTCGCTAGGCGCATAGTGCGCTTTAGTTGCGCTCATTGCGCGAGCCACTTGCGCTGCCACGTTGCACACCACAGTTTGCGCGACCAGGGTGCGCGCCAGGGTGCGTGCCAGGTTGTGCTCCAGATTTCGCACAGGTTGCGTCGGTTGCGCACATTGCGTACGTTGCACAAGTTGCGCACGTGGCGCACGTTTCGCGAGTGGCGCAAGGTGGCACAGGTCTTGCAGGTTGCGCAGTGGCGCAGGTTGGCGCAAGTGGCTCAGTGCGCGGAGTGCAAGGAGCTTAGGGTGCGCGCAGTTGGCGCAACTTGCAGCAGAACGTGCGTTTTCATGTTCTGGGCGGTTGCTACATGTTCGGGGTGGTTTTTACCACGTTCCTAACTTTGTGGCAACCGAAGAGTTGCTGCAGGGCCTATATAAGGCATCATCTCTCTCTCAAGGCTAGAGATACAAAGAATAGAAGCCACCACAGAAAGTTTACGAAGTGTTTTTTAACACAAGTAAACAGAGAATTCAGAAGTGTTCTTTAACACAGTTCTGATCTTCCAGTAGCCTTCGAGAGAGAGAGGAAATGCGCCGCACCAGCGTTGCTTTTGCACGGGAGTTCGTGTCCATCCGAGGAGTCAGAAGAGCATGAGTGTTCCAAGTTCTCCGACGAACTTGCTGGTTCCTGGAAGCTGTTCGTGTAGGGCGAATAAAGCTTTGAGCAACGGTGATAATTCACCCCAGCAGGAGTTCTTCCATCTTTCGCCAGTCACCTTCTTCATTGCTGCCAGTAATTCTGATTGTATCTTCTTTTTAGAAGTACTACGATCGATTGTTGTTGATTACGAAATCTTTTTAGATTCTCGTAATACTAAAACGAAATTTTTTTAGATCTTCGTTATACTTGCGTAACCTTTCTAGAAGTGTTGCGTTGGAACATTGTTTTTACAATCGTTTCATCTTCTCAATTTTCCATCGAAAAATTGTGCCTCGGTACTAACAATATTTCTAAGTTTTATGTTGGGTTTATCAGTAAAGGTTGAGATTATTTATGTATGTGATGTTCTTCTCGGTCGGACTGATTTGAATTGCTACTCAGCAGTGTGTACGTCGTCGATTTTATTTGTTACACGAAGTTTTCTTTCTGGATCCTGTGATCCAGTCTTCTGGAATCGTTCCAGTCAATTACCATACTTGTGATACTTTGCTTACAAAGTAAATAATTATTACACAATTTTACTATTTAGTGCTTTCCAGTTAATTTTGGCGTTTACTTTTGTGCTAGAGTTGGAAGCTTATTATTACACGGAATTGCACAGTTATCTTGCTTTCTTCACCCATCATGATCCAACAAAACTCAACTTCCACTTCCCCAAAGACTTTCCTTACATTGCTTAAATCTTCAAACTTGTCACATTCCGGAGATTTTTCTCCGGTTGCAAAGATATATAGCTTGCCTGCAGGCTCTCAAACTTGTCTATTGGATGTCTCGTAATATGAAGCCAGCATATAATATTTAAGATCTCTATATTAATCTTAAGACATCTAAAGTAGTTGATTAACAAAGAAATAATTATTAAAAAAAATTGAAACAAACAAGAAATAAAATAAAAAACAAGTTTGGCTACTTCTACCTGAATAAGAGGTTAAATTAAGAAGGTATTGTTATCAATTTTGGCTTGTTAAATCTACTCAGTTGATTCATCAGATGAAGAACATAAGCTAATAACTGAAACATATCTGAGTCCATCGCTTGGCTAGATTGATATTGTAGCGAATTTCTACTTTTATGGTTTGGTGTTCCAACTTGATACGGTCCTTGAATTCTTTGTATTTCTAGGTTGACGGAGACGAAGAGTGGAAAGAAAAACGAAAACTATTTCCTTTGTGGCCATACAAATTGGGAACCATAACTTTATATATATATACGGCAGGGGGAGTTCCTCCAGATTTAGGGTTTACCCAAAATCACGGCCGGCTGGCTGATGGGAGGTCGACGGACGACTCAGGGGGTGGAGGAGGCAATGGCGACTCGGGAGAAGGAGATATCATGGAAAAAGCGGGGGGCTGGACTACTGTGGAACGTCGACGTAGGCCGAAACCGATCTCCATGAGAGGACCTCAGGGACGTGAAGGTGGCTTTAATGGCGGGGGAAGGAGGCCACGCAGCGGACTACTCCCGCACGGGCGACGCCAGGATCTGACAAGGGAGGACAGAGGTGCACGGAATACAGATCGAGGCGAGCGAACAACGGTGAATACGGCGAGTCCCAAGGAAGCTCCTGCCGTTCTGCAACGACAACGACGGCCACCTGCCTACACCTCTCAGCGTACTCCTGTCTCCTGGGCGGAGATTTGTAGACCGATGGCAGTTCAAGAGGAATTGGACATGCAATATATAGAACCCAGCGTCATAAATGGGGTGAAAGTGGTCGAAATAACAGAGGAGGATATCCAAGAGACAAAAGAATATTGGAAGAACACATTGCTGCTTTATGTTATGGGGAATCGTCCGTTCTATGGACAGTTACGAGCGTATGCCTTGCGCGAGTGGAAACTGAAAGGAGAGATGGAGATATTCTCCAGGGAAAATTGATTCTATTTTATTAAATTTGCGTTAGCAAAAGATCTGGAGCGCATATTAGAAGGAGGCCCGCGGACGTTCGATGGAAGATTGGTCGTGCTTAAGAGATGGCATCCGGAGTCGAATTTTGCGAAAGACAAACTAACGAAAGTTCCTATATGGGTCCGACCGCCGTGGCTTTCGCCCCAATTGTGGAGCATCTCTTCAATCATGAAGTTAGCGAGCATGGTAGGGTCCCCTATCAAGACGGACATTCCTACGACTCGGATACAAAGACTTTCATAAGCTAGAGTCTTCGTGGAGATCACAGCAACGGACGTTCTGCCCAGAACTATAGACATACTTCTCCCGAATGGAGCTCGGATTACCCAGGATGTTGATTATAAGTGGGTACCTCCATCTTGTCTTCAATGCCATTGCTTTGGTCACTCCAAAGCACAATGCAAGGAGAAAACTAACCCAGGCGAAGATGAAAACATACAGGGGGAAGAAGATATGGACCAAAGTGGAGGAGTGTCGGAGCCAGAGGCAATGGTAGAAGGATCGGACACGACTATGCAGGTGGCCAAGGCGGCAGAAGATGGACGGAGAGAGGAGGGAAGGGAGGCGGTGCACCAATCAGTCCTTGGGAAAGGACCCGGGCCGGAGGCGAGGTCGTCTAACACCCCCTCGTCACTCGACTTGGTGGTCGTCGAGATGGCCAACCGAGATAGCAGGCGGACTACCTACATAAACGACCAACTAGTGCACTCGAACTCAGTAGCTGGGGATAGGAGGGAATCCTCGGAGAGGTATCCTAAGAGGACAACAACTAGGCTACAAGCAGCCGAGGGAGCTTCGGAGTCGGAAGGGTGCAGTAGCCAGCACAAAGGAGAAGCCCTTGAGATCACAGCTCTAACCAAACCCAATCCTGATTGGTACAGGCTTATAGAGGGGTGCACACAGAGTCTCCATTCTCCTAATGGAGATGAACGACAGAGGAACGAATCTTTGGCCGCTCCCAATCGTCCCAGGGAGTGTCAAGGGGATCTCCATGACGCCCTCAATCGTTGGCCCATGTCGATCATCACATGGAACGTTCGAGGCGCTAACTCGATCGGGAGGTGGAGAGAGATCACTAATGTAATTTTCCAAAATAAGTGTTCGATAGTCTCTATTCTGGAGAGTAAAATTAAAGTGGCGAGCAGGCTTATAAGTAGGATTCCTACTCACTGGAAAGCAGTTCACAACATTGAAGAATGCGGAGTGACTCGAGTCTGGACTATGTGGGACTCTCGAGTCTGGTCTGGGCAGGTTAGGTTTCGATTTGAACAACTCATAATTTTGAAACTAACAAATAGTGGTGGTCTCCAGTTTGTTCTAGGGGTTGTTTACGGCCACAATGACGGGAGGAGGAGGTACCAACTATGGAAGGACATTATTAAAGTCGCTGCAGTGATTGAGAACACTCTTCCTCTAGTCCTGTGCGGCGATTTTAATGCAATGCTTACGGAGTCGGAGAAACTGGGAGGAAGACAAGTTCCGGTCCCAATACTTGCGGACTTCCAGGAATGTTTACTTAGTTCGGACTTGGTGTGTATGGCCCGGACGGGACACATCTGGTCGTGGAGCAACAGCTCCTCATCCAAAAGGGTAGTTTGTCAGCTTGACAGGGCCTTATGCAACTCCAAATGGATTGAGCTGTTCCCCGATGTCAGAGCAGAAGGCATCCCATGCGGCACTAGTGACCACTCTCCTATATTAATCCGGTTGAGTAGTACTGTCCCGTCTCGTAGGAAGCCTTTTCGTTTTAATAACGCATGGCCTTTGGTAGATGGATATCAAGAAGCTGTAGACATTGGCTTGGGTTCTCATATTGGAGGTAGAGCTCAATATAGTCTTGTTCATAAACTTAAAGCGGTGAAAAGTGCTCTTAAAAATTTGAACAAGGCTCGGCCTAACACAGTTCTTCATGAGCTAGAGGCAGAACTTAAAGCAACTCAGAGTCATTTACAAGCTAACCCGCTATCTAGTGAACATGCGGCTAAAGAAACTCGTCTTCAAGAAGAGGTCAGAAGCTTGCGGTTCCAGGAAGAGGTTCATTTGCAGCAAAGAGCCAAATGTACTTGGCTTAAGGAGGGAGATAGAGGATCCAAATTTTTTCATGCCACGGTACGAGCCAAACAACACAGAAACTCGGTGGCTAGCCTAATTGGTGCTGACGGAAAACTTACTACGGATGATCGAGGGTTAGAGGATGAGACCATCAGGTATTATACTTCACTGTATAACCAGTCAGATTATTTAGACTCATTCCCTACTATTGTTGGAGTGGGTGGGGTTCCCAACCTATGTGGAGAAGACCCCGGAGTGCGACGAGCGCCGTCCGAAGTCGGAGAAGCTCGGGAAGTAGGCGACGTTGCTGCTGCTGCTGCTGCTGGAGCTTCTGGGAGCAGAGGATCCGAGTTCGGCCCGAACTCGGTCCCAGGCCGAGTTCTGGCCGAACTCGGTCTGGTTGTTCCAGCGTTTGGCCAGTAGGTGCTGGCTGCCCCGCACAGAGTTCTGGCCGAACTCTGTGTTGTCGGGGGCTGAAGCGGGATTTTGGATGAGTTTTCATCATTGGATCTAATCCAACGGTCCAGGTTGGTTGCGGGATTAGGGAGATATATATTGAGTTTTCTCAACCCTAATTCAAAAGTGCAACATAACACAAGTTCGAGAGAGAAGGAGGCAAGAGTGCCATTGCAACTTCGGAGAAGAAGGCGGAGGATTGAAGGTTGATATTCGGAGGAGATCGTGTTCGGGTAATCTCTACTCGTCGTTCTCGTTCTTCGTAGCCTTGTAATCATTGTTCTTATCTCTGAGTGTTGTGGGGATCCGATTTGGATCGGAGGAGTTTGTAGAGGGTGTAATTCTTCTATTCCATTAGTGGAGGCTTCTCAGGGTTGGACTCCGATCGTCCCGTGGTTTTTTCCCGCAAGGGTTTCCACGTCAAAAATTCTCTGTGTCTGCGTGGATTGTTTTTGTGTGTTTGTTTTTGGTTCGTGCGTTGTTTGCTCGGTCCTCTCGCAGGTACTCTCCGGTTTGGGGAAAGGTTTCCGCGCTTCTTTCCCAACAGAGTGGTATCAGAGCTTTGGGTTCAAAGGGTGTCAGGAGTTGACAGAGGAACCAGAGAGGAGAGATGGACGCGAAGCCGGTGCGCATGGTGAACCTCAATGGCACAAACTATCATTATTGGCGGAGCAAGATGAAGGATTTGCTATTTGTCAAGAAGCTGCATCTACCTGTGTTTGCATCCGAGAGGCCCAGTGATAAATCCGAGGAGGACTGGAAGTTCGAGCACATACAGGTGTGTGGGTACATACGGCAGTTTGTTGATGAGAACGTGTACAACCACGTTGCCAATATTGAGCACGCGAAGACGTTGTGGGGTAAGCTGGAATCCTTGTATGCGAAGAAGACCGGGGTAAACAAGTTGTTCCTGATCCGAACGATGATGGGTCTGCGGTACAAGGATGGGGCGTCTATTACGGATCACTTGAGTGATTTCCAGGGCGTGGTTGACCAGTTATCTTCTATGGGAGTCAAGTTCGACGACGAAGTTCAGGGACTGTGGCTGCTGTGTACCTTGCCAGACTCGTGGGAGACCGTACGAGTATCTATGATCGCTTCTGCTCCAGAGGGCGTGGTCAGTCTGGAGTTTGCTAAGAGCGGGGTGTTGAATGAAGAGATGCGGAGACGTTCTCAGGGCACTTCATCCACATCCCACCACTCAGAGGCATTGGTTTCAGAGAGCCGCGGAAGGGGCAAAAGCAGGGGTCCAGGTGGTGGCAGAGACAAGAGCAGGGGAAAGTCCAAGGGTCGGTACGAGGACTCAGAGTGTTATCATTGCGGTAAGAAGGGCCATATCAAGCGGAACTGTTTCGCTTGGAAGAGAGAGAAGAAGGGCGACAAGGGGAAGCAAGAAGAGAACACTACAGCGGCGGCCTCGACGCATGGAGGCGATGTGATCGTCGTAGGTGATGAGGTCATTACTAACCTCGCCTGCGATGACAATTCTTGGCTGGTGGACTCAGGGGCTTCAGCACATGTATCTCACAATAGGGCACTGTTTGCCACTTACACGACAGGCGACTGTGGCGTGTTGAAGATGGGCAACGGAGATGTGTCGAAGGCGGTTGCCATTGGAGATGTGCATTTGAGAACGAAGACGGGTGCGGTTCTTGTTCTCAAGGATGTTCGTCATGTCCCTGATATCCGTTTCAACCTGGTGTCGGTTGGAAGGTTGGATGACGAGGGATTCTTCAGTCTCTTCGGGAATAGTCAGTGGAAGCTTTCCAGAGGTTCGTTGGTGATTGCCAGAGGAAGCAAGAAGTCCGGTCTCTACTATATGGAGGGGAGCGCACAGGGGGCACAGGAGGTGAACGCAGTCAGTGATGCGTCTACCGAGTTGTGGCACAGGCGGCTC
This sequence comes from Iris pallida, assembly GCA_029216955.1. Lineage (NCBI taxonomy): Eukaryota > Viridiplantae > Streptophyta > Magnoliopsida > Asparagales > Iridaceae > Iris > Iris pallida. The sequence goes on along the minus strand of JANAVB010017398.1, from coordinate 723,700 downwards.
GGCCATATCAGCGAGAAGGGGATGAGCTACTTGGTGAACAGGAAGGTGATTCCGGGGCTCAAGTCTACAAAGTTGGAGAAATGCACGCACTGTTTGGCTGGGAAGCAAAGTAGGGTGTCTTTCCAGAGTCACCCAAGTTCGAGGAAGCCGGCGTTGCTCGAGTTGATTCACTCGGATGTCTGCGGTCCTATGAAGGTAAAATCTCTTGGTGGTGCTTCTTACTTTGTGACTTTCATTGATGACTGTTCCAGGAAGGTTTGGGTCTATGCCTTAAAGACCAAGGATCAGGTGCTGCCTACTTTCAAGGAGTTTCAGGCCTCCGTTGAAAGGGAGACGGGCAAGAAGTTGTTGTGTGTTCGGTCCGACAATGGCGGCGAATACATCGGTCCCTTTGATGCGTATTGCAGAGAGCAAGGGATACGACACCAGAAGACTCCGCCAAAGACACCTCAGCTCAATGGTGTAGCGGAGCGCATGAACAGGACACTGATGGAGAGGGTGCGGTGTTTGCTGTCAGAAGCAAACTTGCCGGGCAGTTATTGGGGTGAGGCTCTTCTCACAGCTGCTTATATTATTAATTTGTCTCCTAGTGCTCCTTTGCAGGGTGATGTGCCTGACAAAGTATGGTACGGCAAAGAGCCGTCATACAGTCACCTGCGGGCGTTTGGTTGTAAAGCCTTCGTGCATGTACCGAAGGACGAAAGGACCAAACTTGAGCCGAAGACGAGGCGATGCGTCTTTGTCGGCTACGGTCGGGATGAGTTTGGCTATAGACTCTACGACCCAGTGGAAGGAAAGCTCTACAGAAGCAGGGACGTGGTGTTCGTCGAGGATCAGACCATGACCAACACTCAGGACTCCGAGACGCCTTCTGAGGCTGAGGAATTGCCTGAGTTAGAGTCATTTCGCTTCGAGCAGTTTCCAGAGGACATCGCGGAGGATCCAGTTATGGGGGAGCCGGTACATGGAGTTGCTCCCAACCTTGATCATCAGCCTGCTGATGGTGGTCAGGGTGTCCCTCAGGAGGATGAGCATGCCGGAGAGGTAGTTCCTGAAGGGGAGGAGGCTGTCGGTATACAGCCAGCACCAGTGGCTCCACTGAGAAGGAGCAACAGGGATCGTCGACCATCTACGAGATACTCGCCGGATGAGTATGTGCTACTGACTGACGGGGGAGAGCCCGAAAGTTTCGCAGAGGCTATGGAAGACGAACACAGGCAGGAGTGGATGGTGGCTATGCAGGAGGAGATGAGTTCCTTGTACACCAATTCTACTTATGATCTGGTGCGGTTGCCAAAGGGCAAGAAGGCTTTGAAGAATCGATGGGTGTTCAGAGTGAAGCAGACGGATGATGCTACTCGCCCTCGATACAAAGCGAGGCTGGTAGTCAAGGGCTACGGTCAGCGGAAAGGCGTGGATTATGATGAAATCTTTTCGCCTGTCGTCAAGCATTCGTCTATTCGGGTGGTGCTAGCATTAGCAGCCAGTTTTGACTTGGAGGTCGAGCAGATGGATGTGAAGACGGCGTTCCTCCACGGTGATCTTGAGGAGGAGTTGTACATGGAGCAGCCGGAGGGATTCTGTGAGAAGGGCAAGTCACATTTGGTCTGCCGGTTGAGGAAGAGCTTGTATGGTCTGAAGCAGGCTCCGAGGCAGTGGTACAGAAAGTTCGAGTCGTTTATGGGGGAGTATGGTTATGCACGGACGACGTCGGACCATTGTGCATTTGTGAGGTATTTTGCCGAGGATGATTTCATCATTTTATTGCTCTATGTAGATGATATGCTATTAGTGGGTCGAAATGCCACTAGGATAGCGGAGTTGAAGCGCCAACTGGGCGCGGCCTTCTCTATGAAGGATTTGGGCGCAGCGAAGACTATTCTTGGGATGGAGATCAGCCGAGAGAGAGAGTCCAAGCTGCTACACTTGTCCCAAACGAAGTACATTCACCGGGTACTTCAGCGTTTCGGGATGGACGGGTCGAAGAAAGTGAGTTCCCCCCTCGCGGCTCACTTTAAGTTCACTGAGGAGCAGTGTCCATCTACCGAGGACGAAAAGGAAGATATGGAGCGGGTTCCATATGCTTCAGCTGTGGGAAGCCTGATGTATGCTATGGTGTGTACGAGGCCAGATATTGCTCATGCAGTTGGTACGGTTAGCAGGTATCTTTCGAATCCTGGAAGGGTACACTGGAGTGCGGTCAAGTGGATTCTACGATACCTTCAGGGCACTGCCGGTTGGAGACTTTCCTTTGGTGGTGACGAGCCGAAGCTGGTCGGGTATACCGATGCTGATATGGCTGGAGATGTAGACACGAGGCGGTCGACTTCGGGCTACGTGATGATGTTTGCGGGAGGAGCAGTGTCGTGGCAGTCGCGGTTGCAGAAGTGTGTTGCCTTGTCGACGACGGAGGCGGAATACATTGCGGCGACGGAGGCTTGCAAGGAGCTGTTGTGGATGAAGAAGCTGTTGCAGGAAATGGGACTGAAGCAAGAGCAGTATACTTTGCTTTGCGACAGTCAGAGTGCTATCCACCTTGTGAAGAATCAGACGTTTCATAGCCGGTCCAAGCACATCGAGACTCGGTATCATTGGATACGGGATGTGGTTGAGAAGAAGGACGCGGCGCTTGAGAAGGTGCATACAGACGACAACGGAGCTGATATGTTTACGAAGATTCTACCAAGGGGGAAGTTCGAGTACTGCAGGCAGATCGTCGGGATGACGACGTCCTCCCCATAGTTGTGAAGGGGGAGATTTGTTGGAGTGGGTGGGGTTCCCAACCTATGTGGAGAAGACCCCGGAGTGCGACGAGCGCCGTCCGAAGTCGGAGAAGCTCGGGAAGTAGGCGACGTTGCTGCTGCTGCTGCTGCTGGAGCTTCTGGGAGCAGAGGATCCGAGTTCGGCCCGAACTCGGTCCCAGGCCGAGTTCTGGCCGAACTCGGTCTGGTTGTTCCAGCGTTTGGCCAGTAGGTGCTGGCTGCCCCGCACAGAGTTCTGGCCGAACTCTGTGTTGTCGGGGGCTGAAGCGGGATTTTGGATGAGTTTTCATCATTGGATCTAATCCAACGGTCCAGGTTGGTTGCGGGATTAGGGAGATATATATTGAGTTTTCTCAACCCTAATTCAAAAGTGCAACATAACACAAGTTCGAGAGAGAAGGAGGCAAGAGTGCCATTGCAACTTCGGAGAAGAAGGCGGAGGATTGAAGGTTGATATTCGGAGGAGATCGTGTTCGGGTAATCTCTACTCGTCGTTCTCGTTCTTCGTAGCCTTGTAATCATTGTTCTTATCTCTGAGTGTTGTGGGGATCCGATTTGGATCGGAGGAGTTTGTAGAGGGTGTAATTCTTCTATTCCATTAGTGGAGGCTTCTCAGGGTTGGACTCCGATCGTCCCGTGGTTTTTTCCCGCAAGGGTTTCCACGTCAAAAATTCTCTGTGTCTGCGTGGATTGTTTTTGTGTGTTTGTTTTTGGTTCGTGCGTTGTTTGCTCGATCCTCTCGCAGGTACTCTCCGGTTTGGGGAAAGGTTTCCGCGCTTCTTTCCCAACAACTATTACATGCAAGCGCATAGTTACGGATGAAGGGAACAGAATGCTATGCCGGGACGTGGCCATGGAGGAGGTAGAGCAGATTGTTCGAGGTGCGGACTCGAACAAGTCACCAGGGCCAGATGGTTTTAATGCTGCATTTTACAAGCTACACTGGGATCAGCTTAAATACCAGGTGCTCCAGGCGGTTCAGGAATTTTTCATGTCAGGCCGGCTCTTGAAAGAGTTGAACCATACGTTCCTCTCTTTAGTTCCGAAGAAGGATGGTGCTAATGTGTTGGGAGAATTCAGACCGATAGCATGCTGTAATTTTCTATACAAAATTATTATACACCGTATGTGTAATAGAATGCAGGGGATTATGCAAGGATTGATCTCGGACAATCAGTCTGCGTTCATAAAGGGCAGGTCCATAACAGAAAACTGCTTACTAGTGCATGAACTCATACGAGATTTCAACAGAGCGGGTGGCAAGAAGAGTTGCTTCAAATTAGACATCCGTAAGGCCTACGACATGGTTAACAGAGACTTCGTGTGCCAGACCCTCCTCAGCATGGGTTTCGATCGATGGTGGGTTGACAGAATAAGAGAGTGCATCACTTCCCCAACATTCTCCATTATTATAAAAGATCAACCATGTGGCTATTTTAGCAGTAATCGAGGTTTGCGTCAAGGGGACCCCCTATCGCCGTATCTATTTACTATAGTGATGAAGTACTTTACATGTTTGATGGATGTTGCGGTGCATCAGAAGAAAATCACTCCCCTATATAGAAAGGTAGTTCCTATTGTGTCCCATTTGATATATGTGGACGATCTACTTGTGTTCGTTGAGTGTGAGACTCGTCTCACAGTATCGGTATTTATATACGGATACGTATTTTGTATTGTATTTCATATTTTCTTAGTTTTCGGAATGCTTTAAAAAAAATTTCAAATTATAGATTTTCTCCTTGACCAGCATACCGACGGTGTACCGGTGTATACCAACGGCATATCGTCTGGACAAATTTTCCATATTTTAGATATTTTTGGTTTATGATATTTTTATGAATAGTATTTCTGATATTTTTGTGAATAGTATTTAGATATTTTGATGAATATTATTTAGATATTTTTGTGAATAGTGTAGATGCATTCTATTATCCAATGGACAATTGTTTTTCTTTCAATGGCTAGGATTGATCTAGATTTTGACATGGATCACAATCCAACGGTCACGATTAATTCACCTATTCTACATATACCCTCTTATTTTCTCTTTATTCTCTCTTTTCATTCTCTCCACCCTCTCTCTTCATTCATCTTCTCTTCTTTTCCCTTGGAATTTGCATGGGAGCTTGGCCTTGAGGCCTAGAGTGTGGTTTTGTGCCCCTTTTGGTGGTGTAGTAAAAGGTTAGGCTTGGAACTTAATCCTAGGCAAGTACATCTTGCTCAAAAGTGACATGACCATACTATAATTTTGTTTTCCATAGAAATTAAAGTTTTATTGTTCTATAATATGCTCCTCTAAATTGCTAACATCTTTAGTATATAGCAGTTTTGGTTTTGATCGACAGAATTACGTAGATCTGAGTTTCTAGATATAATTTTTGAGTACTTTGAGGTACTGATCTATCAAATGCTTTAATTTGTGAAAATTAATACTTCCATGTTATAGAAAATTCAATTCTATGCAATTTTGACTTTTGAAAATCCGAATTTCGATTTAAAATAAAGTTTTTATGGCCGAAACAAGTTTTGGCAAAAATCTGGATTTTGTTGCTGTTTGAAAAATCTGTATACCGACGGTATGCCGATTTTTGCACCAGAAACTTTCTGTCTTTAGGTCGGAATACCGTCGGTATACCGTCGTATACCGCCGGTATGCCGTTTTAGGCTGTTTTTGTCCGTTTCTGTCCGTTTTTGTCCGTTTTTGATATATTTTTTGACTATAATGATTTCTTAACATGATTAGATAATCTTGCATAGTTAGAGAATGATTGTACAACCTATATACACTTGATACTAGCGCATGTTCAATCATTTTTCTATAAAATATACTTAGCTTTAATTATTCTTTCCCACATGCCATGATGTCTTTTTGATAGATTCTTTCTTACAAGCTATGATAATTTTTTTTTTCTTACAAGCTATGATAATTGTTGCCATGTCTTCTTTGCTTACATGATAGTGGCCTGTCGTGGCGCACTCTTCTTACATGTCTTCTTTGCTTACTAGATAGTGGCCTGTCGTGGCGCACTCATGATACATATCCGTCTTTGCTTACATGATAGTGGCATGTCATGGCGTAGTCCCTTAATTCTCTATAGTGGTTCGTAGTAGGGCACTCATGACTTGATTTTTTTTATTAATTTCTAGATCCGAGATATGAGTACATGTTCTTTCTTGACACCGTGGATATATCTTGTTGAATGTTTAATCTATTACATCTTGGCACTGAACAATCGAGTGTGAGTATTGTTCCGTGTATCACGTGATGTTAGTACGGAAATGTTCGTAAGTGATAACTTACGATTTACTCGTACATAGCACACGTCATCTTAGGAAATTCTTGAGTGTCCACGACTTGAGAATTTGACATGAATATGATAAGGTAAATGACTAGTAAATTCAAGTAGATCATTGTAGGAGAAAATTCGCACTACCAACCCCGAGCTCCAAGGGCCCCATGAGGCGTGGCTCAACCCTGCTAGGCAAGGGCTCCATGACCTACCAAGTTTGCGCGTATTGATATATGATCGAGTCACATGTCGTACCGGCTTGCGGCACAATCAGTTATATATTTTCTTTTACAAGTATATGATATGGTTGTTCATGCTATAGGTCAAGACATGTTTCATCTGCCAGCAGTCTTGTTGGACAATAGATGTACTACTCGTACCCCTGGACATTCGGGTATCTGCAGTCAGGTAGTTGCGAAAATCCTCAACTTGCATACTAGTAATTAGAATTGTGATAACCCTAGCTAGTTAATGATAGCAAGCCGTAGGTAATGATTGGCCATGCACTTTTGGTTGTGTGTTACTTTATATACTCTTATGTCGATGAGTGGCCAGAGACTAAGTTCTGCTAGGGAAAAGATCTGCAACCCTGGTCCTTGTTTGGTTTAAGGATTGTGGCTCTGATTTCTAGTAGTTCCTAAGTCCCTTGTTGCTCATTGGCTTATTGTTCTCTATTGCTATATGGCTCAGTATTTCCATTCAGTCATTTATATTCTCGAGATACATGTATTGGTACCGCACTAGTCTTGACCCATATTTATTTATTTCTGTCATTATGTTGTTGTGTTGTTGTTGGGCTTTGTCATTCACCTCGAGCCTTCCTTGTGGTACTTGCTATTTGGGGTCTGGTCTCACTGGTTTTGCATGGCCAGGTTCCATAGTTGATTACGAGGATCTACCATCTTCTCCTCCGGATGGTTCGCACTCAGAGGACAGATATGGATTAGCGAGTGGGTTACCTTTATTTTCTACTTTATCTTGCACTTTTATTTTGTGGTGTATTAGCCAAGGACATATGTTAGTCCTTGTTTCTGGGTTTTGTTCCCTCCGTCTTAGTACGACGTGGATGTATATTCTGGACAACTGTTAGTTGTACATTTACGTACCTTTTGTATACTCAGTTGATATATCTTTTATTATGTCAGCTCTCATGATTATGTATGTACTCGTGTTTGGGATGCCTTACCCATCTCATATATGATTTACTCTTTATTGCTTCTTATGTTGATTGGATTGAGATAGTATTTGTTCGACCTTAGGAGTCGTCAGTGGCATACTAGAGTCTACCCACTTGTCTTCTAAACAGCTTTAACCGTATATCGGGGTATTGGCGTACTCTGATATACGTAGCTGGCTTTGTTTCGCCCCGGATCTCCAGTATTCTGGTTCCGGGACATGACAGGTTTTTTGGTGGCACATGCAAGGTCTGTCTTCAGACTTGTGGGATATTCATCTTGTTAGAATCTCAATCCTATACTTGTCTTCATTTGATCCCCCTTTGCTTATCGCATTCTTATTTTCCTTGAACTGTAAACATGATTGACATATCCTTGTTCTATTCCTATCCATTATTGATATCACGTGTCCTTATCATTCAGGGACACCCAACCTTCTTATCTATTTCTTTTGAGGATTTTATTGCTCCGTCTTCTTCCTTGGTTCAGGCAGTATATCGGCATCAGATCCCGCCTCCACAGAGTCATGTACCAGTACTATCTCAGCATCTGGTGGCAGCTCAGTTCACTTCACTCCAGTCAGTTCAGCTAATAAAGTCAGCCCGATCCCATGTTCAGCACCTCCTTCCGATGCAGTCTCAGCAGATTTAATGTCAGCATCCGGTGCAGTTTGCCCAGGTCCAGTAAGTCAGATAAAATTAGCAGCAGGTAAGAGAAGCCGTCACGATGCATAGACAGAAAGAGTTTGTTACAATTGAGCAGATGTGTCATGCCCCAGAACCAGAATACTGGAGAGCGGGGGAATGACTCAGCCAGCTACGTATTACGGGTAGATGAATACCGTATAATACGATCAATGCTGTCTAACCAGACGAGGGGGTGCATACTACATGAAAGTCCTACTATGGTCACTTCATATCTATTGTCTCAATCGTTCAAACAAGAAACAGTAATAGAGAACATGTAAGATAAAGCAGTAAGGCGTCCCAAACGCTCAGTCAAAATGTTCTTGAGATCTGGCTTTACAAAACATAGCCAGATGGTATAGTAACATATACACAATTATTATCAGCTGCAGTCTGACTTTAGTTACAATTATGCAAAAGTAAGTGCAAGACAATCCGACTAACATGTCGGTGCCAAACGACTAAGTATGAAATAAATAACAAAACGAGCGGTGGAGTAAGGAAACCCACTCGAGTCCTCCTGCGATCATCCCTCTAGTATTGACCATCGTGGAGGTAGAAGTAAGCTGGATCCTCGAGGACTGGCTCTAAATCTGGCCATGCAAAACCAGAGAGGTTAGACCTCTAATAGCAAGTACCACAAGGAAGGACGATATGAAGGATTAAACCAGTAAGTAAGAGAATATAATAATAGATCTCTGCTTTCTACTAGGATTCACATAACCTCACGACACTTCGAACAAACCTCCCAACCAAACAAGGACAGAAGTTGGCCCGTCATGTCCTGACATTCTGATCATCTTAGTTAGGCAACAGAGTAGGTACAGTACACAAACAAATCATCTTGAACGGCCAATCAACTACTACGGCTTGCTATTGTGAGTCCCAAGTTATCCTGGAATTATGCAAATAGGGATTCCTCAGTTCTTACTATGTGCGAGCAAGGCTAGTCTATCCAATCAATCAACTGCGCCAATCATGTAATTAGACGAGTCCCAGCGGGACGCCCGTCGTTAATATAGCATGTACAATAATATAAGCAAATACCGTTCCCTGCCCGTGTGACAGATTTACGGTATCTGTGGGAACCAGCCGGCCTGTCGGGCACTTTAATAGTCCCAAAGAGGGCTGCCATGTAAGAACTCGAGAATCCATTCTCTCCATGCCATCATTATTTTATTTAACTTAATAGTCCCTATGTTGAGTGAAGTTCCATGTCGTGGATCATGGTCATTCAAATGAGTACTTTTGTATGGGGTACGATATGCGCAACTCTACAACGATACCCGTGCGACTATGTTGTAGGTCTTACATAGCGTAATGCAACAATCAAATCTAACCACGGAGTAATCATGCCTTGACCATAAAGTACACATGCTATTTTTGTAAGATAAATAAATAACTAAATAAATAAATAAATAATTTGAAACCTGCATGTGCCTGTATGCCAATATTCGGGATCGGCTAATCGATTGCAATAGTTCATTACATGAACGTGTCTCATTCATTTCATTTAATAAGACGACTAGCCAGTCTCTTAGTTCCAACTAGGAACGCATGATCAATATTTAATCAAGATAACCATTATTATCAATGGTAACAAGGCATGAAAGTCAATTAGTATTGCATGGGGTCGAGTCTATAATTCTCAGGGTTAAGTTCCAGTCATACTGGGTATCCACAAACCGATCAAGACACAAGGAGCATTCCATATAACAATCTATATTGACAATATTAACATATCATGATTTTATCAAGTTCATGCTAAAAGGCGTAAGGATATAATAGAAGAATTATCATGCCATCATTAAATGAATAAGTTATAGAAGAAATAGAAACACCCTGGTTAGAAAGTCACGCCAACAAGTCTAAGCTAAGGCCAAAAGTTACGCCAAGTCTAGCAGGTTGGGGTGAACGTGTAAACAGCGTGAGCGTGAAAAAGAAATTCACGTATTCATAACGGGAGCGTGGAAAAGCGTGAAAAGTGTGACAAGAAATTCACGCACGCACAGCGTGAAAAGTGATAAGAAATTCACGCACGCACAAGTGAGCGTAACTCAAAATTTACGCTGGCATGTAAGGGCGTGAGCATGACTACAAATCTACGCACGCTCCATGAGAACGTGAGCGTGACTAAAAATCCACGCACGCTCCATGAGAACGTGAGCGTGACTAAAATCCACGCACGCTCCATGAGAACGTGAGCGTGACTAAAAATCCACGCACGCACAAGTAAAGACGTGTGCGTGACTAAAATCCACGCTGACACGTAAGAATGTGTGCGTGACTAAAATACACGCAGACACGTAAGAACGTGTGCGTGACTGAAAATACACGCAGACACGTAAGAACGTGTGCGTGACTCAGCCTTCGTCCCAAGCCAGAAAATAAAGTTCCCAGCCAAAAAATACGCTAAGTTGGAAGATCAAAACCCATGGCCAACCGAGAAAACCCATGGCCAACCGAGAAGAACAGCAACTTAGATCTAGGAGAAACTAGCCACAGAAATCAAAAATGCTAAGTAGTAAACTCTCTCAGAATCGTGAGAGGAAGAGAAATGAACCATAAAAAAGGTTCTCCAAGCAAGAAGCAAGATTGCACTTGCTTGCTGCTACTGCTGGTAGGTGGAGAAGTGATAAGAGGAGGAAGAAGAAGTAATGGTGAAGAATGAGTTATGAGGAGAGAGAAGGAGATGAAAGCTTTAAATAGGAAGGATGGTGGTAGGTGGGGTTGGGCCGGGTTTGATCCACCATGAACCCGAAACACAAGACTAAAAGTAGAGAATAACAGCAGGAAATAAAATGCAGAAATAAATGCAAGAATAAAAATTGCAGGAAATAAAATACAGCTAATTAATTAACATGAAATTAAAGGAATTTAAATACAAGATAATACATGATAAATACTACATAAATATACATGAGTTGTACATGAATAAAAATACGCATTCTGGGAACGGGGAGTGACATCTCTACCCACCTTAGAAAAATTCCGTCCTCGGAATTTCAAATCCAAGCAGGTTAGAAATATCGGAGCTAAATTAATACAAGCAATTCTAGTGAACAAGCAATCATTATTACCATATCTACAGCAAGTACTATATATATAAATTCATCATTCTACGATATCAAGTAGCTCTACCCATAAGGTGACAAGCATGAAGAATCAGGACAATCAAGGTATACAGAAAGAGATATACCTTGTGAGTCAAACAGGTGTGGATACCGTGATCGGATATCATCCTCACGTTCCCACGTCGACTCTCCCAATGAGTGATGACCCCAAGCAACACGGACAAGACTAATTGTTCGGTTCTTAAGTATCTTCTCTCTTCGGTCCAAAATGGACACAGGCTGTTCCTCGTAAGACAGGTTGGTACCAACAACCAGCTCCGAATGATCGAGGATATGGCTTAGGTCCGATACATACCTACGTAATTGAGATACATGAAACACGTCATGCACCTCTCGTAATGAAGGTGGGAGGGATAAACGATAAGCAACATCGCCTATCCGATCAAGGATAACAAATGGGCCCACGTACCGCGGACTCAATTTCCCGCGAACGCCAAATCTAATGACCCCACGAGTAGGTGAGATCCGCAAGAATACGTGGTCCCCAACAGAGAACTCTAACGGCCTACGATGCTGGTCCGCCCAATGACGATGCCGGTCCTGCGCAACTCGAAGTCGCTCTCTAATTCCCTTAACCACTTCAACCGTCTGAACAATCATTTCTGGGCCTAACATCTTCCTCTCTCTGATATCATCCCATGCAAGCGGTGACCTGCACTTCTTACCATACAGTGCTTCAAATGGCGCCATCTGGATACTGGCTTGATAACTATTGTTGTATGAGAACTCGACTAAGTGCAGGTGACTCTCCCAAGACCCTCCAAAATCTAAAGTGTAAGCTCGCAACATGTCTTCTAAAGTCTGAATTGTTCTTTCTGATTATCCATCCGTCTGCGGATGGTAAGCCGTGCTAAACCTTAACTTGGTACCCAGACTATGATGTAAGCTCTTCCAGAAATGTGATGTAAAGCGGGTATCTCGATCCGACACAATACTGACAGGGACTCCATGCTGCCTGACTATCTGTTGCATATATAACTCTGCCAACTTTTCTGTAGATTGCCCTACTCTGAAAGAAAAAAAGTGTGCTACCTTCGTAAGTCGGTCCACTATTACCCAAATAGCGTCCTTACCACTTGGTGATCTCGGTAAACCGGTCACAAAGTCCATTGTAATATGCTCCCATTTCCATTCCGGGATAGGAAGCGGTTGCAATAACCCAGCAGGCCTCTGCTGTTCTGCCTTCACTTGCTGACATACTAAGCAAGGAGAAACAAATCTAGCTATCTCCCTCTTCATCCCGTTCCACCAGAAATGCTGCTTGATATCTTGGTACATCTTGGTCCCTCCCGGGTGAATAGAATACTGAGAACAGTGAGCTTCTTCCATAACCTCCTGTCTGATATCTCCACTAGGCACACATAGACGTGATCCAAACCTAAGTGTACCATCTTCATGAATTCTCATCTCCTTCCTGAGTCCTGACTCACATTCTGCCCTAAGCTTCTGAATCCTTGGGTCTTGTGCCTGAGCTGCCTTGATCCTGCCTATCAAGTCGGATTGAACTTGCAGACTTGTTATAACTCCTACATCACTAGGAAGTATAACTTCGATGCCCATCTCCTGAAGGTCTTCTAAGATATGCCTCTGTGTTGTTAACATAAATGTGCCGCCTCTCCTGCTAAGAGCGTCTGCTACTACATTCGCCTTGCCTGGATGATACAGAAGCTCCACGTCATAATCCTTAATCAACTCCAACCATCTTCTCTGCCTCATGTTCAGCTCCTTCTGAGTAAAGATGTACTTCAGACTTTTGTGGTCTGTGTACATCTCTACTCGGTCACCATATAAGTAATACCTCCATAGCTTCAGAGCAAACACTACTGCCGCTAACTCCAAATCATGAGTTGGGTAATTCTTCTCGTGGTCCCGAAGCTGCCTAGATGCATACGCTATCACCTTCCCATGTTGCATAAGGACACATCCAAGTCATTTACCTGACGCATCACAATATACTGTAAAACCTCCGGGTCCAACTGGCAATGTAAGAATGGGTGCTGATATCAATTTCTGCTTCAAAGTCTCAAATGATGCCTGACATTCTGTCGACCAAACGAACGGTACATCCTTCCGGGTCAAGCGGGTCATGGGTGCTGAAAGCCTTGCAAAGTCTGACATAAACCTTCTGTAATATCCTGCCAATCCCAAGAAGCTCCGCACATCTGCTACGGTCTTGGGTACTGGCCAACTTTCTACTGCTTCTATCTTCTTGGGATCTACTGCTACTCTAGCTCCTGATATGATGTGACCCAAAAATAAAATGTGATCCGACCAAAATTCACACTTGCTGAGCTTGGCATACAACTGGTTCTCTCTCAGAACCTGCAACACTTTCCTGAGGTGGTCTTCGTGCTCCTCTTCACTAGCAGAGTATACGAGAATGTCGTCGAGAAACACAACGACAAACTGATCTAAGTATGGCATAAAGATGCGATTCATCAAATCCATGAATATTGCTGGAGCATTGGTCAAACCAAACGGCATTACTAAGAACTCATAATGCCCATACTTCGACCTGAACGCTGTCTTGGGAATATCTTCCTTCCGAACCCTCACATGATGGTACCCTGAACGAAGATCTATCTTGGAGAAAACTCTAGCTTTGCTCAACTGATCAAATAAGTTGTCGATCCTGGGTAATGGGTATTTGTTCTTCACTGTTGCCGCGTTAAGCTTCATGTAGTCAATACATAATCTGGATGACCCATCCTTCTTTCCCACAAGTACCACTGGTGCTGCCCATGGTGACACGCTAGCTTGGATGAACTTCTTTTCCTTCAGTTCCTCTATGTGCTGATATACCTTGGCCTGCTCTGAATCCGCCATTCTATAAACTCGATCTGATATCGGTTTAGTTCCTGGTGCCAATTCTATGCTGAACTCAATATCTCTAACCGGTGGTAGACCTGGAAGTTCTTCGAGAAATACGTCTAGAAACTCTTCAACTACCTTCGGAATCTGAACTTCTTCCATTGCCGTTACTACTCCCTGCTCTTGTTGAGTTGCCTCTGATCTGACTAAGGTGAACCGCTCCACGCCTGGAATATCAAAGGATACACTCCCTCTACGACAATCTATTGTCGTATGACTGTCTTTCAGCCAGTCCATGCCTAAGATAACGTCGAAATTTCCAACAGAAAATTCTATCAACCGGGCGGGTAAGGAATGCCCGCAAACTATAACACTACACGCTAGAATAACTCTACTAACTCCTACGAGCCCATTACCAGTGAGTATATTCAACCTCCCTGGCAATGCCTCGAACTCTATTCCTAGTCGTGTCATAAATTGTGCAGATATAAATGAATAGGATGCTCCCGAATCAAACAATGCTACTGCGGGATATGAGGCGACGAGAATGTTACCTGCCATAACATCTTCCGATGCCAATGCCTCCTCCAAGGACAAAGTGAATGCTTGCCCTCGACCTCCTTGCTGATTTCCATGCTACGGCCTAGCCTGATGCTGCTGCTGGCCTCTGCCTTGATGATGCTGGGGTGGTCTATGCTGGTGTTACTACATCGACGGCCCCTGCTGCTGAAATATCTGAGCCTGCGTTATTAACGGATGCTGTGCCAACGGCCTTACTGCCACTGCTGGTCCTCGATACTGGCCTGCCCCTGGTGCTGGCAGAGCAGAAAACTGCTGCCCTGGTCCTCCTGACCTCGAATTCATGGGACATGTGGTAACCCGATGGTCTGGATTTCCACATATCAGACACAGTCCATTCAATGTCCGACACACATCTCTAGTGTGCCCCATCTTTCCACAATATGTGCAGCCCGTCGGGGGTTGCTGGTTCTTCCTCTGTTGCTGTTGCTGCTGCCTGGGTGGTGGTGCTGGTCCTCGTATCGCCACATCGTAGATACGAATGCCAGTGGATGGTACTGTTGTTCAGGACGCTGCTTCCCCTCCTCCTTCAATCTGACTGTGGGATCTCTTCTGACCCCCAGTCCTTACCGCAAGCCTCTGAATGGTGATCTCATGCCTTCGAGTCACCGTCAATACTTCGTCAAAAGTTTGGTAATTGTGCCCCTCTATCAATTGCAAGAGTTCAAGATGAAACCCTTGCTGAAATCTCATGGCCATCTGGCTCTCTGTTGCTACCATCTCTGGGGCGAATCTACTCAATCTACAGAACTCTGCTGCATAAGCATCTACAGTCTTGTCGTCCTGTCTGCGGCTGATAAACTTCTGTTGCAGCTCAAACCGTGCCACAACTCCATAGTACTTGGTCTTAAATCTGGCAGTGAAATCGTCCCAAGCCACAGGACGCCTGATGCCCACTTCCTCTGATTCCTACCAATCACGTACGAGATCCTGAAGTAACAACTTCACTAGATCCACACGTTCTTCTGCCGGTACCTTAGCTGCCGTCAGAATAGCCTCTATATCCTTAAGCCAAGCATCTGCTGATATGGTATCCTCCGTGCCCTCGAAACGGCGGGGGTTGTACTTGCAAAACCTGGCTGATGCTCCTGAATCAGTCCTCACTCCTCTTTCCAAAGCCGTCTGCAATCCTTGGTTGAGCAACATATTCTGCTCTTGTAGCTGAGTGTGCATGCGTTGCTGGGCCAACATCTGATGTTGCTGAGTAGCCATCATTCCTCTCATGATCTCCAGAAGGGCTGGTGTGTCCACTTGGGTAGGTAGAACTGTTGGTGGTGGTGGAACATCCGGATACTGCGATCCAGCTGCTGGTTCCACTATCACTTCTTCCTGGGTAGCCTCTTGAGTTAGTACTGGCCCTTGTTGCTGACCAACAGGGTCAGGTTGTCTATGCTGCTCCTGCTGTTGTCCAGCTCTGACCGATGCGGACAAAGTGCCCCTAAGAAAAGGGACAAGAGAACAATCAAACAACCGGACATGGAGGATCAATGAAGTCAAAGGATACCGGAATGTCAAGCAAGGGTTGAGAATAACGAATCATGAGATCAACATCCTATAAATCAAAACACCCCATAAGTCTGAAATCAGACCTCCATGGGCCACCACTAAAACCTTGTCACGCCCCAGAACCAGAATACAGGAGAGCGGGGGAATGACTCAGCCAGCTACGTATTACGGGTAGATGAATATCGTATAATACGATCAATGTTGTCTAACTAGACTAGGGGGTGCATACTACATGAAAGTCCTACTATGGTCACTTCATATCTATTGTCTCAATCGTTCAAACAAGAAACAGTAATAGAGAACATGTAAGATAAAGCAGTAAGGCGTCCCAAACGCTCAGTCAAAATGTTCTTGAGATCTGGCTTTACAAAACATAGCCAGATGGTATAGTAACATATACACAATTGTTATCAGCTGCAGTCTGACTTTTGTTACAATTATGTAAAAGTAAGTGCAAGACAATCCGACTAACATGTCGGTGCCAAACGGCTAAGTATGAAATAAATAACAAAACGAACGGTGGAGTAAGGAAACCCACTCGAGTCCTCCTGTGATCATCCCTCTAGTATTGACCATCGTGGAGGTAGAAGTAAGCTGGATCCTCGAGGACTGGCTCTAAATCTGGCCATGTAAAACCCGAGAGGTTAGACCTCTAATAGCAAGTACCACAAGGAAGGACGATATGAAGGATTAAACCAGTAAGTAAGAGAATATAATAATAGATCTCTGCTTTCCACTAGGATTCACATAATCTCACGATACTTCGAACCAACCTCCCAACCAAACAAGGACAGAAGTTGGCCCGTCATGTCCTGACATTCTGATCATCTCAGTTAGGCAACAGAGTAGGTACAGGACACAAACAAATCATCTTGAACGACCAATCAACTACTACGGCTTGCTATTGTGAGTTCCAAGTTATCCTGGAATTATGCAAATAGGGATTCCTCAGTTCTTACTATGTGCGAGCAAGGCTAGTCTATCCAATCAATCAATTGCGCCAATCATGTAATTAGACGAGTCCCAGTGGGACACCCGCCGTTAATATAGCATGCACAATAATATAAGCAGATACCGTTCCCTGCCCGTGTGACAGATTTACGGTATCTGTGGGAACCAGCCGGCCTGTCGGGCACTTTAATAGTCCCAAAAAGGGCTGCCATGTAAGAACTCGGGAATCCATTCTCTCCATGCCATCATTATTTTATTTAACTTAATAGTCCCTATGTTGAGTGAAGTTCCATGCCGTGGATCATGGTCATTCAAATGAGTACTTTTGTATGGGGTACGATATGCGCAACTCTACAACGATACCCGTGCGGCTATGTTGTAGGTCTTACATAGCGTAATGCAACAATCAAATCTAACCACGGAGTAATCATGCCTTGACCATAAAGTACACATGCTGTTTTTGTAAGATAAATAAATAACTAAATAAATAAATAAATAAATAAATAATTTGAAACCTGCATGTACCTGTATGCCAATATTCGGGATCGACTAATCGATTGTAATAGTTCATTACATGAACGTGTCTCATTCATTTTATTCAATAAGGCGACTAGCCAGTCTCTTAGTTCTAACTAGGAACGCATGATCAATATTTAATCAAGATAACCATTATTATCAATGGTAACAAGGCATGAAAGTCAATTAGTATTGCATGGGGTCGAGTCTATAATTCTCAGGGTTAAGTTCCAGTCATACTGGGTATCCACAAACCGATCAAGACACAAGGAGCATTCCATATAACAATCTATATTGACAATATTAACATATCATGATTTTATCAAGTTTATGCTAAAAGGCGTAAGGATATAATAGAAGAATTATCATGCCATCATTAAATTAATAAGTTATAGAACAAATAGAAACACCCTGGTTAGAAAGTCACGCCAACAAGTCTAAGCTAAGGCCAAAAGTCACGCCAAGTCTAGCAGGTTGGGGTGAACGGGTAAACAGCGTGAGCGTGAAAAAGAAATTCACGTATCCATAACGTGAGCGTGGAAAAGCGTGAAAAGTGTGACAAAAAATTCACGCACGCACAGCGTGAAAAGTGATAAGAAATTCACGTACACACAAGTGAGCGTAACTCAAAATTCACGCTGGCATGTAAGGGCGTGAGCATGACTACAAATCCACGCACGCTCTATGAGAACGTGAGCGTGACTAAAAATCTACGCACGCTCCATGAGAACGTGAGCGTGACTAAAATCCACGTACGCTCCATGAGAACGTGAGCGTAACTAAAAATCCACGCATGCACAAGTAAAGACGTGTGCGTGACTAAAATCCACGCTGACACGTAAGAACGTGTGCGTGACTGAAAATACACGCAGACATGTAAGAACGTGTGCGTGACTGAAAATACATGCAGACACGTAAGAACGTGTGCGTGACTCAGCCTTCGTCCCAAGCCAGAAAATGAAGTTCCCAGCCAGAAAATACGCTAAGTTGGAAGATCAAAACCCATGGCCAACCGAGAAAACCCATGGCCAACCGAGAAGAACAGCAACTTAGATCTAGGAGAAACCAGCCACAGAAATCAAAAATGCTAAGTAGTAAACTCTCTCAGAATCGTAAGAGGAAGAGAAATGAACCATAAAAATGGTTCTCCAAGCAAGAAGCAAGATTGTACTTGCCTGCTGCTACTGCTGGTAGGTAGAGAAGTGATGAGAGGAAGAAGAAGAAGTAATGGTGAAGAATGAGTTATGAGGAGAGAGAAGGAGATGAAAGCTTTAAATAGGAAGGATGGTGGTAGGTGGGGTTGGGCCGGGTTTGATCCACCATGAACCCGAAACACAAGACTAAAAGTAGAGAATAACAGCAGGAAATAAAATGCAAAAATAAATGCAAGAATAAAAATTGCAGGAAATAAAATGCAGCTAATTAATTAACATGAAATTAAAGGAATTTAAATACAAGATAATACATGATAAATACTACATAAATATACATGAGTTGTACATGAATAAAAATATGCATTCTGGGAACGGGGAGTGACAAGATGTTGGTTGAGGGCAGTCAGATTGTTAGTAAGCTTCTGAGGTGTTTCTTAAGTCATTCTTATTCTTGGGTACCGTTGACGGACTTGTATTCCATTCATACCCGGAATACGATGGTCGACTTGACACATTCGGCGAGTGAACGCGAGTTTTTCGTACCACTTATCTGCCTCCGTATCTCGTGATACACGATATCTATCATGTATCCCGACTACGTAGGTGCGTCCTGGATTAGAGTCATGTATTCGACTGAGTCGTTGGTACCGACTTACTTCGAAACTTGACCCTTGTCCACTTTGTGAGTCAGCGTAGACAAGCGAGGACGAATCCCTACTCAACTGACTCAGGGGTATATTATTCCATATGCCTCCTTTCTTGTATTATATATATATGTATTTATTATTTTCAGCATTTATTTAAATTCTGTATCTCAAATATCACTTGTACACGAGATATTTTCTTTCGATGTGTTACCATTTTACATTATTTTAGCATGTGTATTTTTGCTCGACTGGCTTTAGGAAATTTCGAGGACAAAATTTTTCTAAGTTGTGGAGAGTTGTGAGACTCGTCTCACAGTATCGGTATTTATAATAGATACGTATTTTGTATTGTATTTCAGAATGCTTTAAAAAAATTCAAATTATAGATTTTCTCCTTGACCAGCATACCGACGGTGTACCGGTGTATACCGACGGCATACCGTTCGGACAGATTTTCCATATTTTAGATATTTTTGATTTATGATATTTTTATGAATAGTGTTTCTAATATTTTCGTGAATAGTATTTAGATATTTTGATGAATAGTATTTAGATATTTTCGTGAATAGTATAGATGCATTCTATTATCCAATGGACAATTGATTTTTTTTCAATGGCTAGGATTGATATAGATTTTGACATGGATCACAATCCAACGGTCACGATTAATTTACGTCTTCTATATATACCCTTTTATTTTCTCTCTCTTCTCTCTTTTTATCCTCTCCACTCTATCTCTTCATTCATATTCTCTTCTCTCCCCTTGGAGTTTGCATGGGAGCTTGGCCTTGAGGCCTAGAGTGTGGTTTCGTGCCCCTCTTGGTGGAGTAGAAGATTAGGATTGGAACTTAACCCTAGACAAGTACTTCTTCCATGTTGTAGGAAATTCAATTCTATACAATTTTGACTTTTGAAAATCCGAATTTCGATTTAAAATGAAGTTTTTATGGCCGAAACAAGTTTTGGCAAAAATCTGGATTTTGTTGCTGTTTGAAAAATTGGTATACCGACGGTATGCCGATTTTTGCACCAGAAACTTTCTGTCTTTAGGCCGGAATACCGCCGGTATGCTGTTTTAGGCTATTTTTGTCTGTTTTTGTCCGTTTTTGTCCGTTTTTTCCGTTTTTGATATTTTCTTTGACTATAATAATTTTTTAACATGATTAGATGATCTTGCATAGTTAGAAAATGATTGTACAGCCTATATACACTTGATACTAGCGCATGTTCAATCATTTTTTATGAAATGTACTTAGCTTTAATTATTCTTTTCCACATGCCATGATATGTCTTTTTGATAGATTCTTTCTTACAAGCTATGATAATTATTGCCATGTCTTCTTTGCTTACATAATAGTAGTCTGTCGTGGCGCACTCTTCTTACATATCTTTTTTGCTTACTAGATAGTGGCCTGTCGTGGCGCACTCATGATACATGTCCTTCTTTGCTTACATGATAGTGGCCTGTCATGGCGTACTCCCTTAATTCTCTATAGTGGCTCGTAGTAGCGCACTCATGACTTGATTTTCTTATTGATTTCTAGACCCGAGATATGAGTACATGTTCTTTCTTGACACCGTGGATATATCTTGTTGAATGTTTAATCTATTGCATCTTGGCACTGGACAATCGAGTGTGAGCATTGTTCCGTGTATCACGTGATGTTAGTACGGGAATGTTCGTAAGTGATAACTTATGATTTACTTGTACATAGCGTACGTCATCTTAGGAAATTCTTGAGTGTCCACGACTTGAGAATTTGACATGAATATGATAAGGTAAATAACTAGTAAATTGAAGTAGATCATTGTTGGAGAAAATTCGCACTACCAATCCCGAGCTCCAAGGGCCCCATGAGGCATGGCTCAACCCTGCTTGGCAAGGGCTCCATGACCTACCAAGTTTGCGCGTATTAATATATGATCGAGTCACATGTCGTGCCGGCTTGCGGCACAGTCAGTTATATGTTTTCTTTTACAAGTATATGATATGGTTGTTCATGCTACAGGTCAAGACACATTTCATCTGCCAGCAGTCTTGTTGGACAATAGATGTACTACTCGTACCCCTGGACATCCGGGTATCTGCAGTCAGGTAGTTACGAAAATCCTCAACTTGCATACTAGTAATTAGGATTATGATAATCCTAGCTAATTAATGATAGCAAGCCATAGGTATTGATTGGCCGTGCACTTTTGGTTGTGTGTTACTTTATATACTCTTATGTCGATGAGTGGCCAGAGGCTAAGTTCTGCTACGGAAAAGATCTGTAACCCTGGTCCTTGTTTAGTTTAAGGGTTGTGGCTCCGATTTCTAGTAGTTCCTAAGTCCATTGTTGCTCATTGACTTATTGTTCTCTATTGCTATATGGTTCAGTATTTTCATTCAGTCATTTATAATCTTGAGATACGTGCATTGGTACCGCATTAGTCTTGATCCATATTTATTTATTTCTGTCATTATGTTGTCGTGTTGTTGTTGGGCTTTGTCGTTCACCTCGAGCCTTCCTTGTGGTACTTGCTATTTGGGGTCTGACCCCACTGGTTTTGTATGGCCAGGTTCCATAGTTGATCATGAGGATCTACCGTCTTCTCCTCCGGATGGTTCGCACTCAGAGGACCGATATAGATTAGCGAGTGGTTTACCTTTATTTTTTACTTTATCTTGCACTTTCATTTTGTGGTGTATTAGCCAAGGACATATGTTATTCCTTCTTTTTTGGTTTTGTTCCCTCCGTCTTAGTACGACGTGGATGTATATTCTGGACAGCTGCTAGTTGTACATTTACGTACCTTTTGTATAGTCAGTTGATATATCTTTTATTATGTCAGCTCTCATGATTATGTATGTACTTGTGTTTAGGACGCCTTACCCATCTCATATATAATTTACTCTTTATTGCTTCTTATGTTGATTGGATTGAGATATGATTTGTTCGACCTTAGGAGTCATCGATGGCATGCTAGAGTCCACCCACTTGTCTTCTAGACAGCTTTGATCGTATACCGGGGTATTGGCGTACTCTGATATACGTAGCTGGCTTTGTTTCGCCCCGGATCTCCAGTATTCTGGTTCTGGGGCGTGACATTGAGCCATCCGAAAGAAGTATTAATGGACTAAATGAAGAACTTAAAGACTTCGGTAAACTGTCAGGTTTGCATCTGAACAGAGAGAAGAGCCAATTATATTTCAGTTGAGATTGTCCTGCGAAGGAAAGGTGGGCGTCGATGCTTCAAGTTGAACCAGGTCAATTGTCGGTCAAGTACCTTGGCTTCCCCCTTTCGATAAATTATGCCAGAGACACTGACTGTCAGGGTTTGGTCCAATACGTTCAGACTAGGCTAGAAGGATGGCATGCACAACTTCTGTCGTTCGTGTAATGCCCCGCTCCGTACGGTGCATTACGCTGAAGCGTTGACTCAACGAGTCACGTTGATGCAAGGAAATGTATCGATGCAAATACGATACGAAAGTTAAGCTGTCCCGAGCAACACATTGAACTAAGTCGATGCGAAGAGTTACCTTGCCCCGAAAGAATGCATCGAGTTGAATCGATACGAAGTGCCGCATTGCCCCGAAGGATGAGTGCGTTGAATCGGCTCGAAGATTCTAAGAAATCGAATCGACCAAGGCGCAAGTCCGAATCGATGCAAGTATTGATTTTAGTTGGTTTCGTGTGCAGGTTATACTTTGACAGAAAAATATTAGAGGTCGATCTTTTGACATATTTAGTAAGGGGTCCGCGAAATCAAATCGTCGCCTTGCGACGGGCCGAGACTTGGGCACGCTAAGGCAAATCGGACGTATAACTCAATGAAGCACGAAGTGCTCGAATGGCTAAGTCAGGAGAGTGGCCGTGCAACAAAGTTATGAAATCGGGCCGCATCGGCTCGGCAAAACGACGAAGGCGTATCGACTCAAGGTGGGAGGATTGACTTCTTTTTACTCCTTCATTCGATAAGTCAAATATATCATTGTATGCTAAGTTAACCTATCGACGCCACGGGCGTGGTTCGAACGGAGATAAATCATAGTGTGTGTCGAACACTAAGTTAGTACAATTGAAATAAAACGTGCATCATATGCACGAGTCGCTATGAAACATTGGATATCGCAAATACGAGCGCCTCGGTGCGCAAGTCGTAAGAAAATGGGATAACTTTACTCGGCGAGTGCCTTAGTGCACGAACCATACCGTGCCTTTGATGCACGAGTTAGACGGCTAGAACATTGAAAGACAATAGGCGAGCGCCCTAGTGCGCAAGCCCCGAACATTGAATGCTAAGTTATAGAACATGGAAATACGGTCGAAACGTGCCTACGTGTACGGAATAATAAAAGATGGCTTCGTTGCGAGAGAATACAGTTGTGGCATGAATGTGGCAGAACTGTCGGATATAACATGGTGCCTCGAAAGGTGTTCGAGACCTTCGGGTCGTTCGGTTGACGAGCATTGAGTTGAGGCACGATGCCATTGAATCATTGAAACGAAGTATGAAACATAAGAACATAGAAAGTTAACGAAAGAAATACGAGATGATAAAGTCTGAGTCTTGGACTCAAGGCTATGCTTGGTTGTTTGAATGATAGTGCGTTGCATGGTCGAATGGAATGGACTTGAGATAATTGTGATGATATCTTCCGTGCACAGAACGTTCCCTCCGAACGGGCGCACCGGGGCACCGGGACCGTTCGGCCTAGGAGGGATGTAATCTTTGATAGGCGTACATCTGCGAAGTCCGATTAGCACTCGGTTGTAAATGTGAAAAGCCGCAAATGATGGTAGGCACGTGGTAAGTTTCGGTAGTTGGGATAGCAACCCAACCCGTGAAACGCCAGGCTACCCAAACACGAGAGAGAAAAGAAGGAGAGAAAAGAAAGTAAGAAAAGATAAAAGAGAAACTCCTTTAGTCCATTCCGGCGCGGATACGCCCACGACCTTCATATAGTTAAGGAACGAAGGGTTGAAAGTGTAGGCACATATGTGTCCCGCACGTATAGATCCTGCTTAGAGATGCACATATAACATGAAAGGGAAGGAATGAGGCGTATTCACCTTGTGTCAGTGCAAGGGACGCAAGGGCGAGTGCGTCGACTTGGTAAGAAGTTACGGAACAACACGAGATTGCTTGTTTGTTTACTTATGCAAATCGAATAACATGCTTGCCATGCTTTACGCTTTCGAATATGCCATGAAATTGACCCTAAGGAGAACATAGCAAGATCATAAGCTAAGTTACATGATTCAACATAAATACTAAAATGTCGGTTTAGAAAGAAGGTCTTTGCTTCAGTACATGCGAGGACGAACGTACTGATCCCCCACCAGCTTCATGCAGGGTGCAGGGAATAGAAGGCTCGCGGCGAAGCGTTGCTTGAACGCATTGAGGCTTGGAATGCCGAAGCGTATTGAAGCGTGCAATTGCATTGACGCTCGGATTATGCAACAGGATTGATACGGCCGAGATATAGAAGGCATGATGTATGGAACGGTGAAATCCTTTGTGGGCAAGAGAGAACCTGAGTGTTGTAGCCAATCTGGCATATATTATTAGGCTATCGAAAGCCATTGTAATCTTAGTTTCGAATATCAATAAAGAGAATTGTTTCGTATACTCTATTTTCTTTCGTTGTTATTATCGAATCAAAAGATAACCATTTGAGAACTTGTCATCTTGCCTTGCACGAGCGCAACTTCAGGCTCGTGCGGCATCACGCCCCCTGCGAGGACGATGATTCGGGTGATTCCGGGTCGGGGCGTGACAGTTCGGAGGCCATATTGAGTTGATTCGGGCAGTTATATACGCTATCATCAACTACTGGATGCAGGCTATTTTCCTTCCGGATAAAACAATACAAAGAATAGAGAAAATATGCGCCAACTTCGTGTGGAGAGGAGGCTTGCATGCCATTTCTTGAGATGAACTGTGTCAAGCCAAAGAGGAGGGAGGAGTGGGCCTACGATCCTTACGGGTACTACGAGAGGTGGCATTGCTCAAGATGGCGTCGCGGTTGCTGCAACATGACTCTATATGGGTGCGATGGATGACAAGTAGGTATTCCAGAAATACCAATTTTTGGGTTCAAGTTATGAACAACTTCTCTGTTCCGTATAAGAACATCTTGCGTGTTCGGCCCAAATTAAAGCAGCTCATCAACCGGGAGGTTCACGATGGCAAGAATACCAGTTTATCTCTACAACAAAAATACCTTTTAATGACGGCTAAAAGCGTCATTAATTGAAACCATGACGCTTTTTTTCTCAGTCCAATCGTTATGAAATCGGGTGTTATAAATGTTTTTAAAAGCGTTATAGATAATTCATCCAAAACCGTCATTAATAGGTTGAATTTCTGCTACGTTTTATTTTCAAAGCGTTATGAATAGTTATGAAAAACTGTTGTATATGGTCGTTGTATTACATTTATAACGCTCTATACGGCATGACATTCCAAATGCTGCTCAATTCAATTCGAAAATAAACACTTTGAACCATATTCACAACAAAGCATTGAAATATAATATAAAATACCATTTTCTATTTTGTTGTCTCAAAATAGAGTATTTTAGCTACCATTCTATATTTTTCCATTTCATTATATACATCTTCTCAAAATATATAGAGTATCCATTATAGAGTACACTTTAGTTACATCAAAACTATCGACATAAAAAATCTCACAGATACTGTAGCGAAGAAGCACACTTATAACGCTTCAACTTGGTCACATGAAGACTGTCCATAGCACATGTATGTATAGCAAAACCCTGAAAAAGAAAGCAAAACCCTCACATTTAGAGTCTATCAATTTTAGAGTCTGTGATTTATATCGAAAAATCGAGAGTATCAAAGTACTCTAATAAAAATCGAAACCGACAAATAAAGTAAAACATCTAGGCATGGCATAGTGGACGTAGTCCCAAAATCAACAATGCAGCCATGCTAATGGAGATGTCATTCCCGAAATAGAAATACTCCCAACTAATATATACCCGCATGTGATTTATATCGAAAAGCTCCCAACAAAAACATCCACAGTACCAAGTTAAACCTATCATGCATAATAGATACCCAACCAACAATTTTAATCCAAATAGCAAAACATCTCCTACAGCAAAGAAATCTTTCCCAACCCAACATGTATAATAGGGAAAACCTAAACCAACTTCCCACAACAAGTATAGGAAGGAGAACCCAAGCAACAATTTATACAAGAAACCCAAACCAACAATGCATGCATCACAAATAATTTCAACAGCAGCTAGGTAACCCGAAACCTAAAATGATCCAACAACAAGTAAAGAACCGAACATAATCTAAAGAACATTCCCGCTTCACAAACAAAGACAATCGTTGGATCGTCAAGCCAAAATCGAACCCAACACGTATCAGTCGATCGAAACCCTTTTTATGTAGGGATCGAGATCCAACAACATCATCGACAAATAAAATAAACCCAAAAACTGAAATCAATCAAGAGTTTAGAATTTATACCCCATAATTTGGTGTCGGAATCCAAAGGGAGCCTTCGGACTCGGCTCGCAGGCACGCACAGTACCTCGCCGGGTCGCGGCTGCAACTGTGGAGAGGCTACATCATCGACACGAAGGTATCCTCACATCCGTGTCCAGTATCGACTCGTACAAACACGAGCGTATCTGCACCCAGAATGAACAACCCAACAGTACCAACGTACAAACTATGACCAACGACAAGAAACGAAATGAGATATATAAGATGTCTCAGATAAGGATCAATCATCATCTGCTGTACTAGCGTGCCATAACACGTATAGGACAAGTCTCGACACGGACCCAGTGTATCCGATACGATCTGCAATGCTTTGGTTTGTTTGGTCGAACGACCATCACCAAGAGTATCAGAGTACTCTAATAAAAATCGAAACTGACAAATAAAGTAAAACATCCAGGCATGGCATAGTGGACGTAGTCCCAAAATCAACGACGCATGCATGCTAATGGAGATGTCAATCCTGAAATAGAAATACTCCCAACTAATATATACCCGCATGTGATTTATATCGAAAAGCTTCCAACAAAAATACCCAAAATACCAAGTTAAATCCATCATGCATAATAGATACCCAACAAACAATTTTAATCCAAATAGCAAAACATCTCCTACAGTAAAAAAATCTTTCCCAACCCAACATGTATAATAAGGAAAACCTAAACCAACATCCCACAGCAAGTATAGGAAGGAGAACCCAAGCAACAATTTATACAAGAAACCCAAACCAACAATACATGCATCACAAATAATTCCAACAGCAGCTAGGTAACCCGAAACCAAAAATGATCCAACTGCAAGTAAAGACCGAACATGATCTAAAGATCATTCGCGCTTCACAAACAAAGACAATCGTAGGATCGTCAAGCCAAAATCGAACCCAACACGTATCAGTCGATCGAAACCCTTTTATGTAGGGATCGAGATCCAACAACATCATCGACAAACAAAATAAACCCAAAAACTGAAATCAATCAAGAGTTTAGAATTTACACCCCAGAATTTAGTGTCAGAATCCGAAGGGAGGCTTCGGACTCGGCTCGCAGGCACGCACAGCACCTCGCCGGGTCGTGGTTGTGACTGTGGAGAGGCTACATCATCGACACGAATGTATCTTCACATCCGTGTCCAGTATCGACTCGTACAAACACGAGCGTATCTGCACCAAGAATGAACTACCCAACAGTACCAACATACAAACTACGACCAACGACAAGAAACGAAATGAGATATATAAGATGTCTCAGATAAGGATCAATCATCATCTGCTGTACTAGTGTGCCATAACATGTATAGGACACATCCCGACACGGAGCCAGTGTATCCGATACAATCTGCAATGCTTTGGTTCGTTTGGTCGAACGAACATCACCAAGAGTATCAGAGTACTCTAATAAAAACCGAAACCGACAAATAAAGTAAAATATCCAGGCATGGCATAGTGGACGTAGTCCCAAAATCAACGACGCATGCATGCTAATGGAGATGTCAATCCCGAAATAGAAATACTCCCAACTAATATATACCCGCATGTGATTTATATCGAAAAGCTCCCAACAAAAACACCCACAGTACCAAGTTAAACCTATCATGCATAATAGACATCCAACCAGCAATTTTAATCCAAATAGCAAAACATCTCCTACAGCAAAAAAATCTTTTCCAACCCAACATGTATAATAAGGAAAACCTAAACCAACATCTCACAGCAAGTATAGGAAGGAGAACCCAAGCAACAATTCATATAAGAAACCCAAACCAACAATACATGCATCACAAATAATTCCAACAGCAGCTAGGTAACCCGAAACTGAAAATGATCCATCAGCAAGTAAAGAACCGAACATGATCTAAAGATCATTTGCGCTTCACAAATAAAGACAATCGTAGGATCGTCAACCCAAAATCGAACCCAACACGCATCAGTCGATCGAAACCCTTTTTATGTAGGGATCGAGATCCAACAACATCATTGACAAACAAAATAAACCCAGAAACTGAAATCAATCAAGAGTTTAGAATTTATACCCCAGAATTTAGTGTCAGAATCCGAAGGGAGGCTTCGGACTCGGCTCGCAGGCACGTACAGCACCTCGCCGGGTCGCGGCTGTGACTGTGGAGAGGCTTCGGACTCGGCTCCCCAAATGCAATTACACTCCCTTGAACAAGAACAAACAAAAAAAAATCAAAGAACACAAGTATTTGGTACTTACAATTATTTCATCGAACATGAAGCGCACATAGAATAATTCCCAACAAAATCTTTTTTTAGAGAAAAAAATCTAAATCAAAATCACTCACTTAATCAATAGAAGTCAGCGATGATACAGCCCTTTTCGGATCATCATCGACGTAGACGGAGACGTCGGAAAACCCTAAAAGAACCCTAATTTTGAAGAGATGGATGCATGTATGGTTGTCAAAAATTAGAAGATTTTACTAAAATCATGTCGATGCAGAATTTAGGGCATAAAATAAGCAATGATCGGGATTTTAGGACAAACCGGTGGTGAAGGCTACGCCGGTGACAACCTTCCCTCTGCGGTGGAGTCTGTAACCGAGGGAGGCAAGGAACGGGCTGAGGGAAGTTGGGGAGCGGGGAGCGGGCTGTGGGCAGTTGGGTGGCGGGGAGTGGGCTGAGGGGAGTTGGGGAGCGGGATGAGAAGGAGAAGGAAAAAGAGAGAGGGTTTAGAATTTTTCTTAATTGCGGGAGAATTGCGGTAGAGTCGAGGTTTCAACTTAAATTTTTGTACTTTTTTTATAACGCTCGTATCACTGGAGCACTATCAATAACGTTTTTAATATAAATCGTCATAGATTCTAGTCTTACTGAACTTTGATGACGCTTCCACATCAGCCGTCATGAAAACCACTTATTAAGCGTCATTAATAGGTCTTTTTGTTGTAGTGTATGGATGGACCCATGGCTGGATCATCAAAGTATGATTGATCGGTGGGGATGGCCGACTTTTGAACTATGTTGTAGGGAGGAAAAGGTAGCCGTGCTCCTCCGAGAAGGTCGCTGGGCGCCATAAGCTCGACCTATCGGTCAGTGGAATGCACATGAGATTAGGAATATCCATATCCATAAGGAGGCGGCATCTGATGTATGGGTTTGGACGGATATACAAGGAGGACATTTTTCATTCATGACTGTATATGAGAAAATTCGGCCACGCAAGCCTCAGCTGGAATAAACTGCTATTATATGGCCGTGCAAGGCGGCTACTAAGATGAAAATGTGTGCTTTCAAAGCCATACGCGATAGGTTGCTCACTCGAGAAAGGATGGCCAGATTCGGGATACAAATAGGTAGCCTTACATGTGTGCTATGCGGAGGCGGGGTTGAATCGCAGGACCACATTTTCTTCCAATGCTCTGTATCTGGAGAGATATGGAACAAATGCAAGAGACGTATGGGCATTCCAGAAAACAATAGAGAGGGGATACATCAGGTCTTCGATGAGATGTTGGCACTAAAGCGGCAGGACTCGGATGTGTTTGACAAGGTTAGAATTAAACTTCTTTCAGCCATATGACATATATGGCGGGAAAGGAATAAGCGCATATTCGAAGGTGCAAAAACGTCCATCCTGGGGATTATGAACAACATTGAGAGTGATGCTCTTATCATGGAATCCTAATGTGGAGGCCTAATCTAATGGGATGATGATGTAAAGTTTATACCAACAGTTTGCTTATCAATAAAAGTACCCTTGCTTCAATATATATATATATATATATATATATATATATATATATATATATATATATATATATATATATATATATATATATATATATATATATATATTCTCTCGGTTTTAGATATTTCTAATTTTGTCCTCATCAAATTATATTTATTTCTAAGTTATCTACACATTATCTCCATGACAATTATACCTTAAGCATATTTTTCAATTGGATCACTTTAATTTGTCTTAATTATTTAAATAGCACAACACAATTAATTTTACATGTGTGACATCTAATCATTGGATAACTCAAACGTGGGTTGCTATTTCGGTTTCTTAAACTGCTGGCAAGATACCTGTAAGACCCAGTTTTCTGAAATTGGGGTATTTTTAAAAATTTATTATTTTTATTACTTATTAATGGTGTTTTAGTCATGATATGATTTTTGATGATTTTAGTTAATTTAAAACTATTTTCTAAGTCATGGCTTATGACTTTGTGATTTTACTAGTGTAACCCTAGTGTAAACCCTAGAGATTTCATAACCTAGAAACTAACCATGATCATGTGAGCCTAGCCATAGGTTTAGAACATCAAATTAGGGCTTTTTGGCCTAAAGGGTATTTTGGTAATTTTCTAGGATTTATTAGGAATTATTTGGATTTATGTGTTTTTATTATTATTTAATTATTGATTAGTGCCATGATTAGTTCCTAACCTAGTTTAGCACTAATCTAGAGGTTAGCGACTAACCTAGAAGACTAAGTAGAGGATGTTAACTTTATGTGTAATATCTAGGTTTCATAAATATCTAGATATCTTATTTTTTTAGATATTTTAGAACCTAGAAATATCTATCTACCTAGTCAAGCCTTAGGGGCTAAGTTTTGCTAGGTGGATAAGCCCTAAATATCTACCCATGGCAGCCTAGCACTACCCCCCCTTCCTATATTAACCTATCATTTCATTCATGATCAATTTACATGAATTTTAAACCTAGAAATTCTATTTCCTTCACAAGGCCATAACTTGATCATTCTTGAGCCAAATCACCCCTAGTTTCTTGTATTGGACTCCCCTACACTAGAGGATACTAGTTAGGGCCTGCTATCAAGGATTTGTGGAGCTTTGGGCATCACCAAGAGAAGTGGACACCCCCCCTATTCTAGGCTTTTTCATTGATTTTGCACTCATAGGTAAATGTCCTCAAACCATGTTAATATTGTGTTTTCTCTTCATAGTTGCATGCATATAGGTACCAGGGATCTATAGGCTAAGTTGGATAGAAAGTAGATTAGGTTTGGTGTCCGTATCGGACACGTATCTAGGGTTTTATGCAAGTGTTTGATGTATTGCCTCTGTGAATTAAATGTTATTATTTTCGAAAACTTTTTGAACAAGTTTTTAGCCCTATAGGTGTAGATCATAGAACCATAACTCTGAGCACACTTCGAGTTGTGTCCGTGTCCAAAATAGGACACGAACACACTGTTAAACCACACTGTGACACTGAAAAACCCTACTGTTAGACACTTACTGTCGTGTCCACACGTGTCGTGGACACGATACAGGAACTTGGACACATGCCCTGACACCCCACCTATCCTAGGACACGACCACGACACCATAAGTTGCACACACGTGGCCCTAGACTGGTCGACACACGTGTACGACGCAGCACGACAGTGCGCGCGGCTCCCCTGCTGCTGCACATCTCGTGCTCGCTGCACGTGACACGTGGACACGTGCCACTTGGCACAGAGGTGGGGGCACCCTCTGACAAGCCCCCCCTCGAGTCTCATAACTTCTCGTGTCGTATCGGACACGAAATTGCCTCTGCACTGGTCACTCACTGACAGCACACACGTGGAAATTGGGCTCTGATACGGGCTTCCCATTTGGACACGGCGACACGTGGACACCATACAGACACACTGACACCTAGCCTGACCCTAGGCGAACCTAGGGACACGACCACGAGACACGAGGTTGTGTGTGTCGTGTCCTAGAGCTAGTTGCACATGTGCACGATACTGTATTTTGTGTGTGTGCACTGTCTTACCCGATTAGGGTTTTTGACACTTTGACACGCCGTGTCGTGTCGTGGTGGACTTCCAGTGACACACACGACACGTACACGTACGGGGCACCAGTTACCAACCATTTGTATCGAGCCTTAACTCGGTTTTGTATGAGAATTTGGGTTTACCTAATTTTCCTATACACAGTCCAGTTTTCCAATTTTTGGGATATTTCCCAGTTTTTGAAAATGGATTTCAAACCCAAATTTGATATGTTTTATACATTGTATTAGTGTATTTTAGTATGTATATATGTAGTATATATGTATGTGTGAGTGTGGGTGAATTTTGGGGGTATTTGGTAGTGTATATAGGGAGTTGTGTGTATATACATATATATGTATATATGGACTGTGTGTGTGTGTGTGTTTGGGACTGGATTCCAGTTCCAGAATCTGGAACCCCCCCTGCTGTATACAGCAGCATTCTCTCTCTCTCTCACTGTCCTCTTCTCTCTCATTCACTCTCTCTCTCTCACTCTATGTCTCTCTCTCACTGTTCTCTCTAATTCTCTCTTTCACTCTCTTCTCACTATTCATCTCTCTCTCTAATTCCCTCTATATATATATATGATATATATATATATATATGTTATATTGTATATAGTTATATATATTGGTATATATAGTTAAGGGTGCATATATGGGTTTATGTATATATATGGAATGTATATATAGGTATATATGATAGCTATCTATATATGTATATATATTATGTATAAGTGGGTACTATATATACATTGGGTATTATATATATATATATATATATATATATATATATATATATATATATATATATATATATATATATATATATATATATGTGTGTGTGTGTGTATTGAGGTGGTTAGGTAAAGTTTGATATATATATATATATATATATATATATATATATATATATATATATATATATATATATATATATATATAAATGACCTTCTAGTATAGGTTTATATTGAAACCTATAAGTTATTAGCCTCTGGAAACCTACACCACTAGCCTATGAAAACCTATAAGACTAGCCTATGGCCAAGGTACTAGCCTATGGCTTGGGGCTAACTCTAATGGCCTAAAACACTATAAGTGACCCTTGTTGACTAAGGGTTGACCAAAGTCAACCTTAGGTCAAAGTTGACCTAGTTAACCTAGAATTGACTAGGATTGACCTAAAATGACTAGTTTAACTAGTTGACTAGTAAGACATAGTTTGACTAGGTAATTGACCATTGTTGACCATGTTGGCCCATTCCACGGTCACACCCGATTTCGATAATCAACATATACTTTAGTCAATACACAAAATATAGAAAATGCTGCTAACTATTTCAGGATGCATGAAATCATATTCAACGGACGATGTACTGCATAAATCAAAGCGTCAAAGTCATCAAAATCTTCTGAAGACTCTTTTCTACTTTTATTCTGTATTTTACATTTTATTGAGTCTAGGAATTACTTTGTGAAATCAATTATGGTCATACTGGCCTAGGGTTAAAATTGTCCTCCTTTCTAGAATCCTATTTTTACCCTTTCCTATTTTCGGTTACAAATATTTCAAAAACATATTTCGAAAATATTCTTTTCAAATGATTTTACAAATAACCAAAAACCAGTTTGAAAACTGTTTTTACAAAAGATTTTTAAAATATCTCCTGACAGAACTCCAAGCCGAGTTCGGCCCGAGTTCGGCCCGAGTTCGGTCCGAACTCTGACCGAGTTCGGTCAGTTTGTATTCAAACTTCAGTTGCCTCCAAATCTGCGAGCAACGTCTATTTTGCGAGATATTTGCACCCGAACTCTGCCCGAGTTCTGCCCGAGTTCGGTTGGTGAAAACACCTATAAATAGAGAAGAACTTTTTACTTCAAATCATCAATTCATTCTTCATCTTTTCTTCTCTACTATTCAAGTATTTTCTAAACGATCTAAGATTTTCAAATCTCACCTACACATCTCTTAGCCAAAAGCTAGTACTATCAGAGTTGATTTAGAGTCTTTTGGTTACTCAAGAGTTGTAAGAGGTCGTTCAAGTTTCAACAACTTTTCTGTTGTGGAGCTGGTCGTGCGCTCGCCACCAAGCACGGTGTTGTGAAGCCGGTCGTGCGCTTGTCACCAAGCACGGTGTTGTAAGAGATTGCAAGCTCTCAGTTAAAGCTTGTGTCATAGTGGATTAACATCGAGCAAGAGTACTCGAGACTGGATTAGTCCTCTCAGAGGGATACCAGTATACATCGCTGTGTCACTGAGTTTGATTCTCCTATCTTTATTTACTGTCTCTTACATATCTGCCATAGTTTAATTTTTTAATTGGTGATTATATTTCCGCTGCACACACGCACTCTATTCAACCCCCCCTCTAGAGGTGCTCAACGATCCTACAATTGGTATCAGAGCAGGTTATATTCTTATATAACATACCCTAGAGAGTATATATATGGCAGCCGTGAAATCTATATTCAACGGTGAAGGGCAATCCACAAATAGACCTCCCCTATTTGATGGAACAAATTATACTTACTGGAAAACACGTATGACTTTCTTTCTTAAGTCTCTAGATTTTAATCTTTGGTCAATAGTCATTGATGGGTATAAGAAACCACCACCTACAGTGGTTGAAGGTATTCTTATGGAAAAGCCGCATGACAAGTACATCGATGCTGAAAAAGCAAAGGCTAGTCTTGATGCGCGAGCCATCAATGCACTATTCTGTGCAATTGACAAAACCGAGTTCAACATAGTTTCAACCTGCAAGACGTCTTACGAAATTTGAAAACTTCTTGAGGTAACCCATGAAGGGACTTCCCAAGTGAAAGAATCCAAAATTAGTAGACTGACTCAGGAATATGAATCTTTTAAGATGAAACCCGGTGAGTCAATTACACAGATGTTTACTCGTTTCCTTGATATAACTAATCCTCTGCAATCTCTTGGTAAAGATTACAGCAATCACGAGAAGATTAGAAAGATGCTGCGGGCTCTAACAAAGAATTGAAATCCAAAGACCACAGCAATTATTGAAGGAAACGACCTCACCACAATGTCGTTAGAAACTTTGATGGGCAAGCTCATGACCCATGAACTCGACTTGCAAGATTTTGAAGAAGCAACACCAAAGGAGAAAACTATTGCCTTCAAAGCTCATGCAAGAAAGCCGACATACAATGATTCCGATGAAGAATCCTCAAGTGGTGATGAACAAGCCCTACTTGTGAAGAACTTCAGAAAGTACCTAAAGTTTACAAGCAGAAAGAAGAAAGACGTCCAAGAAAGCAATGAAGATGAAACCATATGCTTTAGATGTAAGAAATCAGGGCACATGAAGAAGGACTGTCCAGCTACCAAGAAGAGCAGTCCATATGACAGATCAAGATCAAGCAGAAAAGCTACAACTGGTCGAAAGTATGCCAACACAAGTATCTGGCATGAAAGCGACGCCAGTGATTCTGAAGAAGAGGATAGACCCTGCGAAAATGCAAATGTCTGTCTTATGGCATTTGACAAGGTATCTTCAAACCCTCTATATGATGAATTTACCTTTCGATGAGTTAGAAAATGCCTTTAGCGATTTACTTGAAGAACACAAAAATGTGCTTGACAAGTATAAGCAATCTCGAAAAGAGATTAAGGCATACACAACCGAGTTAGCTAGACTGTCCAATCTTATTCAAGATATTAAAGAGACGTCTACTACCGGTAACACGGAAGAGATAGCCAAACTCAAGGTAGACTATCATGAGGCTATCCTCACTATTCAAAAGAAAGAAAGAGATTATGGTAAGATGCAAAAACTGTATGACACAGAGAAGAGGATGCACTTAGTAACAGAACAGAGACTCTCAGTTATGACTGCTAAATATGAAGAGTCTATTGCGATTTCTAAAAAGTTAGAAATCAAGTTAGGCAAACAGGAAATGCCTGTGACACAGCCTAATTTTAGTCCTAATGCAAAGCATACACCTAAGAGGACTAAAAACAAGAAAGCACAGAAGAAACACGATTATCATCATGCTTTCACTTATAGGTTCTCCAAGAAACCAAACAAGCATGTGAACACATTTTCAACCACATCTGGTTCTAAACTGACTTGCACTTATTGTGGCACACACGGACACATAACACAGTATTGTCTTGCAAGAAAGCTTGTTGATAATCATACTTTAGTCTGGAGACCTAAAGCTAATCAGCATGGACCCTTCAGAAAATGGGTACCAAAGGATTCATCTACTTGTTTTGTAGGTGGACCCTCAACCCTCTCATGCTAGAAGCAAATAGATCCTCGATAGCGGATGTTCGCGACACATGACTGGTGATGCATCTTTATTCGCTACGCTATCGATGAAGAAAGAAGGATACGTCTCCTTCGGAAATAACTTGAGAGGTGATATTATAGGTAATGGTACTGTAGGTATTTCTCCTTATCCAATAATAAAGGATATTTGTCTAGTAACTGAATTGAAACGTAACCTATTGAGCATAAGTCATTTGGCAGATAATGGTTATGGTATCAATTTTGTGAAAGATAAATGTACCATATATGATATGTCATCTGGTGATCCCATATATAAAGGGATTAGAGAAGACAATATTTATGTTTTCTTTTTGGAGAATACTAATAATGCAGGAAGGTGCCTAGTAGCCAATCAAGATGAAAGCTGGCTATGGCACATGAGACTAGGACATGCAAACATGGATACTATCTCACGTCTGAACACAAAAAAGCTGGTAAAAGGACTCCCAGGAATTCCATTCAAGAGAGACATGGTATGTGCTGACTGTGAAAAGAACAAAGCACATAGATCTTCTTTTAAATCCATCAACGCTGTAAGTACTTCGAGACCTTTGCAGTTGATTCATATGGATTTATTTGGTCCAAGTAGAGTCGCTAGTCTTGGCGGTAAACTCTATGCTTTTGTCATTGTTGATGATTTCTCTCGTTTTACATGGGTTTACTTTTTATCAAACAAAAGTGATGCTATTTTTGAATTTCAGATATTTTGTAAGAAGGTACAAAACGAAAAAGGCTTCATGATTACTCGTATTCGAAGTGATCATGGTGGCGAATTCAAAAATTCTGATTTCAAAAAGTTTTGTGATGATAGTGGATATTACCACGAATTTTCTTGTCCTAGAACTCCCCAACAGAATGGTGTTGTGGAGCGGAAGAACCGTACTCTAAGCGAAATGGCTAGAGTCATGCTTAATCAGCATAATCTTCCTAAATATTTTTGGGCAGAAGCTGTTAGTACAGCCTGTCATATTTTAAATAGGGTGTTAATTCGACCTATCTCGAAGAAAACACCATATGAGCTTTGGTTTGGAAGAATTCCAAACATTTCTTATTTTAAAGTTTTTGGTTGTCGCTGTTTCATCCTGAACACCAAGGATAACTTGGGTAAGTTCGACTCCAAAGCAGATGACGGGATATTTCTCGGATATGCTGCTAAGAGTAAGGGATATAGAATTTTTAATAAAAGATCTTTGATTGTTGAAGAAAGTATTAATGTTACCTTTGATGAGTTGAATAGTCATAGATCTAGCGACAGTGATGATGAAGATGCACCTACAAAGACAAAGAAGAGTTCTGAGAAAGATCCTACCAAAGAGGCAAGAACTGATAAAAGTTCCGAAGATGCAGGAACTGAGAAGAGTCTTGTGAAAGGTATGGCCCAAAGATTCGAATCATTGAGATTCAAACCAGACCATCGAGAAACTCTCATAATAGGTGATGTATCCAAAGGTGTAAGTACTCGTTCATCTCTTAGAGATTCTGAAGTAGCAGCTAATGTAGCATTTATTTCACAAATAGAACCTAAGAATGTTGATGAGGCTTTTTCTGATGAATTTTGGATTTCTGCCATGCAAGAGGAACTTAATCAATTTGAGAGAAACCAAGTTTGGAAACTTGTTCCTAAACCTATTGGTCAATCGATAATTGGTACCAAATGGGTGTTCCGAAATAAACTTAGTGAAGATGGACTAGTTCTACGCAACAAAGCACGTCTAGTTGCACAAGGTTATAATCAAGAAGAAGGAATTGATTATGATGAGACCTATGCTCCTGTTGCTAGACTAGAAGCTATCCGCATGTTTTGCGCTTTTGCTTGTTTTAATGATTTCAAACTTTTTCAAATGGATGTGAAAAGCGCATTTTTAAATGGTTATTTGAAAGAAGAGTTTTTCGTGAAACAACCCCCTGGTTTTGAAGATTTTTAAAAACCTGATCATGTTTTCAAGCTTAAGAAAGCACTTTATGGACTCAAACAAGCACCTCGTGCTTGGTATGAACGCCTAAGCGCCTTCTTACTTGAAAATGGTTTTTCAAAAGGCAAGATTGATACTACTCTTTTTATTAAATCCATGAATAATGATATACTTCTAGTACAAATTTATGTAGATGACATTATCTTTGGTTCTACTAATGAACAACTCTGTCAAGAATTTGCCAAGTGTATACAGAGTGAATTTGAGATGAGCATGATGGGAGAGCTGAACTTCTTCCTAGGATTGCAAATCAAACAACACTCGAACGGAACATTCATCAACCAAGCCAAGTACACGAAGGACATACTGAAGAAGTACGACTTCGAGAATGTAAAGCCAATTGGGACTCCTATGGCTACATCTACAAAGCTTGATGCTGATGAAAGTGGCAAACTGTTGATCAGCGTAAGTATCGAGGTATGATTGATAGTTTATTATATTTAACTGCTAGTCGCCCTGATATTATGTTTAGTGTTTGCATATGTGCACGATATCAGGCAAACCCTAAGGAATCACATCTTAGTGCCGTTAAGCGTATCTTTCGATACCTTAAAGGAACTTCTACAGTTGGCTTATGGTATCCCAAAACCAAATCCTTTGACCTTATAGGTTACTCGGATGCGGATTTTGCTGGATGCAAAGTGGACCGTAAAAGTACCAGTGGCACATGTCATTTCTTAGGAAAGGCCTTAGTCTCTTGGTTTAGCAAGAAACAAAATTCAGTAGCATTATCAACAACTGAGGCTGAGTATATCGCCGCAGGACGTTGTTGTGCTCAAATTTTGTGGATGAAGCAAACCTTAGAGGATTACAATCTGCACTATACAAATGTTCCTATTTATTGTGATAACACTAGTGCAATTAATTTAACTAAGAACCCTATCTGTCATTCACGCACAAAGCACATAGAAGTTAGACATCATTTTTTACGTGATCATCAACAACACGGGGATATTTGCTTAGAATTTATTGATACTGAACATCAACTAGCTGATATTTTCACTAAACCATTGGCTGAAGACCGTTTTAACATCTTGAGGCGTGAGCTCGACATTCTTGAATTCTCGGATTCTTAAAACATATGGTAATGAAAACTGCATTTATAACTTGACAATTTATTATTTAATGAAAATTATTTTTGGGGACAAACTTACAAAGGGTATGTCTGTCACCACGGCTACGGTCGAAGCGAAGCGGTACTTAAGAGTTCCCCGGTGAACCACCGTTAGCTGGGACAACCCCTATAGTTAACCCAAAAATAATAGCAGTTATTTAATAAACCAGTCAAATGTTACTTTTTACAGTCTTTATTTACCTGACTGCTTTGACTGTCTCGGAAATGCAAGTGGCCGAACTCGGCCCGAACTCTGACCGAGTTCGGACCGAATTCGGACCGAGTTCGGTCGGCGCTGTGATGGTTCCAGAACCGAACAGCCGGCCCTAGCACCTATTTATTTCATCCTTTCTTCCACTTTTTCTCCACACCGAAACGTGGAATACTTCCATCTCCTACTAGAAATCCTTCCTCCTCCTTCTTTGCAAGGAATCGACAAGTTCAAGTGGGCGATCTTCTTCCTCATGGCTCCGAAACGTCAACGAGGAAATTCTTCTCAAGGTGCTTCCTCCTTATCCGACTACACTCCGGCAAGTCTCTTCAGTCCAGCCAAACCTAGAGATCCCGAGGAATATGATAGCACTTTGTTTCCCGACAAAGACTTCTCCGATCTCTGGTTTGATTCTTTCTCTCTTCGTCGTATTTGTGCTGGAGCCTTCGTCAATTTTACAACTTTCTTTCAATATGCTCCTGTTTTTGATCAACTTGGATTCCGTGACTTTTTCGAGGTCCAAGATAGCATTTACGACAATGTAGTTCGTATGTTTTACTGCAATTTGCAAGTAAAACAAAACGAGAATTTCTATTCCTGTATTGCTGGACAGGAACTAGAATTTAGCGCCACCGATATCAGTGAATATTTTCACATTCCTGATCTTGGTGATGCACTTGTTGACATCCACCATGTTCAATTCCCTGCCGATGTCACTTTAGCTTCCTTTAGGGAATTGATTTGTCACCCTACTCCTCCTCCCCGAAGAATCTTTTCTAGACATCTAAACCAAACCTTTTACGAGCTTCATCGTATGATTTTCTCGGCCCTTCTTCCGAAGAAAGGCTCTACCGATGAAGTTACATTTTTGGAACTTTCTGCTCTTTATCATATTCATTTTGGAATTCCTTTCTCCGTTCCAAAAACCATGATGTCTTGGATGCTCAGCTGCAAGAATGCAGGTAGGAACTTAGTCTTTCCTATGCACCTTGCTAGTATATTTCGACGTTTTGAGATTGATCTTGAAACGTGTGCCATTTCTTCTCCACCTGTTGAGTTGACCCGCTCTCGTCGGCTTCCTCAACCTCCTGGTGCTGCTCCTGCTATCCCAGCTGCTGATGCTGAGGCCCCTCCAGCTGATGCTCATCCTGCTCCGGCCCCTGCCCCAGGACTTGATCAGGCATTCTACCAGCGATTTGATGATTTCGTTGCCGTTTCCACGCAACGTTATCAGGACTCCGAGTTCCGGCACATTTCTCAGGCCCAGGTGCTGAGAAACAGTATTGCCGATCTCCACTATAGCCTGGTTCAGGATCCAGTCCGTCCACTCACTATCCTTCCACACCCGGCTTTCCCTGGTCCTCGTTTTACTGATGAGGTTACTTTTCAGTATTTCGATCCGACCACTGTCTATTTCCCTCATGATCCTCCCGGTGCGGACGACCCAGCATTGTGATATGGATTCAGCCATGGGATAGTGGATTTAGTTTTGATTAGTTGATGCAGTTTATGTAGTAGTTTTCTTTTATTTCATGTCTAAACTGTTTCAGTTAGACTTTATCAGATGTACTTTTTTGGATTATTAGTGGAACCTTTGTGATATTTTAGTTTATTATAGTTCATTTTATTCCAGTTGTTTATGCTGTGATTACTTCTTTTTACTTTACTTTGTCGTGTCTCTATTGTTGGCTTCATGATTTACGGGGGAGCCTATTCATTTTACTACTTGACAAAGGGGGAGAAAAAGAGTATACCAAACGCATATCCAAAACAAAAACAATTCAATTTTCAGGTATTTTTGTTATTTTGTTCTTTTTGATATAAATATATTTTGGTATAGACTCAAGTTTGTCAATTATCAAAATGGGGGAGATTGTTGGCCCATTCCACGGTCACACCCGATTTCGATAATCAACATATACTTTAGTCAATACACAAAATATAGAAAATACTGCTAACTATTTCAGGATGCATGAAATCATATTCAACGGACGATGTACTGCATAAATCAAAGCGTCAAAGTCATCAAAATCTTCTGAAGACTCTTTTCTACTTTTATTCTGTATTTTACATTTTATTGAGTCTAGGAATTACTTTGTGAAATCAATTATGGTCATACTGGCCTAGGGTTAAAATTGTCCTCCTTTCTAAATCCTATTTTTACCCTTTCCTATTTTCGGTTACAAATATTTCAAAAACATATTTCGAAAATATTCTTTTCAAATGATTTTACAAATAACCAAAAACCAGTTTGAAAACTGTTTTTACAAAAGATTTTTAAAATATCTCCTGACAGAACTCCAAGCCGAGTTCGGCCCGAGTTCGGTCCGAACTCTGACCGAGTTCGGTCAGTTTGTATTCAAACTTCAGTTGCCTCCAAATCTGCGAGCAACGTCTATTTTACGAGATATTTGCACCCGAACTCTGCCCGAGTTCTGCCCGAGTTCGGTTGGTGAAAACACCTATAAATAGAGAAGAACTTTTCACTTCAAATCATCAATTCATTCTTCATCTTCTCTTCTCTACTATTCAAGTGTTTTCTAAACGATCTAAGATTTTCAAATCTCACCTACACATCTCTTAGCCAAAAGCCAGTACTATCAGAGTTGATTTAGAGTCTTTTGGTTACTCAAGAGTTGTAAGAGGTCGTTCAAGTTTCAACAACTTTTCTGTTGTGGAGCTGGTCGTGCGCTCGCCACCAAGCACGGTGTTGTGAAGCCGGTCGTGCGCTTGTCACCAAGCACGGTGTTGTAAGAGATTGCAAGCTCTCAGTTAAAGCTTGTGCCATAGTGGATTAATATCGAGCAAGAGTACTCGAGACTGGATTAGTCCTCTCAGAGGGATACCAGTATACATCGCTGTGTCACTGAGTTTGATTCTTCTATCTTTATTTACTGTCTCTTACATATCTGCCATAGTTTAATTTTTTAATTGGTGATTATATTTTCGCTGCACACACGCACTC
Source organism: Iris pallida (assembly GCA_029216955.1). Taxonomy (NCBI): domain Eukaryota; kingdom Viridiplantae; phylum Streptophyta; class Magnoliopsida; order Asparagales; family Iridaceae; genus Iris; species Iris pallida. Next base: position 680,629 of record JANAVB010017398.1, on the reverse strand, counting down.
TATTCACCCCCCTCTAGAGGTGCTCAACGATCCTACAGACCAAAGTCAACTATAGGTCAAACCTTGACCAAATTGACCTAGAAATGGCTTGGATGAACATAGAAGGACTATTTGACTTGAGTTTGACTAAACTAGATGATTAGGTTGACCATATGGATTATGAGGGTAATCCTATATAGATGAAGATATGTATGGGGTTAAGTTAGATACTTAGAGTTGAGTCATGACTTGAGTTGGAAAATGGGATTAGCTTGATTATAGGATTAGGGTTGGTATTGTACTATATGTATTTATGTGTGGTATACTTTGTATAGGTAATTGTAGTATAGTATCTTAGGTATTCTAAGACAGGTTAGCCTATGTTTGGTTTTGAGTTAGCCTTATAGGGTTTGACTGGATGTTGACCATTAGTCAAGATTAACCTAATTATCTTATTGACTAGTCTGTGATTAACCAAACCTTAGTTAGTCTAAGATTGACCTAGACTTTGACCATGTTGACTAGTATTGACTAATCTGACCATTATTGACTAAGCCCTAGATACCTTGACTAGTTTGGCTAGAATATTTGACCAAGGGTTGACTTTAACCTAGATTAGACTTGTTTAACCTTGTTTGACCTTGTATGACTTAGCTTAACTTCTTGTAACCTAGTATGACTTAATTTGACTTAGTTTGACTGTAGTGTTGACCAAGTTTGACTTTGACCTAGATTGGCTTAGAATTCATATAGATTGCATTGTAGATTTCATTTACCTTCATTTTGGACATGTCATAACTGTATTGCTCTATTTTAGGACATTATGACCCTGGTACAGACATCTGATATTACACTACTCTTTCCAGAGTAACAGGCGAGTACATTCTCTGATAATTCTCTCATTTATTTGTCGATTACTGTATTTCAGTTCTAGTTAGTTCTATGTGATTCTCTGTATCAACACGTATGGATATTTCTGGATTCATGTATCGACACATACCTTACTTGCTGGCCTCTATTACTGGAGTCACTAGTATCATTCCGGAATCATTTCTGGAATCATCACGTATTGGCCAGACTCATCTCGATTCTTTTTATCGATTTTGGATTCACTTGCTGGGCGGGGAAATATTGAGTAAGACATGTAGACATAAACCAAATCCGGAATCTCCTACTGGAATCTACCGGAAGCATAGCCATCTCTTGCCCGATCAGTGAGAGATGTGCCTGATACCTACAGCCGTTTGCATGTCGACCTCGGTATTTTAAAACACACTGTTAGATCATAGTTGGACTCACCCTGGTTTCATTGATCACTGTTGGACTCATCTTGTACTGGAAATTATCTGGTATCAGATTATATGGACTGGACTCACACTGGGATTACATTAGACTTATATCGTACTGTCTGGACTCACACATATTATTCTAGTTCAGTTAGCTTTTATTACAGTCTTCATTGCCATGATTCTTCTCTTGTTTTAGTTACCTTTCTTTTCTTGTATCTTACTGCCTCTTTATGCCATCATTACCTGTATAAAACTGCCATGCTCATCAATAAAACTGCCTATAACTGCTTTATAGTTCTTTGTCATTTACTTGGGTTTTTCTAGATGAGTTGTGCTCGTTCCCGTCCTGATTGGACCTGTTGAAAATATTACAGATGATAATCCTGAGGACACATGCCCTGCTTACCATGGACCTGGCGAGGGATTAGCTACCTTTGGTTCTGACTCTCAGGAGTGATTCAGGAGATTAGCTAGTAGACTACTTTAGCTTTCATGTTTTGGCTTGTTGTATTAAAGTTAAGATATTGAGTCTGTATTAAGTTGGTTTGAGGTATTGGTGTATTATTTTAGTAGTTAGTTGTTGTTGTCTTTAATTCCTTAGGTATAACTTCTGTGTTATCTTTTCATGTTTAGACTGTGTTTGAGTAGATCATACCCTTTACTTGCCCTCCATTCGGAGCTGATATCTGGACAAGTACTTTTTATATTTACTGCATGAGATTAGTTAGCAACCTAGGACAGCTTACTACCGCCGACACTGCGGCGTAGGCTGGACGTACCCACTTCTCGTGCCCCTATACCGGCTGCGGGTCGTGACAATACCTATCAACAATCCAATGCAACAACTGAGACAGGCGATCAAATGGGAGAGTCTCTCTGAGACAGTCGATCAGATTGAGGTGATGTTACAAATAATGGCAACATATGGAACTGGATGAGGAGATCTGTTATTCCTGAGGCCAGGGGCGGCCTTGGGCCTGTGCAGGCTGGGCGATGGCCCAGGGCCCCAAAATTATAGGGGCACAAAATTTTTATATATAACAACTTAGTTTATATTTATTTTAGGGCCCAAAGACTCTATGGAGCCCAAAAATTTTAGATAACCAACGGTCTAAAGAAAGAATGGCTGATGGTATGGATTCAATTTTGTCAATATTAGGTATTCATTAAATTTTTTTCGGTTTTAGGAATAACCGGAGGTTGCTGCCGACTCTTCTTCTTCCGTTCTTCATCTTTCCCAATTTTTACTTCTCTCCATTTCTCAAAAAAATCATGAAGACAAGTAACGTCTCTTTTTTTCTCGAAATTTTTTTTTCTACCATCTTTCCTCTATTTATTTATTGATTAATCCATTCTCACCTCCTATCTTTCTCTCTTCCAATCTGCAGTTCTGTATGATTGTTCTTCTTCAATTTGTGGAAGTCGGCGATGTGGAGTCGGATGATTTGTCGGGAAATTTGACAACTAATTTCCAACTCTTTTAAGAGGTAATATATTTTGATAATTAGATAGGGTCTTTTGTTTTAGTTTTTTCTCTTGTTTAATTTATTCAAATTATTTGTTTATATCAAAAAAGTATCAATCAGTTATTCATCTGTTGTTAATGTGTGTCTAATGTCTATCAACTGTTTGTAGTATTGTTACAATGAGAAATAATAATTTTAATTACTGTTGTTATTGACAAAATTTTGCATTTTGCTAAATAGGTAACCTAGTAGTAGTGAAATCATAATATTTGCTAAGTAGAGTAGAAGATTTGAATCTTGAATGGTACGGACAATCACAGTTAGGATCATGATTTGTTTAAGTTGTGTTTTCACCAAGCCTGAGCCACCAACATCACAACGCCAAGAAAGAGTTCAGCTGCTCCTGTCACGACCCGCACCCTAGAGTAAGGGCACGAGACGTAGGTACGTCCAGCCTACGCCGCAGTGTCGGCGGTAGAACGCTGTCCTAGGTCTCATGCATTTAACAGTATAAGGCTAAGCAGGTTATACTTCCCGAATGGGGGTGACATAGCAGATACAGTCTCAATCACAACTAAGGTAGAGCAAGATAAAAGATAGGTAAAACATGAAATCCAAAAGAGATACAGCAGATAGAAGCCTAAGTGTCTAAGATACACAAACCCAGAAATACATCTCAAAGCTCAAATACAGTAATCCATAAAATAAATATAACTCCAGACAATTGAAAATAGCTAACTAAACAACCTTTAATGTGTCTCCTCTAGGCTAGTAGGCAACCTCCAGGCTATCTGTAAAATTTATCAACAGGTCCAGTCAGGACAGGAGCGAGCACAATACATCTCAACAAGTCATAACAGGAAAGGAAATGTAATCATGCTAGAGAATAAAATACAGGATCTGAAGAAATAGCATAATGTAAAAGAGAGACTGTAAGTAAATATCTATGATATATATATAGAGAGACAGTGCTAGTGATTCAGAGTACTGGATAAACATGTGAATGGCTAAGGACTGATTCATGATTACACTACTTGGAATTGATTCATGATTACACTACTTGGATTTATTCATATGTTCATTTATACTCTCCCATCCCCAATCAATACACAAGGATCCATTCAAGTTACGTTAAGATTCATGATTATACTACGTTGCCCATAAAGGACGATTCATGAATTGATTCATGAAGGCTCGGTGATCATGAGGGTACATGAGTCACTAGCTGATTCCCGAAGATTCATGATGATAGAAGCATATGATACGTGATGTAAGTGAAACACGCATGACAAAAGTATCTGATGCTCCCGAGAGGGATAACATCTCATGAAGGGATCCATATAGTACCAATCCGTGTTACCAATGTGTCAGCATCAAGTAAGATAGTCTAAAGCAGGAAATATAATCCTAAACATGATATGAAATGATCAGAGAATGTACTCGTCTGATAACCTGAACAACCGATAAGTATAGGGGGTCCAACTGAAGCCACAGAGTCCTATTTAAAGCAACACAGGTTACAAGGTGTTCAAGTTGTAATAAATGAATCTCTACAAGCAACTTATATTATCCTAGATTCTTCTAAGTCAAAATAACTCTAGGTCAACTCCGGTCAATAATCTAGTCAAACTAGGTCAAGTGTTGGCTTACAGTTGACTTTGGGTCAACTGGTCAACTCTGGTCAAACAGGGTTAATTCTAGTCTAATTATTAAAGATATAACGTGTACGTCGTTATTCGTACGTCGAAACTTACGACACAAAAATCGAGATAAGAAGATCAACGGTAAAGTTGATAATCTTATTATAGTGATCCACGTGTCCACCTTGTCAATTTCAGCGATGTGAGATCACTGGAATTGATTGAGCTCAGTTTCGTTGTACTAATCTCGAAATACGAACATTATAAGAATTAATTATTAATTAATTATAAAAAGGTTAACTCAGAGAAATTATCAACAAACATTGTCGGACGATAAAATAAACATCGCCAACGTGTCCAGAATGGTCAAATTAGCTAGAATAGTCTCTCTATCGGTCCAATTTGGACACAAGGACAAAAAGGTAATTTCGGATCAAACGGTATCCGTGTCGGAGCCGTTTTGCACCGAAATACGTACAAGAAAAGAAGTCTATAAAATATAACAAATTATATGTTCATAAAACCAGAATGACGATACGAACCCAACGGTATCTCCAGAATTGGATTCCGTTGACCCGATCTCAATTTGGTCCGTTGACCAGAACTTGGAATTTCGGTTTGTACGGAAATACGTGCCGGAGCCAATGTTCTCAAGACTCAGCAAACTATATGTCAACGAGTCCAGAATGACGATACAAACTCAACGGTATATCCGGAATTGAATTTTGATGAGCCGATCTCAAAATGACCCGTTGATCCGGATATTGGTATCCGACTTGTACCGAAATACGTACCGAATCCAATGTCCACCAAAATCTAGCAAATTATACGTCAACGAGTCCAGAATGACGATACGAATTCAACGGTATATCCGGAATTGGATTTCGATGAGCCGGCGTCAAAATGTCCCGTTGATCCGGACTGTGGGACCCACTTTGCACCAAAAAACGTGTCAGGGCCCACGTCCTCCAAATGTAACAAATTTTATATGAAAATATGCCAGAACAATGTCACGAGTCTAATGGTGGTGTCAGAAATGAAATCTGGAGTCCCGTGTTCAAAAATGGAATTTTACAAGTTGAAAATTACGAATTCGGACGGCCAACTTTGGCGTCGAATTCAACCAATCAAACAAGCTCACAATGAAACGAAACTGGAGGGGTAGCAAGAGGGTTATACCAGCTTCGCACAGGAATAGGTAGCATGCCAAACGGAGCTACGGTGGAGGAGGTACATGCTGACGAAGTTGACCCCGCGAAACTGTCCAAAATTAATACAATTTAAACGGTCAACTTGGTGGCCGGTTTTGATGTATCAAACGATAAAATCAACGGATGGAAATTGACAGGAGTGAAGGTGGATATACCGAGATTGCGACGGAGCGAAGAAATTGCCGATCCAATGGTCGAATTTCTCAAAAATTGTGCACGAAGTTGTTGCGATGGGGCGTAAAATGAACTTGATTCCGCGCGCGTAACGACGGAACTTCGTGCGAAACGCACGAATCGTCTCGACTGCGCATCCCGGAGGACGGTGGCCGCCAGGGGAGAGTTCGCCGGGATTCGCATGACAGTGGGGAGTGAGGCCACAGCGGCTGCGGCCGACCACGGTGGCGCTGTACCGCGCGACCAAGGCTGTCCCGGTCGGCTCCTACACGGAAAATAGCTGCTGTTGCAGCTGCTACGCGCACTGTACGGGGGCTGCGCTGGCCCAGCCTAGCACGACGGAGGCGGGCGACGCACGTCCAGCGCTGCGCACGACGGCGGCGGTCGAAGGTGAAGGCTGGTGGCTCGGATGGTGGACGTTGGTGGTGATGGTTGATCATTGTGGTGGTGGCGGAATGGAGGATGGTTGAGGAGAAGAAGGAGTAGGCTGGGGATGGTCGGCTCGGCCAGCTGGTGGTGGTCGGCCACGGCTGGGCTCGGCCAGCTGGTGGTGGTCGGCCCAGGCTGGGCTCGGCCATGGCTGAGTTCGGGAAGGGTTAGCTGGGTGTGTGTGTTTTTGTGGAGAAAAAGAATAGAGTGGGAGAGAGAGATAATAATTGGTTTGTGAGAATTAATGAGAAAGGAAGAGAGAAAAAGGTGGTTTTCCACATTGAATTTAGGGCCGGCTAGCATGTGGGAGTGAGTGTTGTGAGTTGTCTTATAGGAATTGAGGGCTAGGATTAATTAGGAGTGAGATCAAGGGTGGGAATAAAATATGGATTGGATTTATTAAGGGATTTAAATTCAATAGAATTTACACTCAATATTTGGAATAGATACTAGGTATTGAATATTATTTTTGGACACGAAAAAATGAGGGTGTCACGATGGAGGGCAGCACGAAGCTGGGCTGGACTTGGTGGAGCCGGATTGGGTCAAAATCAGACATTGTACAAAAATCGAATAAAAAAATAGGTGTTGATGATCATGGGTAAATAAGTAGCACATGGAGATTCCAATAAATGGGATACAAGTGGCATGCAGATAGTAGGCTCAATATGGGCCATGTTCATAATTGGGGCTGACAAGTTTTGGTCGACAGATTACCCACAAATCAAGTTGGAAAATGAATGTGACACCGTGGGGTGAAATAAAATCGGGTCACGTGTCAAGAAAGTTGTGCGAAGCAAATGGAGCACAAAATGGCGTGTCTGAGTAGGACACGAAGGTCATCGATGACGAGCGTCTCGAGTAGATCATGCATGAGAAGTTGGTTTCAAGAAACTGACTGGTCTTGTGCTCCCAAATGAAAAGTCACGGTAACGTGCTAAAATTGATCAAGGAAAAGAGTGGCAAAATTAATTAATAATCAAATGGTCTAATTCGACCCGAAGTTGTGCGAAGCAAAAAGAGTACAAGGGGACAAGTTTGGATAGGACACTATATACCATCATGAAGGTAATCATGTCCACTACAAAACTCGTGAAGAAGATTTCTAGAGTTGAACATCCCTGACACTCCAAATATCAAAGGCACAAAAAAACATATTTACAGATAAATAAACAGAATAAATTATTTATCGAAACTAATCAATCAGAAAATTAAAATAAATAAATAAAAAAATTAACCCAAAATTCAGGGTGCTTACATCCTATCCACCTTATAAAAATTTTGTCCTCGAAATTAAAATGTTCGTACTCCTTCTAGGTTAAACCCCCACAATCAAGACCCAGAACTTAAATAAACATATGACTAAAAAGGACGACATACAGGGTTATGGCATACGGTGGTAGTGAAAGTCTCATCTAGGTATACTAGTCATGCTAAACCAAAACGGTCATAGGGTTTCAAAACACACAAGCAATCTAGGGTGCTAAACTAGAAAAGATACAGAAATAACAAACCATCAAAACTGTAAGGCAGTCTACCATTCTACACGAAAACTGGTATCATCAAAAAATATAAAGAAAGGTAACTACCAATCATCTATAAAGGGTTCAGAAAAATCAAAATCAAAAGTTAAGGAATGAAAGTCACTTACATGAAAATCCAATCATAATATGTATATATATAGAGGGTGTGTTAGAGAGAGAAAAGCCAGCATTATGTAAAGGTTATGTGGTTTGTGTGTGTATGGGTGTATGTGGACATGTTCATATGGTTAGATAGTAGGCGTGTGTGTACGTAAAATATACATAAAAGTGTATATGAGAATTTGGGTTTCAAAACAACGGCTATCAAGTTACACTACTCATGGCATATTGGTTAAACAATCTACAATACACAACCTATTTACTCATAATATGCATGGCTAACCATATACATATATATACGTAAGGAGGTAGAGATTTAGTTATGTATCTATATACATTATAACATGTATGCATAAACTCTATATATATCTATACAGGTATATGAACATAACATAGAGAGGAAAGGTTAGGTTTACATGGCAGTGTATATTAAGTTAGGGTGTGTGTGTCCTTGTACAGGGTATAGCTTAGTATTGAAAGGTTAAAACCGATTTTAGTTCAGCATTTACATACAAAATCTGAAAATAAGCTAACATTAACCAGTGCAATATTAACATAATACAGTTTCAGAATTTAGGGTTTGAACATCACAACTAACTCAATGCTTCCAATACATCCTAACATGATAGAGAAGAAACCCTAACATACTATCCATACATTTAGCTATGCATACAGTTCAATATTACATATTAAATCTGAAATTGAACTAAACATTGGAAATTAATGTAAAAAAAATGTTAACATGTATTCAGTTTTAGGATTTGGAGAAATTCAACATCAACTAACCCAATGTTTATCACAACCTATCATTTAAGAATATGAAACCTAAATTTATAACCCTACATACCACAATGTATATAGCTCAAAACATTACATTTAAAACAACAATTTGAACTAATATTTAAAATCCAATATGAAGGGTTAATATGCACACAGTTTAGATTTGACAAATTCAAACACAAAACTCAACTTTTTTTTTGGATTGAATCCCTATGTATAACATACATGTGCAGTGATGTAAACATAACTAATAACATAAAATCTTTATTTGAATTACAAATTTAAACTAGAAAAGCAGAAAACCAGAAATATTGGGATTTTGACAATTTAAACATCAACAACATATTAATATGTATTTAGATAGGGGGAAAATCAAGTGTAACATGCATACGTGTCAGGCAAAGAGTCTGTGTCCACTATATATATATATATATATATATATATATATATTCTCATGTCCCAATATAAAAATCAAATTCTACGTTAAGACTAACATTTAGATTCCTACCAAGATTGCAAAGTAGGTGATTGGTGAAATCAAGACAGTTTTATTATTATTATTATCATTTAATACAAGAATAGTAGCAAGAAAGAAATAACAATAAAATCTGTTCTGTTTATTTGTTTAAAAGAAGGAACCATTTTGAAACCCATAGCTAAAATATTAAATCCAAAATAAGTCTAGCAAAATCATTGATTCATTGTATTAAGAAGAAACTCATAGCAAGAAGTTACACAAAGGTTTATAAAAACAGCTAAACCTACTCCTAAGTTAAACAATGAGAAGCGAAATAAAACAAAACAACAATAAATCCCTTTTTTGAATGACTGAAACAAAAGTAGAGAAAACATGTTCAAAATATTTAAGGTACAATATGATAATCATATGCGTTTATCCACAATCATGGTACTCTAAATCCTCGTCATACTAGTAAGCAAGGCTACGATAATCACAGAGTCCTCGACTTAGGCACATACCTCTAGAATCATGGTATTTAACATTTTCGCGATGCCGCTAGCTTGGCTGCGAAAACCTTAAATTCCCACACCCGAGAAATATATCTAAAATCAGACTATATGTCCTCACCATGCTGGCTAATGTGACTATAGAAGACTAGATTCCAAAACTTAGATGACCTAGCCCATATAATTTTATCTTGACAAAAATTAATTTAAATCAACAATGAATACCCAAAAATCAAATTTATCAACGAACATCAAGATTCAAAAATGAACAAAAATCCTTCAATCATATAACTACAAACTCGGATGCTATAGCTAACATCAAGATTCAAAACTCAACAATCATCATCAAAATCAAATCCAACAACAGAAAGTAAACATAAATCAAATTTAGGGGAGAAGAGTTTTTAAATCGAAGTTAAATAAGATTCTCAAGGGTCATCCCAGGAATCTCTCAAGGGATCCTAATTGTGATTGAGTATCTTCAAAAATATATCATATTCCTACTGCAGGCTGTAGTGCTACTCTAGTTCGAATACCACTACACAAACTCGACCTACATGGGCCACCACTAAAAATGTGTCACGACCCGCACCCTAGAGTAAGGGAACAAGACGTGGGTACGTCCAGCCCATGTCGCAGTGTCGGCAGTAGAACGCTGTCCTAGGTCTCATGCATTTAACAGTATAAGGCCAAGCAGGTTATACTTCCCGAATGGGGGTGACATAGCAGATACAGTCTCAATCACAACTAAGGTAGAGCAAGATAAAAGATAGGTAAAACATAAAATCCAAAAGAGATACAGCAGATAGAAGCCTAAGTGTCTAAGATACACAAACCCTGAAATACATCACTACAAGAAAAAACTACTTTTACAACGTTACAAAAACATCGTAAAAGATCTTTTACAACGTTTAATAGAAGGTCGTTATATCCAGGGTTGTAAAAGAGGGGGCATCTTCCACAATGTTTGTTTGAACGTTGTAAAAATATTGTAGATATTCTTACCACAATAATTTATAAACATTGTTAAAATTTATAAAATCTAACAAAAAAGTTTCCATGACATTTAGCCAGTATTGTAAAAGTATTTTTTAAAACATATTACAAGTGTTGTAAATATAATTTCAACAACGTTCTCCAACTGTGGTAAGAACTATATCTACCACATTCAGTAAACATTGTATATAGATATTCTACAACAGTGGAAAACATTGTAAAAAAAAGTTTATACAACTTTTAACAAATGTTGTATCTTTAATTTAATCATGTTTGCCAAACATTGTAATATGTATTTATATGTTTTAATTATAACATCAAAAATGATTTAAAAGTATTGTAAATAAATTTTACGATGTTTAGAAAAGTTGTTATAATGTTTGCTTACAACAGTTTTGAAACGTTGTTGTTTATGTTTCCATTTAAAAAAAATAAAATTTATAGATAAAAATATTGATTTCAATTATAATAAAAATACAAATACAAATACAAATACAAATACAAATACAAATTCAAGTTCAAGTTCAAGTTCAAATTCAAATTCAAATTCAAATTCAAATTCAAATTCAAATTCAAATACAAATACAAATACAAATATTTTAAAAATAAAATTTTGAACCACAAACTTGCATTCAACTATCAGTTAAACCATAAGCAACGTATCATGTTTAATAACATTTCAACCATTCCATATAACATTTGAAGAGCTAAACCAGTATTGAATCATATCATTTTATCATATAATATTTGAGTAACAAGTTAGTAAAGCACATAATTTCTACAAGAAGTAATATACATTTTAATAACCAGTATTTGAATTATTTACCACAAACCATCCAATATTTCAAATTTATTTATCTGACAGGCTCTCTTAAGGAAGTTTATATGTTGCTAGAGGGAGCAAAACAAGGCACTTTTGAGGAAGTGAGACGCATATATCTAGACCTCATAGGTGAGGAAAAATCCTACTAATTCTGAAAAAGTAAGGAAAGAGAGAAGTAAGTCACTTCATTTGTTGGACACATGGTTGGTTATCCCACTAAGACTCGGTTTCAGCCTGAGCCATGGTTGGTTATCCATTGCATTGGCTAAGTCCGCAAGATAATCCTTTGAGGAGTCTTTCACTTGATATAGTGCCTCAGCATTGATGCTGGAAATGAAAAAATAGAAATATAATGAGATTAATGAACGACATTTACCCGACTAGAGTAACCTTATCGATCATTTCTCTTCTCAAGGAATCGATGGAGAGGTGCTTTCCTCACCATGGGAAGATCTGTTATCAAATAAAAACAGCAAAAATTAGTACTTAAAAGGCATAATGTAGACACAACAAAATTAGTCCTTGCTACATCCTCCTGCTTGCGCATATCGCCCTCAAGCAAGATTAATGTATTATCCAAGCATTAGGCTAACCAGATACAAATTAGAGAATTATAATAGGATGCATCATACCTAAAAAATCTATAGATATCAAATGTAACCAGCTACAAATTACAGAATTATAACGAGAATGATCTTTCCAGTCTTAAAATCTGTAGATATCAAATGTTTGAAAACAACAAACTCACGTACAAAAGATGATGGGACATTCATACCTGGACTCTTAATCTTTTGCTCTTTATGGGAGATGACATCTCCCAGATGACACTTATCGAGTGCCTGAGGAAAATACAACCTAGAGTTTCAACAGTTCGTGCAAATGATGAAGTGGTCTGTGAGCTCGAACTGGGAGAGGGCAGTTCACCTTCCAGTTCGAGCAAAAGTTGAAGTACTAACATGTCTACAACAATCCTGATCTGCTTTGCTGAATCTTACCATGTCCAATTATGTAAACAACTAATCAGATGCTCTCAAATTATGCTTTCCAACATATAACAAAAACAATATTTGATTGTATTTCTCTTTCAACACTCTCAAGATGCAATTTGTACATTACTCTTATAAAAATCATAATGGTCAAAATTACCCGGTCTCTAGCTCATGGCAAGACTCTACTTAGCTCTCCTAGCCAATAGTTTGGTCATTGGTAACAACTGATAAAATTGCAATCAGCCGGTAACTAACATAAGCAATGAATTGGGACACGAAAGGTGAACAAAATATGTGCCAACTTGTTATGCCAGATAAAAAAATGGCAGACCCTGTAACCACAATGAATTGGGACATAAAGGGTGAACAAAATTTTCCCTGAATTGAACCATAAAATGCTAGCTAGACATTTCCCATTTGAAATTTCTTTTGAGTGGACGTCACAATAACTACGTTCAATTCTGAAAGGGTATAGTGATCCTTGCCACAGTACTTATATCTGTGATATTCAAGAATATATATATATAAAAGTGCCAGTGAAAATATGGACATTTCAGGATAAAAAAGGTATATATATATATATATATATATATATATATATATATATATATATATATATATATATATATATATATATATATATATATATATATATATAGTGGCTATCCAAAAAAAATATATATATATATAGTGGCTATCCAATGAGCACAGATACTAATTGAGCAAATGAGCATAGTTATTTGTATCCAATGAGAGGAGAATAAAATTTCGTAGTGGTGCCATGGTCGTCAAAGTTCCGTGGGGTATTCTCGACTAGAGGCACATTCAGATTGTGCTGCTTGAGAATAGTTCATGCACCGATTAGCTTCCTATTGCAGAGGGAGGCGTCGAACCCTTCCCCATTCTGGCACACACCCTTCGATCTAGAACATGCATGGTTGTAGGTGTAGAGATGGGTGTTCTAGATGTAGAATTCCTACATAACCAAAAGACCTAGATAAGCTGCAGTAGATCATGATGGATGTTGCAGCTAGCAAATACCATAAAAATGGGTGTTGCTTTCTCTGACAGAAGTAAGCAAAGCTGGTTAGAGTTCAAATTTATTATGAAGAACGTCATTTCCAATGAAAACCCTTCATTGGTTTCTACTATCATTTGGTACTTAATATGAATGTAATTTTGTTATTGGGAATTTTGATCCGAATGACATGTTCTGTCTTCTGTGAATCTGGATGATCCAAAACTAGCATTTGATATTACCTGTTTGTATTTCTGAAATTAATACTACTCAAGCAACCTTCGCTAACAAAGAGAAGCAAGAGTTTGAACGATATCTAAAATACTATAAGATATCAGCAGGGATTATGGCACTCGTAAGATAATCAGCACCGCCACTTCCTTCTTTCTTGATAATGTAATATAAGACAGATAATATGTTGTGACTACTGACATAAGCAAAATGAAAGGTCTAAATAATGAGACAAAACATCTTTCGACATTTGAAAAAGAAAAGAAAAGAAAAAAAAAGTTTTCTTGTATACAGGTACAAGGTGTTGCCTAAACCTGTTATGCCTGCCTACTTGATTTTCAGTAAAAAAAAACAAAAACAAAAAATGAAGAAGAAACATGTGGGTATGTTCCTATATTGTGTTCATTGACCTTCTAGTTAACAGGAACATAGAAAATTAGAGGATGTTAAACAGAGACTTTAGATGCAATTCAATCGCGAATCAACACTGCCTAAGTGGGCTAGAGCTATCGGAATGGGTTGCCAACATTTGTATTCAAGCCTTTCCAAAGGGAAACGTTGCCGTGAGAAGATGATTTATGCTCATTAAAAGTTGTTGTGAGAAGATGATTTATGCTCATTTCCATCTTGTGATACACTCGCCAAAACAAAAAGAGAAGTAGAGAGAGGACCAGTTTTGATATGTAAAAATCTAATAAACCAAATTATATGCTTTCTTAAACAAGATATAACCATATATAAGTATTGTTTTGATTGTCTCAATTATAACATTAATCCTTAAATAAAATACTAATATTCTCAATCGTTAGATGTAACTTAACAAAAATTCTATGGACACAAGTAACTATGCTCATTTTCTCAATTAGTATATGTGCTCATTGGACAGCCACTCTCTCTCTCTCTCTCTCTCTCTCTCTATATATATATATATAAAATATATATATATATATATATATATATATATATATATATATACATATATATATATATATATATATATATATATATATATATATATATCAAATAAAACTAAACCTCGAGTTTATGTTGTAGATTTTAGGCAAAAATATCTCCAGCAACAAATGTCATTTGTGCTAAATGTCAATCGGGAGTACTTCCTTAGAAATATTAGAAATGAGCAAAAAGTTTACCATCAAATGAATTTCTTTGGGTCCCAACGAAGATGGAACTTGTATATGTCTTGCATCTTTTGCAAAGAGGCCAATGAAAATTTATGTCTGGAGAATGCAGAACGATATAGGTGTCAAAATAGGTTCTAAAGTCACATTGACAAGCTAGATGTACGATATCATGATGTGTGTTTACGGGTGCATTGATATTTAGCCGATATCATGATGTGTGTTTACTGGTGCATTGGTATTTAGCCGATATCATGATGTGTGTTCATCCTAATAAATAGTCTAAATTTTGTTGTGCAGGTCATCCCTAAAAATAATAATTCTATAACAAAGAAACCATTAACCCTAAAAACAATCATTCTATAACAATAATCCTAATAATAAAGAAATCATTAACCCTAAAAACAATCATTCTATAACAATAATCCTAATAACAAAGAAATCATTAACCCCTAAAAACAATAATTCTATAATAGATTTAAAAAGCAAAAAAAAAAAAAATAGATAGATCATAGAAACAAACCCGCAGAAAAAATATTAAAAAAAAGTAAAAAATACATAAAAAAAGGGGTTAGGTTTTCAAACATACCGGTGCCGGCGGGGTAGGATCTTCTCTCCCTGGACGAAGGACTTGATAGGTAGCTATAAAACAAAAACAAAATATTAGAGAAGAAAATAATTTGAAGAGATGAGGGAATAAAAATTAAATAGAGAAGTAGAAGAAGAAGGAGAATCGCTGACCTAGATAACCGAGGAGGAGGAGAGCAGCCCTTTGACACCGAGAAGGATAGGAGGAGAACGGCAGTAAACCGATGGAGGGAGAGGAGAAATTTTAGAGGGGGTGGGGGGAAATATTTTAGAGGGGGCGGGGGGCTTTCGTTCCTTTTATTAGTTGGGAGTAGGAAAAGTTTAGAAGGGGAAAATATTTTAGAAGGGGGAAAATATTTGGAGAGAAAAAAGTGGCGCACAACAGAAAAAATTATACCTACTTTATATTTCTGCTGACCAAGTCCAACAAACATTTATACTTATTAAATTATTATTATTTTATTAAATTTATTTAGTATAAAAATATTTTATTATTTGTGACGGAAAAGGAGTACCAAATATTTATCTCAAAGCAACTAAAATATTTAGTGCGTTTTTTATTTAATGATCAAAAATTCTAAATAATTTCTCATAAATTTGGAATCACTATAAACCCTAAATAAAATAAAGAAATGAAGGTATGAGTTACCTCTAATCGAGACAGAGAACAGAAAAAGAAGAAAACGTGAGAGAGAATACAGACTAGTTGTATTCGGTTTCTAGATTCGGGTTCAGATTAGAATTAATACATACATGATCGTTCTCTATATTAAATACGGCTTAGAATGGTTAAAAATGTGTTTTCCAAATAGTATATATATTTCACTTATTAATACATAAAAAATTAAAAAATAACTATTGTATATGTTTT
Source organism: Iris pallida (assembly GCA_029216955.1). Taxonomy (NCBI): domain Eukaryota; kingdom Viridiplantae; phylum Streptophyta; class Magnoliopsida; order Asparagales; family Iridaceae; genus Iris; species Iris pallida. Next base: position 664,397 of record JANAVB010017398.1, on the reverse strand, counting down.
CTTCTTATGTAGTTGTTGAAAAAAATTTAAAAATAACATGAAAATATAATAATATGTTCAACATTAAAATTATATTTAAACTAACTGCATCGTATTATCTAATTAAACACATAACAAAGATTCGAAAAATATATTTACAATAAATCACAATTAAAATATATTTAAATTATATTTAGAATATTATAATACAAATTAAATTCTTATCTATTTTATAAAATAATATCATAGATTATTTTTATACGTGCAATGTACCTAAACTAGATTAGTGTGAGTCTTTTTTTATACTTTAGGTAAGTTATTGTTTTGCTAGACGAAAAGAGATCATATCTGACAAAATTACAGTATGATCTTTTTCCTACCTTTCAGCTTTTACTGGAGTTTATACAGAATATCGCATGAAGAACAATGATAGCCTTTACAAACATAATGTATGTGTACTCATATGTTTTAGTTGCTTCAAAGCCAACTATCATCAATAGGTTTTAATTGTATCAAAGGAAAAGATGCTGGATTGGCATCTGTCATTTATTGAAATTACAAGAGGTAGCTACCAATGTCGAACTTTAAATTTTGAGTCCTGAGACAAACTCTAATACCATGTTTGGTATGCGATATTTTTTTTATTTTTGGAAAAATTTTGGGTGGGAATCTATTACCATGTTTGTTTGGGCTATGAAAAATTTATTCCCGGGGGGTTAAAAATACCCGGGTAAATAGTTTACCCATAAAACATGGGAATCCTATCCCTTAAGAATAGGTGGGTATTTTTCTTTTGCTCGGGCCAAAAAAAAAAAATTTGTTTGAACTTTTTTATACTTTTTTGATCATTTTTGAACATTTTTTTCGTTTTTTTGCCCTTTTCTGCCCTTTTTTTTTGTTTTTGTCGTTTTTTCGTCACTTTTTGGTCATTTTTGTCAGTTTTTATCGATTTTTTTCGCTTTTTTATCATCTTTAGTCCTTTTTGTCTTTTTTGATATTTTTTTGTCATTTTTTCTCTTTTTGTCACTATTTTGTCGTTTTTACCGGTTTTTGTCGTTTTTTGGCTTTTTTGACGTTTTTAGTAGTTTTATGTTTCTTTTTTTTTTAATTTTTTGTCTCTTTTTGTCGTTTGTTATCTTTTTTTGTTATCTTTTGTCGTTTTTTTTTTATCCTTTTTCTCTTTTTACCGATTTTTGTCCTTTTTTGTCATTTTTGTTTTTTTTTTCTTTTTTTGTTTTTTGTCGGTTTTTGTTTGTTTTGGTCATTTTTTGTATTTTTTTTGTTGATTTTGTCTCTTTTTTGTCTTTTTAAGTCATTTTTTGTCATTTTTTGTCGTTTTGTTGCTTTTTGCCATTTTTGCCTCTCTTTTTTTGTTTGTCGTTTTTCGTCTCATTTTATCTTTTTTTGTCGTTTTTTACTAGTCTTTTGTCATTTTTTGTTGTCTTTCGTCGTTTTTGTTGTTATTTTTTGACCTTTTTTTCCATTTTTTTTGTTGTTTTTTGTCGTTCTTTGTTTTTTTTTTGTCTTTTTTGTAAAAAAAATTTGTCCTTTTTGTCCTTTTTTGTTGTCTTTGGTTCTTTTTATGGGTTTTTTTTTCATTTTTCTATTTTTTTTGTTTTTGTTATTTTTTGGTCTTTTTATCGTTTTTGTTGTTTTCTGTCATTTTTGTCGCTTTCGTTATTTTTTGCTCCTTTTAATCAATTTTTTGTCGTTTTTTGGATTTTTGGTTCTTTTTTTTATTTTTGTCGTTTTAGTCTTTTTTTTTTTTTGCCTTTTTGTCTTTTATATTTTGGTCGGGTTTTTTTCGTTTCTAATCATTTTTTTTTTAACTTTTTTTTCCTTTCCTTTTTTGATGTTTTTTCGTTTTTTGTTTTTTTTCTTCATTGTTTAGTTTTTTTTTATCATTTTTATTTTTTTCACGGGAATGTTTATATAGTCACCAAACCAAAACATGGGAATGTAATTTTCCAAAAAAATTAATTCCTTGGAATTTGATTCCCGGGAATATAGAATTCCCGGCTATATTGTGTTCCGTATACCAAACGCTCCCAAAAGTTGTGCCCTCAAGTCTTAATGCTCATACAAATTTTTTTATGGACAACAATAAAATAGTATTATCAACACAAAAGTTAAGAAAAAATAATAAACAAATATAATATCCAAAATAATATATTTTATAATAAAATACTAATAAAATTGAAGATATTCCAAGCAAAAAAATTGATGTTCTAAACAAATAAATAACTAATAATGTTTAAAATAATTTTTATGAAAATAATATATATAAAAAATTGTAACTTGTTTCTATTGTTCAATTAAATCCAACAGGACAACGAGAGAGAAAGAGAGAGTGAGAGGATGTTGACAATGACGGAAGGAAAAAAAGGAGATTGGCAGCGACTAAAGGGTATAAGAAGATTTGTAGCATCATAATGTTAGATCAGCAACAGAAGGGGAGAGGATTTAATTTTGACAGCGACTGCACTAATTTTTTTCCTTCATTCTGACTAACTGATTTGTCTTTTGATAATATAATATATGACATTTAGATATTCTAAAATTTTGGGCCTGAGGCACCCGCTACCGCTACGGTAACTACCACTTTTCAAAATTTTGAGTTCTTTTCAAACAAATTTCTAAACAAATTCATAATATTATTTAGTTGATTCACTTATAAGATCTTAAAGGGAACCCAAAAAGTAAATTGAGCAAACTGATAGAACTGAAATCTCCAATCCTTGTATATACTTTATGGGGAGTAGGATATTTGCATAGTAAGTTATACATATGCCAATATCAAAACATAATTCTTGAACCAACATAAGAAAATCAAGATTGGGACCAAGAAGAATAATATAAAAACATTAAACAATTATCAAAGTTAATTGAAAAAAAAAGACTAACAATCAAGGGTGTAAAAGCAAAGTAAGTTGTAAAAACATGTAAATAAAAAAACTTATTTATCTCGATGATTACGCTTTAAAAGTTCTAATATTTGTTAGATATTTTTAATAATTCATTAATTGAATAAATGACACACCCTAAGCTAAAGCAGCATTTTAAATAGTAAACTAGAGGTGGAGGAGAGCTGATTTTTACAAGAAAAAATATTATAACAAGCAAGAAGCGGAGGGAAGGGATTGATGCAAGAAGTATATATATTAGGTCTATATTTCGAAGCCGTGGAAGGGATGGTTCAACATGTGACAGATCCATTTAACCATGAACTGCTACCAAGTGAGGTATTGACCTAATAAGACCAACTTTTCGAATAATATTATCCTATAAATATTTTAAAGATATATTTACAACATTGTCTATATATTGTAAAAAATACGTATTTTACAAAATTTTATAAAAGTTGTTAAATAAAACCCTTTTATAATGTTTCGTAAACATTACAAAATGATATTACATATACAACGTTTACATAACGTGGTAAAATAAAATTAATTTTACAACATCAAACAAACATTGTGCAATATAAATAATGTACAACTATTGTTAAACGTTGTTGAACATGACATTTTTACAATATTTTAAATACATTGTTAAAATTAGTACCTTTGGCAACAATAAATAACCGTTGTCAAAATTAATAAATGTTACAATGTTAATAAAACGTTGTTAAAAATAATAATACACAACTTTTGTGAATGACCATTGTAGAAGCCTTAACGTTTGAATGTAAAACGTTGTTTGCACATGTATTTTATAACGTTTTTATAATAAAGGTTGTAGAAGACCCCCATTTTTTACAACATTTTTAGGAAGTGTTGTAGATGGAATGTTGTAAAAGGGGATTTTTCTTGTAGTGCATCTCAAAGCTCAAATACAGTAATCCATAAAATAAATACAACTCCAGACAACTAAAAATAGCTAACTAAACAACCTCTAATGTGTCTCCTCTAGGCTAGCAGGCAACCTCCAGGCTATCTGTAAAATTTATCAACAGGTCCAGTTAGGACAGGAGCGAGCACAATACATCTCAACAAGTCATAACAGGAAAGGAAATGTAATCATGCTAGAGAATAAAATACAGGATCTGAAGAAATAGCATAATGCAAAAGAGAGACTGTAAGTAAATATCTATGATTATATATATAGAGAGACAGTGCTAGTGATTCAGAGTACTGGATAAACATGTGAATGGCTAAGGACTGATTCATGATTATACTACTTGGAATTGATTCATGATTACACTACTTGGATTTATTCACATGTTCATTTATACTCTCCCATCTCCAATCAATACACAAGGATCCATTCAAGTTACGTTAAGATTCATGATTATACTACGTTGCCCATAAAGCGTGATTCATGAATTGATTCGTGAAGGCTCGGTGATCATGAGGGTACATGAGTCACTAGCTGATTCCCGAAGATTCATGATGATAGAAGCATATGATACGTGATGTAAGTGAAACACACATGACAAAAGTATCTGATGCTCCCGAGAGGGATAACATCTCATGAAGGGATCTATATAGTACCAATCCGTGTTACCAACGTGTCAGCATCAAGTAAGATAGTCTAAAGCAGGAAATATAATCCTAAACATGATATGAAATGATCAGAGAATGTACTCGCCTGATAACCTGAACAGCTGATAAGTATAGGGGATCCAACTGAAGCCACAGAGTCCTATTTAAAGCAATACAGGTTATAAGGTGTTCAAGCTATAACAAATGAATCTCTACAAGCAACTTATATTATCCTAGGTTCTTCTAAGTCAAAACAACTCTAGGTCAACTTCGGTCAATAATCTAGTCAAAGTAGGCCAAGGGTTGGCTTACAGTTGACTTTGGGTCAACTGGTCAACTCTGGTCAAACAGGGTCAATTCTAGTCTAATTATTAAAGATATAACGTGTACGTCGTTATTCGTACGTCAAAACTTACGACACGTAAATCGAGATAAGAAGATCAACGGTAAAGTTGATAATCTTATTATAGTGATCCACTTGTCCATCTTGTCAATTTTAGCGATGTGAGATCACTGGAATTGACTGAGCTCAGTTTCGTTGTACTAATCCCGAAATACAAACATTAGAAGAATTAATTATTAATTAATTATAAAAAGGTTAACTCAGAGAAATTATCAACAAACATTGTCGGACGATAAAATAAATATCGCCAACGTGTCCAAAATGGTCAAATTAGCTAGGATAGCCTCCCTATCGGTCCAATTTGGACACAAGGGCAAAAAGGTAATTTTGGGTCAAACGGTATCCGTGTCGGAGCCGTTTTGCACCAAAATACGAGCAAGAAAAAAATTCTATAAAATATAACAAATTATATGTCCACGAAACCAGAATGACGATACGTACCCAACGGTATCTCCAGAATTGGATTCCGTTGACCCGATCTCAATTTGGTTCGTTGACCAAAACTTGGAATTCCCGTTTGCACGAAAATACGTGCCGGAGCCAATGTTCTCAAAACTCAGCAAACTACATGTCAAGCGAGTCCAGAATGACGATACAAAATCAACGGTATATCCGGAATTGAATTCCGATGAGCCGATCTCAAAATGACCCTTTGATTCGGATATTGGTATCCGACTTGCACCGAAATACGTGTCGGATCTAATGTCCACCAAAACCTAACAAATTATATGTCAACGAGTCCAGAATGACGATACGAACTCAACGGTATATTCGAAATTGGATTCCGATGAGCCAGCGTCAAAAAGTCCCGTTGACCCGGACTGTGGGACCCACTTTGTACCAAAAAATGTGCCAGGGCCCACGTCCTCCAAATCTAACAAATTTTATATGAAAACATGCCAGAACGACGCCATGAGTCTAATGGTGGTGTCAGAAATGAAATCTGGAGTCCCATGTTCAAAAATAGAATTTTACAAGTTGGAAATTACGAATTCGGACGGCCAACTTTGGTATCGAATTCAACCAATCAAACAAGCTCACAATGAAACGAAACTGGAGGGGTAGCAAGAGGGTTATACCAGCTTCGCACAGGAACAGGTAGCATGCCAAACGGAGCTGCAGTGGAGGAGGTACAAGCTGACGAAGTTGACCCCACAAAACTGTCCAAAATTAATATAATTTAAACGGTCAACTTGGTGGCCGGTTTTGATGTATCAAACGATAAAATCAACGGATGAAAATTGACAGAAGTGAAGGTGGATATACCGAGATTGCGATGGAGCAAAGAAATCACCGATCCAACGGTCGGATTTCTCAGAAATCGCGTACGAAGTTGCTACGACGGGGCGCCAAAATGAACTTGATTTCGCGCGCGTCACGACGGAACTTCGTACGAAACGCACGAATCGTCTCGACGGCGCATCCCGGAGGATGGTGGCCGCCAGGGGAGAGTTCGCCGGGGTTCGCGTGACAGTGAGGAGGGAGGCCACGACGGCTGCGGCCGGCCACGGCGGCGCTGCACCGCGCGGCCAAGGCTGTCCCGGTCGGCGCCTACGGAGAAAATAGCTGCTGTTGCAGCTGCTGCGCACAATGCGCGGGGGCTGCACTGGCCCAGCCTAGCCCGGTGGAGGCGGGCGGCGCACGTCCGGCGCTGCGCATGACGGCGGCGGTCAAAGGTGGAGGCTGGTGGCTCGGATGGTGGACGTTGGTGGTGATGGTTGATCATTGTGGTGGTGGCAGAATGGAGGATGGTTGAGGAGAAGAAGGAGTAGGCTGGGGGTGGTCGGCTCGGCCAGCTGGTTGTGGTCGACCACGGCTGGGCTCGGCCAGCTGGTGGTGGTCGGCCACGGCTGGGCTCGGCCATGGCTGAGTTCGGGAAGGGTTGGCTGGGTGTGTGTGTTTTTGTGGAGAAAAAGAATAGAGTGGGAGAGAGAGATAATAATTGGTTTGTGAGAATTAATGAGAGGAAGAGAGAGAAAAAGGTGGTTTTCTACATTGAATTTTGGGCCGGCTAGCATGTGGGAGTGAGTGTTGTGAGTTGTCTTGTAGGAATTGAGGGCTAGGATTAATTAGGAGTGAGATCAAGGGCGGGAATAAAATATGGATTGGATTTATTGAGGGATTTAAATTCAATAGAATTTACACTCAATATTTGGAATAGAAACTAGGTATTGAATATTATTTTTAGACACAAAAAAATGAGGGTGTCACGATGGAGGGTAGCACGAAGCTGGACTGGACTTGGTGGAGCCGAATTGGGTCAAAATCAGACATTGTACAAAAATCGAATAAAAAAATAGGTGTTGATGATCATGGGTAAATAAGTAGCACATGGGAATTCCAATAAATGGGACACAAGTGGCATGCGGATAGTAGGCTCAATGTGGGCCATGTCCATAATTGGGGCTGACAAGTTTTAGTCGACAGGGTACCCACCAATCAAGTTGGAAAATGAATGTGACACCGTGGGGTGAAATAAAATCGGGTCATGTGTCAAAAAAGTTGTGCGAAGCAAATGAAGCACAAAATGGCGTGTCTAAGTAGGACACGAAGGTCATGGTTGACGAGCATCTCGAGTAGATCATGCATAAGAAGTTGGTTTCAAGAAACTGACTGGTCTTGTGCTCCCAAATGAAAAGTCACGGTAACGTGCTAAAATTGATCAAGGAAAAGAGTGAAAAAATTAATTAATGATCAAATGGTCTAATTCGACCCGAAGTTGTGCGAAGCAAAAAGAGTACAAGGGGACAAGTTTGGATGGGACACTATATACCATCATGAAGGTAATCCTGTCCAGTACAAAACTCGTGAAGAAGATTTCCAGAGTTGAACATCCCTGACACTCCAAATATCAAAGGCACGAAAAAACACATTTACAGACAAATAAACAGAATAATTTATTTATCGAAACTAATCAATCAGAAAATTAAAATAAATAAAAAAAATTAACCCGAAATTCAGGGTGCTCTCAGCTCCTTGGTTGGTTGGGCATAAACAAAAATAATTGTATACAACTACCAGGACTACAAATGCAATACAGTAACACTAACCTATGGTGACATAGTTATTGGCATTTGGCAATGCAATCAATATGAATGAATTATGAATATCAAATATCATAAATATTGGTTCTCAGTTCTATCATATGCTAATCTTGATGGCCACTTGTCACGACCCGCTACCCAAATTGTTGGGCCAGGCCGAGTCATGCCCAGCCTACGTTTGATATAAAACGTAGTAAGCTGTTCTAAAGACAACAGGATAAGACAAAATGTGCTAACAGTTCTATAAGTGAATAAAAGTCATAAATGCTCCAAACACAAAAGTCGTCGTGTATAGTAAAATGTCCAAGTACAAGTGAACTGAAATGTAAAACTGGATACATGTCTAGTTACAAAAAGATATAGTCTAATACATGTCTACTCTCAAAAGTCTAAGTAAACAAAAGACAACTAGGCGAGGTTCCCCGCAGGAACATCCTCGTAAAGCAGAGCCGGGTCCTCGGCAGTAACTCCATAATATGTGTCGCAGAGTAACTCCTCCTCAGTAAGGACACCTACAACGTTATCCTGTCAGGACGGGAGCAAGTACTGAATCTAGCAAACTAGCATATGAAACATGGAAATGAATATGAGAGAAAATAACTGGAAACATGGCATCACACAATCTATCATGGCAAGGACACATATGTCATAGAGACAGATGTATATGTAATGTTTAAAACTGTAGCAGGTACGTGATCGGTCAATAGGTGTACAATGTACTGAGGCACATGTAAATAAAATGTACTTCTGTACAAGTGTAAAGGCGATATATGTACACACGTACAAATACAGCTTTGAGAGTAAGGCCTACGGCACAGTAACATATAAAATGAAACTTTGCTCGGTACTGTAGAGGGGGGGTATGATTACGTACTCTACTATCAGTTTCCCCATAACCCATATTCTAATCATGTGAGAGATACATAAAAACTGTCTAAGCATGGTAGTAATAGAAAGTACAACATGTGATATTTTAACTTGCTACCCCAAGGATCAGCATTTAACATGGTTGGATTAGCAGTTCATTTATGTAACAGTATGTAAAGTTTGTAGAAAGTACTTGCCTCTAGCAAAGCAAAGCAAAATAAGCTACGATAAAAGTGCTATGGATGTCCGGTAACTCGTCACTGTAGAAATAAATACAATAACTTAGTTTTTATACTAAGCTAAAATGCTAAGACACTAATTGGTGAAACACGACTTGTGACTGGACACCTAGCCAAAATGATGATTTTAGCATAGGAGACCAATGTGGGGTGACACACTACTTTAACTAGCTTTCTAGGGTCTTTACACTAGTGAGGGGTGGGGTTCAACACGGCTAAAACTCAAAATAATACAAAAAGCTACAAGTCGTAATTAATCAATAAATAAATCAAATGACCATTGTGTTCTAACAATTTTTGAGATAGACAAAAAGCTTATTTTTACATAAAATAAAGTACCAAAATGATCTTTTCTAATTGTAGAAATTTATTATAATTTTTCTGGAATTTATTAACCAGTACAAGTATTTTATAAAAATTAGTTTTTCTAAACATACAGAAAATGAGTTTTGGTTCCATATGCCAAACTAGTGGCAAAATTGTAATTTTAAATACTATAAAAATTATACTAAATTAGCTAACTTAACATAGTATCTAAATATTATTTTTCCAAAATTTTAACAATATTTTAAGTATGTTTAGAAATCCAAAAACAGTATTACACACTATTAAAATTAAATAATTAATTATCTGCGTATTTTGTCCATGTATATAATTTGAACCAAAGTTCAAATACAGGACCCAAGGCCATGAATCAAGTCCCATATGACTTGTACAGGTCTTGAATGTGTGAAAACATATTTGGGCCCAAAAATCCATGCTAGGCCTGGACACCAAATGGTTGCAGTAATTTAAATACACTAAAAATACAATTTGGTAAAAAATTACAAAATAAATATTATTATTTTAATAATGTAAATTTATACAAAATGAATATATACATACCTGTCACTTCCCGTTCTCAGAATACGTATTTATTTAATATTTATCATGCATTTGTTCTGTATTTAAATTCTTCAATTTTGCGCTTATTAATTTTCCTGTATTTTATTTTCTGCTTTTTCTTGGCTCTTGGTTCATTTCGGTTCATGGTAAACCAACTTGGTGTGGTTTAGTTCAACATGGAAAGGAATGGATGGCTTGGATTTGGTGGAGAGAATGAATGGTGGAGATCCACTTGACTTTGATATAAAAGTTCTTCTTTCATTCTCTCTCTTCATTCATTCACATTTACTTCTCCACCAAACCCTAACCCACCTGTGAGAGGCAAGTACATCTTGAACACCCTGAGGGATTTCATGCATCCCCATTTATTTTAGTCTATGTTGTTCATCTTCTCTTCCTCTACAAGTTTAGGTCTTAAAGTTTTTGATTTCCATGGATGGTTGGGTGTAGATCTAAGTTTTAAGTTTTGGTTTTCATGTGGATTTTTATGGTTTTGATCTATCAAAAATTGTTGTTTTCGAAAATAAGTGGTTCCATGCTGTAGAGAATTTAATTCTACTGAAGTTTGGCTTTTGAAAAGTTAGATTCCGATTTATTTTGAGGAAGTTATGGCCAAAACAATTTTGGTCAAACTTCTATGTTCATCTGCAGCATGGACTGTATGTCGCAGTAGAGCCGCATAGATGTCGCGGTTGGGCCGCATGAGGCCGCATGTCGCAGTAGAGCCGCATAGATGTCGCGGTTGGGCCGTATGAGGCTGCATGTCGCAGTAGAGCCGCATAGATGTCGCGGTTGGGCCGCATGAGGCCGCATGTCGCAGTAGAGCCGCATAGATGTCGCGGTTGGGCCGCATGAGGCCGCATGTTGCAGTAGAGCCGCATAGATGTCGCGGTTGGACCGCATGAGGCCGCGTGTCGCAGTAGAGCCGCATAGATGTCGCGGTTGGGCCGCATGAGGCTGCATGTCGCAGTAGCCGCATATGATGCCACGAATGAGCCGCATAGGGCACATGTCGCGATTGAGCCGCATGATGTCTTGAATGAGCCGCATGGGGCACATGTCGCAGTTGAGCCGCATGGTGTCGCAGTTGGGCCGTATGAGCTGTATGTCACAGTTGAGCCGCATATGGTGTCGCAGTAGGGCCGCATGAGCCGTATGTCGCAGTAGGTCCGCATGCATGTCGCAGAATAGGCCGCATATGCCTATTTTGGTTGTTTCTGACTGTTATATGTCCTATTTTGACTGAATTATGGCTAGAATTTCTTTCAACTCCCAACATGAAAGTTGTAGATATTTTTCTTGGCTTCAAGAATGTGTTACCAACTATTTTATGCTAGTTATAGACTCGACCATGCTTAATACTAATTTGACTTTCATGCCTCGTCACGAATTGACCCCGACTGTTACTTTGACTAATAATTGATTATGCGTTCCTAGTTGGAACTAAGAGACTGGCTAGTCGTCTTATTAAATTGAATGAATGAGACACGTTCATATTAACTATGAACTATTGTAATCGACTGGCTGATCCCGAATATTGACATACATGCACATGCAGGCTTCAATTTATTTATTTATTTATTTATTTTACAAAAGCAGCATGTGTACTTTATGGTCAAGACATGATTATTCCGTGGCTAGTTTTGATTGTTGTATTACGCTATGTAAGACCTACAACCTAACCGCATGGGTATCGTTGTAGAGTTGGACATATCGTACTTGTACGGAAGTACTCATTTGAATGACCATGATCCACGGCATGGGATTTCACTCAACGTAGAGACTATTAAGTTAAATAAAATAATGATTGCATGGAGAGAATGGATTCCTGAATTCTTATATGGCAGCCCTCTTGGGACTAGTAGTGCCCGACAGGCCGGCTGGTCCCCACAGATACTGTAAATCTGCCACACGGGCAGGGAGTGGTATCTGGTTATATTATCTATTGTATATTGTATATTGATGACGGGCGTCCTGCTGGGACTCGTCTAATTCATGATTGGCGCAATTGATTGACTGGGTAAACTAGTCTTGCTTGCACATAGTAAGAACTGAGGAATCTCTATTGCATAATTCCAGGATAACTTGGAACTCACAGTAGCAAGCCGTAGTAGTTGAATGGCCGTTTAAATTAACTTGTTTGTGTACTGTATGTCCTCTGTTACGTAACTGAGATGATCAGAATGTCAGGACATGACGTACCAACTTTTGTCCTTGTTTGGTTGGGAGGTTGGTTCGAAGTGTCGTGATACTATGTGAATCCCAGTAGAAAGCAGAGATCTATTTATCATATTTTCTCATTACTGGTTTTAATCCCTCATATCGTGCTTCCTTGCGGTACTTGCTGTTAGAGGTCTAACCTCTCTGGTTTTGCATGGCCAGATTTAGAGCCGGTCCCCGAGGATCCAGCTTACTTCTACCTCCACGATGGTCAACACTAGAGGGATGATCGCAGGAGGGCTCGAGTGGGTTTTCTTACTTCCCCGCTCGTTTGTTAAATACTTTATACTTTGCCGTTTGGCACCGACATGTTAGTCGGATTGTCTTGTACCTACTTTTGCATAATTGTAACTAAGTCAGGCTGCAGCTGATAACAATTATGTACACTTTGCTACATCATCTAGCTGTATCTTGTAAAGCCAGATATCAAGAACATTTTGATTGAGTGTTTGGGACGCCTTACTGCTTTATCTTACATGTTCTCTATTTCTGTTTTTTATTTGAATGATTGAGACAATAGATATGAAATGACCATAGTGAGACTTTCATGTAGTATGCACCCCCTTATCTTTTAGACAGCATTGATCGTATTATACGGTATTCATCTACCCGTAATACATAGCTGGCTGAGTCATTCCCCCGCTCTCCAGTATTCTGGTTCTGGGGCGTGACAAGGTTTTAGTGGTGGCCCATGCAGGTCTGGTTTCAGACTTGTGGGGTGTTTTAATTTATAGGATGTCTCAATCACACATGTTTCCCCTTGATCTCATGATTCGTTACTCTCGACTCTAGCTTGACATTCCGGTATCCTTTGACTTCATTGATCTTTCCAGTCCGATCGTTTGATTGTTCTCTTGTCCCTTTTCTTAGGGGTACCTCGTCCGTATCTGTCAGGACTGGACAACAACAACAAGGGCAACACGGACAACCTGACCATGTTGGTCAGTAACAAGGGCCGGTACTAACTCAAGAGACCATCCAAGAAGAAGTAATAGTGGAAGAAGCAACTGGACCGCAGTATCCGGATGTTCCACCACCACCAACAGTTCCACCTACCCCTGTGGAAGTGGACACACCAGCCCTTCTGGAGATCATGAGAGGAATAATGGCTATCCAACAACATCAGATGTTAGCCCAGCAGCGCATACACGCTCAGTTGCAGGAGCAGAACGTACTACTCAACCAAGGGTTGTAGACGGCATTGGAAAGAGGGACGAGGCCAGATTCAGGAGCATCAGCCAGGTTTTGCAAGTACAACCTCCATCGTTTCGAGGGTACAGAAGATGCCATCTCAGCAGAAGCATGGCTTAAGGATATTGAGGCTATTCTGACAGCAGCTAAGGTGCCGGCAGAAGAACGTGTGGATCAAGTGAAGTTGTTACTTCAGGATCTCGTACGTGATTGGTGGGAATCAGAGGAAGTAGGTATCAGACGTCCTGTTGCTTGGGACGATTTCACAGCAAGATTCAAGACGAAGTACTATGGAGTTGTGGCACAGTATAAGTTACAACAGAAGTTTATCAACCTCAAGCAGGCCGGCAAGACGGTAGATGCTTATGCAGCGGAGTTCTGCAGATTGAGTAGGTTTGCCCCAGAGATGGTAGCAACAGAGAGCCAGAGGGCTATGAGGTTCCAGCAAGGGTTTCACCTTGAGCTCTTGTAATTGATAGAGGGGCACAATTATCAGACTTTTGACGAAGTATTGACGGCAACCCGAAGGCATGAGATCACCGTTCAGAGGATCACGGTAAGGACTGGAGGTCAGAAGAGATCTCACAGTCAGATTGAAGGAGGAGGGGGAGCAGCTCCCCGAACAACAGCACCATCCCCTGGCATTCGTATCCACGATGTGGCGATGCGAGGGCCAGCACCACCCAGGCAGCAGCAGTAAAAGAAGAAGAACCAGCAACCCCCGGCAGGCTGTACTTATTGTGGGAAGGTATGACACACTAGAGATGTGTGTCGAACATTGAACGGGCTGTGTTTGATATGTAGAAATCCAGATCATCGGGTTACCACATGTCCCATGAATTCAAGGTCAGGAGGACCAGCGCAGCAGTTTCCTGCTCTGCCAGCACCAGGGGCAGGACAGTATCGAGGACCAGCAGTGGCAGTGAGACCATTGGCCCAGCGTCCGTTAATGCCGCAAGCTCAGATGTTTCGGCAGCAGGGACCGCCGATGCAGCAACACCAGCATAGACCACCCCAGCATCATCAAGGAAGGGGCCAGCAGCAGCACCAGGCTAGGCCACAGCATAGAAACCAACAAGGAGGTTGAGGGCAGGCATTCACTCTGTCCTTGGAGGAGGCATTAGCATCAGAAGATGTTGTGGCAGGTAACATTCTCGTCGCCTCATATCCCGCAGTAGCATTGTTTGATTCAGGAGCATCACACTCATTTATATCTGCACAATTTGCGACACAGCTAGGAATGGAGTTCGAGGCATTGCCAAGGAGGTTGAATATACTCACTGGCAATGGGCTCGTAGGAGTTAGTAGAGTTATTCTAGCGTGTAGCGTTGTAGTTTGTGGGCATTCCTTACCCGCCCGGTTGATAGAATTTCCTGTTGGAAATTTCGACGTTATCTTAGGCATGGACTGGCTGAAAGACAGTCATGCGACAATAGATTGTCATAGTGGGAGTGTATCTTTTGATATTCCAGGCATGAAGAGGTTCACCTTATTCAGATCAGTGGCAACTCAACAAGAGCTGGGAGTAGTGACGACAATGGAAGAAGTTCAAGTTCCAAAGGTAGTTGAAGAGTTTCTGGATGTATTTCCTGAAGAACTTCCAGGTCTACCACCGGTTAGGGATATTGAGTTCAGTATAGAATTGGCACCTGGAACTAAACCGATATTAGATCGAGTTTACAGAATGGCGGATTCAGAGCAGGCCAAGGTATATCAGCACATAGAGGAACTGAAGGAGAAGAAGTTCATCCAAGCTAGCATATCGCCATGGGCAGCACCAGTGGTACTTGTAGGAAAGAAGGATGGATCATCCAGATTGTGCATTGATTACAGGAAGCTTAACGCGGCAACAGTAAAGAACAAGTACCCATTACCCAGGATCGACGACTTATTTGATCAGTTGAGCAGGGCTAGAGTTTTCTCCAAGATAGATCTTCGTTCAGGGTATCATCAAGTGAGGGTTCGGAAGGAGGATATTCCCAAGACAGTATTCAGGTCGAAGTATGGGCATTATGAATTCTTGGTAATACCGTTTGGTTTGACCAATGCTCCAGCAATATTTATGGACTTGATGAACCGCATCTTTATGCCATACCTAGATCAGTTTGTCGTGGTATTTCTCGATGACATTCTTGTGTACTCTGCCAGTGAAGAGGAGCATGAAGACCACCTCAGGACAGTATTGCAGGTTCTGAGGGAGAACCAGTTGTATGCCAAGCTCAGCAAGTGTGAGTTCTGGACGGATCATATTTCATTTTAGGTCATATCATATCAGGAGCTGGAGTAGCAGTAGATCCCAAGAAGGTAGAAGCAGTAGAGAGCTGGCCAGTACCCAAGACCATAGCTGATGTACGGAGTTTCTTGGGATTGGCAGGATATTACAGGAGATTCGTATCGGATTTTGCAAGACTTTCAGCACCCATGACCCGCTTGACACGGAAGGATGTGCCATTCGTCTGGTCGGCAGAGTGCTAGGCATCATTTGACACCTTGAAGCAGAAGTTGATATCAGCGCCTATTCTTACATTGCCAGTTGGACCCGGAGGTTTTACAGTATATTGTGATGCGTCTGGTAAAGGACTTGGATGTGTCCTCATGCAGCATGGGAAGGTGATAGCGTATGCATCTAGACAGCTTCGGGACCACGAGAAGAATTACCCAACTCATGACTTGGAGTTGGCGGCAGTAGTATTTGCTTTGAAGCTATAGAGGCATTACTTATATGGTGATCGAGTGGATATGTACACGGACCATAAAAGTCTGAAGTACATCTTTACTCAGAAGGAGCTGAACATGAGGCAGAGAAGATGGTTAGAGCTGATCAAGGATTACGACGTGGAGCTTCAGTATCATCCAGGCAAGGCTAATGTGGTAGCAGACGCTCTTAGCAGGAGAGGCGGCGCATTTATGTTGACAACACAGAAGCACATTTTAGAAGACCTTCAGGAGATGGACATCGAGGTTATACTTCCTAGTGATGTAGGAATTCTAGCGAGTCTACAAGTTCAATCCGACTTGGTAGATAGGATCAAGGCAGCTCAGGCACAGGACCCAAGGATTCAGAAGCTTAGGACAGAATGTGAGTCAGGACTCAGAAAGGAGATACAGATTCATGAGGATGGTACACTTAGGTTTGGGTCACGTCTATGTGTGCCTAGTGGAGATATCAGACAGGAGGTTATGACAGAAGCTCACAGTTCTCAGTATTCTGTACACCCTGGAGGGACCAAGATGTACCAAGATATCAAGCAGCACTTCTGGTGGAACGGGATGAAGACGGAGATAGCTAGATTCATTTCCCGTTGCTTGGTATGTCAGCAAGTGAAGGCAGAACAGCAGAGGCCAGCTGGGTTATTACAGCCACTTCCTATCCCGAAATGGAAGTGGGAGCACATCACAATGGACTTTGTAACCGGTTTACCGAGATCACCAAGTGGTAAAGATGCTATTTGGGTGATAGTAGATCGGCTTACAAATGTGGCACACTTTCTCCCTTTCAGAGTAGGGCAATCTACAGAAAAGTTGGCAGAGTTATATATGCAACAGATAGTCAGGCAGCATGGAGTCCCTGTCAGTATTGTGTCCGACAGAGATACCCGTTTTACATCACATTTCTGGAAGAGCTTATATCATAGTCTGGGCACCAAGTTAAGATTTAGCACGGCTTACCATCCACAGACGGACGGGCAATCAGAAAGAATAATTCAGACTTTAGAAGATATGTTGCGAGCTTGTACTCTAGATTTTGGAGGATCTTGGGAGAGCCACCTGCACTTAGTTGAGTTTTCATACAACAACAGTTATCAAGCCAGTATCCAGATGGCGCCATTCGAAGCTCTATATGGTAAGAAGTGTAGGTCGCCACTAGCATGGGATGATATCGGGGAGAGGAAGATGTTAGGCCCAGAAATGATTGTTCAGACAGTTGAATTGGTCATGGAAATTAGAGAGCGACTTCGAGTTGCATAGGACCGGCATCGTCATTGGGCGGACTAGCATCGTAGACCGTTAGAGTTTTCTGTTGGGGACCACGTGTTCTTGCGAATCTCACCTACCCGTGGGGTCATTAGATTTGGCGTTCGCGGGAAGTTGAGTCCGCGATACGTAGGACCATTCGTTATCCTTGATAGGGTAGGCGATGTTGCTTATCGTTTATCCCTTCCACCTTCGTTACGAGAGGTGGATGACGTGTTTCATGTACCTCAATTGCGAAGGTATGTATCAGATCCCAGCCATATCCTTGATCATTCTGAGTTGGTTGTTGGTACCAACTTGTCTTACGAGGAGCAGCCGGTGTCCATTTTGGACCGGAGAGAGAAGATACTCAAGAACCGAACAATTAGCCTTGTCCGGGTTGCTTGGGGTCATCACTCATTAGGAGAGTCAACGTAGGAACGTGAGGATGATATCCGATCAGGGTATCCACATCTGTTTGACTCACAAGGTATATTTCTTCCCGTGTACCTTGATTGCCTTAACCCCTCATGCTTGTCACCTCATAGATAGAACTACTTGATATCGTAGATTGTTAATATAGATATGTTATCTTCTAGTTAAACATTGAAGAATGATTGCTTGCTCAAGTTTCTTGTACCTAGATCAGCTCAATTTTTCCTATCCTGCTTGGATTTGAAATTCCGAGGACGGAATTTTTTCTAAGGAGGGTAGAGATGTCACTTCCCGTTCCCAGAATACGTATTTATTTAATATTTATTATGCATTTGTTCTGTATTTAAATTCTTCAATTTTGCGCTTATTAATTTTTATGTATTTTATTTTCTGCTTTTTTTTGGCTCTTGGTTCATTTCGGTTCATGGTAAACCAACTTGGTGTGGTTTGGTTCAACATGGAAAGGAATGGATGGCTTGGATTTGGTGGAGAGAATGAATGGTGGAGATCCACTTGACTTTGATATAAAAGTTCTTCTTTCATTCTCTCTCTTCATTCATTCACATTTACTTCTCCACCAAACCCTAACCCACCTGTGAGAGGCAAGTACATCTTGCACACCCTGAGGGATTTCATGCATCTCCATTTATTTTTAGTCTATGTTGTTCATCTTCTCTTCCTCTACAAGTTTAAGTTTAAAGTTTTTGATTCCATGGATGGTTGGGTGTAGATCTAAGTTTTAAGTTTTGGTTTTCATGTGGATTTTTATGGTTTTGATCTATCAAACATTGTTGTTTTCGAAAATAAGTGGTTCCATGCTGTAGAGAATTTAATTCTACTGAAGTTTGGCTTTTGAAAAGTTAGATTCCGATTTATTTTGAGGAAGTTATGGCCAAAATAATTTTGGTCAAACTTCTATGTTCATCTGCAGCATGGACCGCATGTCGCAGTAGAGCCGCATAGATGTCGCGGTTGGGCCGCATGAGGCCGCATGTCGCAGTAGAGCCGCATATATGTCGCGGTTGGGCCGCATGAGGCCGCATGTCGCAGTAGAGCCGCATAGATGTCGCGGTTGGGCCGCATGAGGCCGCATGTCATAGTAGAGCCGCATAGATGTCGCGGTTGGGCCGTATGAGGCCGCATATCGCAGTAGAGCCGCATAGATGTCGCGGTTGGGCCGCATGAGGCTGCGTGTCGCAGTAGAGCCGCATAGATATCGCGGTTGGGCCGCATGAGGCTGCATGTCGCAGTAGCAGCATATGATGCCGCGAATGAGCCGCATGGGGCACATGTCGCAGTTTAGCCGCATGATGCCGCGAATGAGCCGCATGGGGCACATGTCGCAGTTGAGCCGCATGGTGTCGCAGTTGGGCCGCATGAGCTGTATGTCGCAGTTGAGCCGCATATGGTGTTGCAGTAGGGCCGCATGAGCCGCATGTAGCAGTAGGTCCGCATGTATGTCGCAGAATAGGCCACATATGCCTATTTTGGTTGTTTTTGACTGTTATATGTCCTATTTTGACTGAATTATGGCTAGAATTTCTTTCAACTCCCAACATGATAGTTGTAGATATTTTTCATGGCTTCAAGAATGTGTTACCAACTATTTTATTCTAGTTATAGACTCGACCATGCTTAATACTAATTTAACTTTCATGCCTCGTCACGAATTGACCCCGACTGTTACTTTGACTAATAATTGATCATGCGTTCCTAGTTGGAACTAAAAGACTGGCTAGTCGTCTTATTAAATTGAATGAATGAGACACGTTCATATTAACTATGAACTATTGTAATCGACTGGCTGATCCCGAATATTGACATACATGCACATGCAGGCTTCAATTTATTTATTTATTTATTTATTTTACAAAAGCAGCATGTGTACTTTATGGTCAAGGCATGATTATTCCGTGGTTAGTTTTGATTGTTGTATTACGCTATGTAAGACCTACAACCTAACCGCACGGGTATCGTTGTAGAGTTGGGCATATCGTACTTGTACGGAAGTACTCATTTGAATGACCATGATCCACGGCATGGGATTTCACTCAACGTAGAGACTATTAAGTTAAATAAAATAATGATTGCATGGAGAGAATGGATTCCCGAATTCTTACATGGCAGCCCTCTTGGGACTAGTAGTACCCGACAGGCCGGCTGGTCTCCACAGATACTGTAAATCTGCCACACGGGCAGGAAGCGTTATCTGGTTATATTATCTATTGTATATTGTATATTGATGACGGGCGTCCTGCTGGGGCTCGTCTAATTCATGATTGGCGCAATTGATTGACTGGGTAAACTAGCCTTGCTTGCACATAGTAAGAACTGAGGAATCTCTATTGCATAATTCCAGGATAACTTGGAACTCACAGTAGCAAGCCGTAGTAGTTGAATGGCCGTTTAAATTAACTTGTTTGTGTACTGTATGTCCTCTGTTACCTAACTGAGATGATCAGAATGTCAGGACATGACGTGCCAACTTCTGTCCTTGTTTGGTTGGGAGGTTGGTTCGAAGTATCGTGATACTATGTGAATTCCAGTAGAAAGCAGAGATCTATTTATCATATTTTCTCATTACTGGTTTTAATCCCTCATATCGTGCTTCCTTGTGGTACTTGCTGTTAGAGGTCTAACCTCTCTGGTTTTGCATGGCCAGATTTAGAGCCGGTCCCCGAGGATCCAGCTTACTTCTACCTCCACGATGGTCAACACTAGAGGGATGATCGCAGGAGGGCTCGAGTGGATTTTCTTACTTTCCCGCTCGTTTTGTTAAATACTTTATACTTTGCCGTTTGGCACCGACATGTTAGTCGGATTGTCTTGTACCTACTTTTGCATAATTGTAACTAAGTCAGGCTGCAGCTGATAACAATTATGTATACTTTGCTACATCATCTGGCTGTGTCTTGTAAAGCCAGATATCAAGAACATTTTGATTGAGCGTTTGGGACGCCTTACTGCTTTATCTTACATGTTCTCTATTTCTGTTTCTTATTTGAATGATTGAGACAATAGATGTGAAATGACCATAGTGAGACTTTCATGTAGTATGCACCCCCTTGTCTTTTAGACAGCATTGATCGTATTATACGGTATTCATCTACCCGTAATACGTAGCTGGCTGAGTCATTCCCCCGCTCTCCAGTATTCTGGTTCTGGGGCGTGACAATACCTATGCCAAAAGTACATATATATATATACATAAGGAAATACTTAATTATAAAGTATATATATATATAATATATATATATATACACAAGAAAATATATACATATATACATATGTGTACATAATACATATATTTTTTTTTTTTTTACATATATATATATATATATATATATATATATATATATATATATATATATATATATATACATCCATAATATAATAAAGTACTAAAAATGAAGTATATATATATAAAAACAGCATATATATACATAATATAGTATATATAATAATACATATATATATATATATACAAATACATGTATACATATATATAAATATATATATATTGAAACAAAAAGAAAAGAAAAGAAAAAGAAACAGAAACAGAAACAGAAAAGGGGGCTCGAACCCGAGCTGCGCTGGAGGGGGTTTAGTTAGATCGGGCTGGCCAGGGGGTCAGCCCGTGGCTTGTGTTAGGGATAGGACTTAGGTTAATTTTATTAGGTTTTGTTTAACATAAACATTAAAAAAAATAATAAACACGAGCCTGTGTCCGGACAGTTAGGGACACAGGTATTTACGTGTCTGGGCTAGCATGACACGTACGAGTTCAGTCTCGCGTGTCCAGTTTCACCATCATGTTCGTCAGGACACGACGAACAATATAGACTCAACACGAGAAACGCACGATACGAGAAAACAATGTTACATACGTGTCCGACTTCGGGGGGGATTCGAAGGTCGTGGACGGCGGAGGAGGCGTCGGGACGGCGGCGCTCCGGTGGCGCTGGGGTCGTCTCGGCCGGGCGCGTCGAATGGTGGTGGTGGTTGGTGACGACGACGGCTGTAGAGGCAACGCTGGGGGTCCGTCGGAGTTAGGGTTTAGGCGGACTGGAAGTGGAGGAAATGGGGGTCGGGGGTGGTCGTCGTGGTGGTTTAGGGTTAGGGCTTGGTCTGGGGGAGAGAGGGGAGTTTAAATAGACTAGTTACGGCGGTCGGGTTGGTCGGGGGCAGCCGGAAATGGCGGGGGCAGGGCGCGCTGGCGGTCGTCGGTCAGCGGAGTGGGTGAGGAGAGAGAGAGAGTCTGGTCGTGGGGGGGTGTTGGGTAGGTTAGCAGTTAGGTCCTCCTAGATTAGAAAATTGCACAAAGGCCCCAACAGTGGCTAGATGCAAAATAGAATTTGCATTCCTCATTTAAAAACATTTCACTAATTGCAAACTAATATAAAAACAAATCTAAAAATTACAGAATGATATCAAAATAATTTAGAAAATTACATATTGATATTTTTAGAATTAAAACTCATTTAAAAATTATTTAAAAATTCTAGAAAAATTCCTAAAAATCCTAATAATTATTTTAAGGCTAAAATTAACATTAAAAATTAATTAGCACTAATTAAAATGAAATTTGAAAAACAGGGGCTTACAAGTCTTTCCTCCTTAAAAAATTTCGTCCTCGAAATTCACAAGGATTGAAGACCCTACAATATTCTAACATAGCAAGCAGTGCAACAAAATGACTAAGGCTGCGATCGAAACTAACTTCTAAGGTATCAAGCGAGAACGGGTGGTTCCCTCGCAGCGGTTGGATCGAACAAGTAAGGGTATCTCTCCCTCATGTCCGACTCCCTCTCCCAAGTAGATTCACCTGGGGAGTGACGGCTCCAAGCTACTCGTACTAGGGGTATAACCTTGTTCCTCAGCCTCTTCTCTCTCCTGTCTAATATCTCCACTGGCTGCTCAGAAACTGTAAGGCTCGGTCCGACCTCCAACTCTGTATGATCTAGCATATGACTGGGATCTGGAATATATCTCCTCAGCTGAGATACGTAAAAGACGTCGTAAACTCCTGCTAGGTTGGTGGAAGTGCAACCCTGTAAGCTACCTCTCCGATCCTGCCAAGTACCTCGAACGGCCCGATGTATCTGGGGCTCAGATTCCCTCCTCGTCCGAACCGGATCGTCCCTCTGGTAGGTGATATCTTCACTAGCACCATATCACCGTCTGCGAACTCCATCGGTCTGCGACTAGCATCAGCCCAGTGTTTCTGCCTATCCTGAGCTACTCTGAGCCTGTCTCTGATCATCCCGACCTTCTCTGCTGCATCTGTGATCATCTCTGGCCCAAGCATAACTTTGTCTCCAACATCATCCCAAAAGAGCGGTGTGCGGCATCGTCGTCCATAAAGTGCCTCGAAAGGAGACATACCGATACTGGCTTGATAGCTGTTGTTGTATGAAAACTCTACCAAGTGCAGATGGCTCTCCCATGATCCTCCGAAGTCTAGCACGCAGGTCCTCAGCATATCCTCCAGTGTCTGTATCGTCCTCTCGGACTGCCCATCTGTCTGCAGGTGGTACGCCATACTGAACTTGAGCCTGCTGCCCAACTCCTCCTGCAAGCTCCTCCAGTAGTGGGATGTGAATCTGCTGTCTCTGTCTGACACGATGCTCACCGGCACTCCGTGTAGGCGAACTATCTGCTGCATGTGTAGCTCCGCCAACTTCTCGGTGGAAAGCCCCACCTTGAAGGGTATGAAGTGCGCACACTTCATCAGCCTGTCCACGATGACCCAAATGGCATCCTTTCCTCCTTGGGAACGAGAAAGCCCTGAGACAAAGTCCATCGTAATATATTCCCACTTCCACTCAGGAATGGGTAACGGCTGCAACAACCCAGCTGGCCTCTTGCGCTCCGCCTTGACCTGCTGGCAAACTAGGGATCTCGAGATAAAACGTGATACATCCCTCTTCATCCCGTGCCACCAAAGATGTTCCCGCAAGTCACGGTACATCTTGTTAGCACCAGGGTGAATAGAATATCTCGATCGGTGTGCCTCCTGCAAGACTGCCTCCACTAGCTCTCCCTTCGGCACGCACAATCGGCTGCCATGCCTCAAGGATCCATCCTCTGCTATCGTAAAGTCATCCAGCAATCCAGCTAATGCCTGGGCTCGAAGTCTGCGAAGGCTCTCATCTGTAGACTGTGCCTCCCGGATCTGCTCCATCAAACCTGACTGTATGTCAAGTGCCATCATCTGTATCACTGATCCTGGCCGAACTAGCTCGATACCGAGCTTCTCCAGATCCTCCCGCAAATGCCGATCAATCATCAAGTACCATGCCATCGGATGCCTGCTCAGCGCATCCGCCACCACGTTTGCCTTCCCAGGATGATACTGTAAATCGATGTCGAAGTCCTTCATCAACTCCAACCATCGTCTTTGCCTCATGTTCAGCTCTTTCTGCGTGAACACATACTTCAAGCTTTTGTGTCAGTAAAAATCTCCACACGCTCTCCGTATAAGTAATGTTTCCATAACTTGAGTGCAAAGATCACCGCAGCTAACTCTAGGTCATGGGTAGGATAATTCCGCTCATGAGTCCGCAATTGCCTAGATGCATAAGCAATCACTTTTCCATGCTGCTGTAGGACACATCCTAGCCCCTTCCCAGAAGCATCGCTGTAAATGGTGAAACCTCCAGAACCTGAAGGTAAAGTCAGAACTGGAGCGGTCGTCAGCCTCCTCTTCAGCTCCTCAAATGCTGCCTGGCAGTCCTCTGACCAGATGTACTATGTGTCCTTCTGCGTCAGCATCGTCATGGGTTCAGCTATCCTAGCAAAGTCCTGGACGAACTTTCTATAATAGCCTGCTAAACCCAAAAAGCTCCTGATCTCTGAAACTGACGTCGGAGCCTTCCATGTCTCAACTGCAGCAATCTTCCTGGGATCCATCGAGATTCCATCTCCAGTGACTACATGGCCGAGAAACTCTATTCGGTCTAAAAAAAACTCGCACTTCGGCAATTTGGCAAACAATCTCTCCTGCCTCAGAATCCCCAAAGCCATCCGCAAGTGCTCTGCATGCTCCTCTGACATCTTCGAGTATATCAGGATGTCGTCGATAAACACTACGACGAACTTATCCAGATACTGGTGAAATATCTTATTCATCAAGTTCATAAAGACAGCTGGCGCATTTGTAAGTCCAAATGGCATCACCAGAAACTCGTACTGCCCGTACTTCGTGTTGAACGTCGTCTTCTGGATGTCTGCTGCCCTAACCTTCACCTGGTGGTACCCGGATCTCAAGTCTATCCTGGAAAACACCTTCGTCCCGCTCAACTGGTCGAACAAATCATCTATCCTAGGCAGAGGATATTTGTTCTTGATGGTGATGGCATTCAACGCCCGGTAGTCAATACACAACCGGACTGTACCATCCTTCTTAGGCACAAAGAGCACTGGCGCTCCCCATGGAGAAGTACTGGATCGAATGAAACCCTTTTTCAACAGGTCATCAATCTGCTCTTTCATCTCTACGGCCTCCTTGGGATTCACTCTATAGCAAGCCCGGAATACTGGTGATGAGCCCGGCACTAAATCTATGGTGAACTCCACATCTCTGTCAGGCGGAAGCCCTGGAAGATCCTCTGGGAATAGATCCATAAACTCCTTGATTATAGGGTGTGGCGGTGCTACGTCCCCAACTGCCGCACAACAGTTCGGCTCTAGGCTGATCTCCGGCCCTGTCCTCCTGACACTGAATGGTGCTATGCCTGGAGGACTGAACAAAATACTACCCTCATGACAATCTATAGATGCATGTGCATAGCTAAGCCAGTCCATCCCCAATATGATATCATAACCGGAGAGTGGCATCACAAAGAATCGTCCCCTGAACTCTCTCCCGGCTATAAAAATAGAACATCTATAAATAGATCTAATAGGCACTGGTCCTCCTCCCGTCATCACTCTACTAATCTCCGCAGTAGGTGTAGCTACTAGATGGTGTTTATGCATAAACTCTAATGATAGGAAGCTATGAGATGCACCAGAACCAAACAAACATACAGCTAGAAAGTATGCAAATAAACATGACATGTGATGACGTCAGCTAAGTAATCCGGCTCCGAAACCTGCTCCGGCTCCGGCTCGAGAGCTAGACTATAAACTTTCTCCTGAGGTCCCTTCTGCTGCTGCAGATGCTGCCCAAACCTCTGCTGCTGAGTAGGAAGCGGTCCTCTAGGTCCCTTGGCTGCTGGACAGTTCCGAAGCTGATGGGTGGCAGACCCACAAGCCAAACACTGACCCAACCTCTTCCTGCAGACGGCAAATTCATGCCCTGATCTTCCGCAGAAAGAACATATAGCTCCCTTCTGTTGCTGCTGCTGATGTCGGGGTCCCGGGGCTCTAACTGGCGGGGTCTGATGATGTGGTGTAGGGGACGGTAAGTCTGCTGGGGTGGCGTCGGTGCTCTCTGCTGGAAAGCCTGACGCTTGGACGATCCCTCATGATGTACAGAAGTCGGCCTATTGCTAGACAGAAGACGCTCCTCGATGCTCCGGGCCAACTCTAGGCTCTGGTAGTAGTCAGTCGTACCGTTCGCCACTATAAGAATGCCGATGTCTGGAACTAGACCATGGCAAAATCTACGGGTCATCTCCTCTGGATCTGCAACCAGACTAGGAGCGAAATGGCTCAGGCGACTAAACTCTGCCGCATACTCATCAACAGAACGGTTTCCCTGCTGGATGTTCTGGAATCGTAGCCCCATGGCTACTCTAGCAGTGGTCGAGAAGAATTTCTTCTTGAACTGGGTCTTGAACTGGTCCCAAGTGGCTCTCCCTCTCGCAAATAACGGCTCATTCTGGAACCAGACTCCTGCCAAGTCTATCAGGAGAAATCCCGCTGCCTCGACCTGGAGGTCACCCGGCATCCTGACTCCTAGGAGCTTCCTCTCTACCGAATCTAGCCAGTCATCTGCTACTACTATGCCCTCAGTCCCTGAGAACTCCTTGGGATTCAAACCCATGAAGTCCTTGATCGTCTCCGCTCTCTGCCGTGGCTCTACAGGTGGTGGGACCACGGGATGTTCCTCGAAACGCTCCATGCTCTGGCGGAGTAGGGCAGTCTGCTCCTGATGGGTTGTTAGGAACCCCTGAATCATAGTGAGCAGCTGGTTCCCGTCGAGTGTGATGGAAGCCTGGGTAGGTATGATGATAGGGGGTGGTGAAAGTATCGGGGCCTGCTGGGACTGGGATGTGGGAGGTGGTGGAGGCATCTGGGTCTGTGGATCTGTGGAGTGGGGGAATGTGGTAGGTGGAGGTGGGGGTGTATCAGTCAACTGGTCAGCTGACTGGATAGGGAGTGCACCATTCTCAGGTGTAACATACTGGGACGAACGAGTAAGCACCATCTAATAAAAAGAAAAATAAAAAGGACTTATAAGGACTTGTTTAAAGTAAGCAATCATAGGCAAGAAAATCTAATTATAATAGCAAGCATGTGATGTATTTCCTATGTTGCAATCCTAGCATTCCTCTAAGTGTTCTAAGCGTCATTCCTAATGTTGTCTAATTACCTTAAGTTCCTAATTGCAGGCATGCTTGGTACAATAACGTAACCAAACAATTTAGTCAGGGACCTGCATGGGCCACCACTAAAAACATGTCACGACCCGCTACCCAAATTGTTGGGCTAGGCCGAGTCATGCCCAGCCTACGTTTGATATAAAACGTAGTAAGCTGTTCTAAAGACAACAGGATAAGACAAAATGTGCTAACAGTTCTATAAGTGAATAAAAGTCATAAATGCTCCAAACACAAAAGTCGTCGTGTATAGTAAAATGTCCAAGTACAAGTGAACTGAAATGTAAAACTGGATACATGTCCAGTTACAAAAAGATATAGTCTAATACATGTCTACTCTCAAAAGTCTAAGTAAACAAAAGACAACTAGGCGAGGTTCCCCGCAGGAACATCCTCGTAAAGCAGAGCCGGGTCCTCGACAGTAACTCCATAATATGTGTCGTAAAGTAACTCCTCCTCAGTAAGGACACCTACAACGTTATCCTGTCAGGACGGGAGCAAGTACTGAATCTAGCAAACTAGCATATGAAACATGGAAATGAACATGAGAGAAAATAACTGGAAACATGGCATCACACAATCTATCATGGCAAGGACACATATGTCATAGAGACAGATGTATATGTAATATTTAAAACTGTAGCAAGTACGTGATCGGTCAATAGGTGTACAATATACTGAGGCACATGTAAATAAAATATACTTTCGTATAAGTGTAAAGGTGATATATGTACACACGTACAA
This sequence comes from Iris pallida, assembly GCA_029216955.1. Classification (NCBI taxonomy): domain Eukaryota; kingdom Viridiplantae; phylum Streptophyta; class Magnoliopsida; order Asparagales; family Iridaceae; genus Iris; species Iris pallida. The sequence goes on along the minus strand of JANAVB010017398.1, from coordinate 636,404 downwards.
ATACAGCTTTGAGAGTAAGGCCTACGGCACAGTAACATATAAAATGAAACTTTGCTCGGTACTGTAGGGGGGGTATGATCACGTACTCTACTATCAGTTTCTCCATAACCCATATTCTAATCATGTGAGAGATACATAAAAACTATCTAAGCATGGTAGTAATGGAAAGTACAACATGTGATATTTTAACTTGCTACCCCAAGGATCAGCATTTAACATGGTTGGATTAGCAGTTCATTTATGTAATAGTATATAAAGTTTGTAGAAAGTACTTGCCTCTAGCAAAGCAAAGCAAAACAAGCTGCGAAAAAAATGCTTTGGATGTCCGATAACTCGTCACTGTAGAAATAAATACAATAACTTAGTTTTTACACTAAGCTAAAACGCTAAGGCACTAATTGGTGAAACACGACTTGTGACTGGGCACCTAGCCAAAATGATGATTTTAGCATAGGAGACCAATGTGGGATGACACACTACTTTAACTAGCTTTCTAGGGTCTTTACACTAGTGAGGGGTGGGGTTCAACACGGCTAAAACTCAAAATAACACAAAAAGCTACAAGTCGTAATTAATCAATAAATAAATCAAATGACCATTGTGTTCTAATAATTTTTTAGATAGACAAAAAGCTTATTTTTACATAAAATAAAGTACCAAAATGATCTTTGCTAATTGTAGAAATTTATTATAATTTTTCTGGAATTTATTAACCAGTACAAGTATTTTATAAAAATCAGTTTTCCTAAATATACAGAAAATGAGTTTTGGTTCCATATGCCAAACTAGTGGCAAAACTGTAATTTTAAATACTATAAAAATTATACTAAATTAGCTAACTTAACATAGTATCTAAATACTATTTTTCCAGAATTTTAACAATACTTTAAGTATTTTTAGAAATCCAAAAATAGCATTACACACTATTGAAATTAAATAATTAATTATCTGCGTATTTTGTCCATGTATATAATTTGAACCAAAGTTCAAATACAGGACCCAAGGCCATGAATCAAGTCCAATATGACTTGTACAGGTCTTGAATGTGTGAAAACACATTTGGGCCCAAAAACTCATGCTAGGCCTGGACACCAAATGGTTGCAGTAATTTAAATACACTAAAAATACAATTGGTAAAAAAATGCAAAAAATGCAAAATAAATATTATTATTTTAATAAGGTAAATTTATACAAAATGAATATATACATACCTATGCCAAAAGTACATATATATACATAAGGAAATACTTAATTATAAAGTGTATATATATATATATATATATATATATATATATATATATATATATATATATATATAGATATATTTATATATATATATAAATATATATATATATTTATATATATATATATATATATATATATATATATATATATATATATATATATATATATATGTATATATTATATAAATATATATATATATTTATATCTATATTTATATAACATTAAAAAAAAATACATATATATATAATACATATATATATATACTATATATATATATATATATATAGATATATATATATATATGTACATATATACATGTGTACATATATATATATATATATATATATATATATATATATTATATATATATATATATATATATATATATATATATATATATATGTATTATGTACACATGTATATATGTATATACATGTGTACATAATACATATATATATACATATATACATGTGTACATAATACATATATATATATATATATATATATATATATATATATATATATATATATATATATATATATATATATATATATATATATATATATTTTATATATATATATATATATATATATATATATATATATATAAAATATATATATATATATATATATATATATATATATATATATAATATAATAAAGTACTAAAAATGAAGTATATATATATATATAAACAGCATATAAATTTACATAATATAGTATATATAATTATATATATATATATATATATATATATATATATATATATATATATATATATATATATATATATACAAATACATGTATACATATATATAAATATATATATTAAAACAAAAAGAAAAGAAAAGAAAAAGAAACAGAAAAAGAAAAAGAAACAGAAACAGAAAGGGGGGCTCGAACCCGAGCTGCACAGGGGGGGTTTAGTTAGATTGGGCTGGCCAGGGGTCAGCCCGTGGCTTGTGTTAGGGATAGGACTTAGGTTAATTTTATTAGGTTTTGTTTAACATAAACATTAAAAAAAAATAATAAACACGAGCATGTGTTCGGACAGTTAGGGACACAGGTATTTACGTGTCTGGGCTAGCATGACACGTACGAGTTCAGTCTCACGTGTCCAGTTTTACCATCATGTTCGTCAGGACACGGCGAACAATATAGACTCAACACGAGACACACACGATACGAGAAAACAATGTTACATACGTGTCCGACTTCGGGGGGGATTCGAAGGTCGTGGACGGCGGAGGAGGCGTCGGGACGGCGGCGCTCCGGTGGCGCTGGGGTCGTCTCGGTCGGGCGCGTCGAATGGTGGTGGTGGTTGGTGACGACGACGTCTGTGGAGGCGGCGCTGGGGGTCCGCCGAAGTTAGGGTTTAGGCGGACTGGAAGTGGAGGAAATGGGGGTCGGGGGTGGTCGTCGTGGTGGTTTAGGATTAGGGCTGGTCTGGGGGAGAGAGGGGAGTTTAAATAGACTAGTTAGGGCGGTCGGGTTGGTCGGGGGCAGCCGGAAATGGCGGGGGCAGGGTGCGCTGGCGGTCGTCGGTCAGCGGAGTGGGTGAGGAGAGAGAGAGAGTCTGGTCGTGGGGGGGTGTTGGGTAGGTTAGCAGTTAGGTCCTCCTAGATTAGGAAATTGCACAAAGGCCCCAACAGTGGCTAGATGCAAAATAGAATTTGCATTCCTCATTTAAAAATATTTCACTAATTGTAAACTAATATAAAAACAAATCTAAAAATTACAGAATGATATCAAAACAATTTAGAAAATTACATATTAATATTTTTAGAATTAAAACTCATTTAAAAATTATTTAAAAATTCTAGAAAAATTCCTAAAAATTCTAATAATTATTTTAAGGCTAAAATTAACATTAAAAATTAATTAGCACTAATTAAAATGAAATTTGAAAAACAGGGGCTTACACCACTGATAATTTGCCACCACAATACTCCACTGCCACTACTTTCTACCATATGTCAATCTTCTGTTCATTTTGTTATTTGTGTTGACAGCAATGTTTTAGCCCGCTCTGGGTTGCATTTGTCATTCTAATTGGAGGGCTTCTACTGGATGTGCTCATGTCTGTATCCTTTGGTGTTTCAGCGCTACCTGTGAACATTATAATAGGTATCACTTTTTTCTCTTTTTTTTTTGTATTGCATGCATTGAAAGTTAAGCTAGATTGAATGGTAAGAACAGAAAATTATGATTCATTGTTGGTTGAGTCCAATTCAGAAACCTGTCTTTTCCTTCAAAACCATTACGGAGAAAAATTTGAACATACTTTAGAAAGAAATTGAAATATGACTTGAGCACTGAAATGGTTCTGCTGAAGTTATTAACATTTCTATAAATATTCTTGAAAATTACTTTTGAGTTGACACATTAATGCACAAGGACCTAAGCATTCGAGTCTATTCTCTTCTAGCCAAATATAAATTTGACAATTTTGGTGAAGCTTATGAAAATAGAGGATTTTAGAATGCTAGGTCAGCAGCATAACCGAGAAAAAAAGAAGGATACTCCTTCAAGATAAGGTAGCAGCAGATACCTTATGATGTTTGCTTAGACTTCTGAGGAGGAAAGAGAAGATCCATATGTGAATTCTACTATTCTAGGAGCCAGGATTTACTTTCCCAGGAAAAAAAACTTGGAAGAAACATAAGTATACCTGTTGGCTAAACATTAATAGTTTGAGAACACTGTTCGGCTTAGTTTGGTTTAAATTTGCATGGTGAAGCTGGAAAAAGGTTATGTTAACTTGGGTTGCTGGATTTTTGTAGGTACCAATCTTGCTAGCGCCAACTAAGCCCCGATTCTCAATCCATCGACAAAATCTGCAATTGAGGATTCAAAAGCTCTACTGTTTTAGGAGTCCAGGTTTTATCATTCCTTGATTTCTTCTTGTATTTTTGTTTAGTCTACTTGTCTAAAGAAACATGTTTCCTAGAAAACAAGCATCTGGAAGTTCTAAAAGGAAAAAAAGAAAAATGAAGAGAGAATGATTCAAACTATGAAAGGGTCTATTGATAAATTTGTTCTTAGAGAAACTGGTGTAGTGCAAGAAAACATTACTAAAAATTTAGAAAGTCAGTTTGCACAAGAAAATCTTGTTGGAATTATAGAAAATGATAATTTTGCAAACACTGAGGATATTGATCGAGGTGAAAATAATAACGAGGAAAATGAAAACAACGACCATTCTCTAAATATATATGATCCAAGAGTTTGGGATAGTCTTGATACAAAAATGAGAGATTTACTTGTTGAAAAATGTCCTATTAGGGAGGTTAATTTTAAATATCCTTGTGATGAACATGGTAGACATTTTTCCTCAGAGTATTATAAAAGAGTGCTTCCTAACGAAAGAAGTCATGACAGAAAATGGCTAGTTTACTCAAAAGAGTTTGATAAAGTATTTTGTTTTTGTTGTAAGATTTTCAAAACAATGCGTTGAAGAAGTCAATTAGCAGAAGAAGGATGTAAAGACTGGAAACATCTTAGTGAGAAGCTTAGAGAACATGAAAAAAGTCGTGAACACTTTGCTAACTTGAGATCCATGGTGGAGTTACAAGTCAGACTAAAAAAAAAGAAACAATTGATAAGGAATTGCAAGAACAAATAAAAAAAGAAACACATCATTGGAAAGGAGTTTTGATAAGAATAGTTGCCGTTGTAAAATGTTTGGCTATACATAATCTGGCATTCCGTGGAAAAAAAGAAAAACTTGATGATGATTCTAATGGTAATTTTCTAGGCTTGATTGAAATGATTGCCGAGTTTGATCCAATAATGCAAGAACATTTTCGACAAATTAAAGAAAAGGAGATTCATTATCATTATCTTAGCCATAAAATTCAGAATGAGTTGATAGCTAATATATCTTCAAAAGTGAAAAGTGCCATAATTGAAAAAGGAAAAAAATTAAATATTATTCGGTTATTCTTGATTGTACTCCCGATGCAAGTCACAAGGAACAAATGACCTTAACATTACGATGTGTTGATGTGTCAAGTATTCCTGTAAAAATTGAGGAATACTTTATAGAATTTTTGAATGTAGAGAACACAACCGGGTTGGGTCTTTTCAATGATCTACTTGTTGCATTAGAGTCTCTTGATCTTAATGTTGATAACATCAGAGGACAAGGTTATGATAATGGCTCTAACATGAGAGGAAAACACCAAGGTGTTCAGAAAAGATTACTTGATATAAATCCTAGAGCATTTTACATGCCATGTGATTGTCACTGTCTCAATTTAGTACTATGTGATATGGCAAACTCTTGTGCTAAAGCAAAATCATTTTTTTTGGAGCATGTCAATGCATGTATACAGTGTTTTCTCATTCTACAAAAAGGTGGAGTGTTCTACTTGATTGTTTAGATGGTTTAACACTTAAGTCATTGTGCACCACAAGGTGGGAAAGTCATATTGAAAGTGTCAAAGCCATTAAATCACAAGTTGGCCAAATTAAAGAAGCTTTACTTAAAGTAGCAGATCTTATTGATGATGCAAGATTATCTAGGGATGCTAGATTGTTAGCAACACATGAACTTAGTAGTTTTGAGTTTTTGTTAAGCTTGGTTATTTGGTATGATATTCTCTACAACATAAACTCAGTTAGTAAATCTTTACAATTTGAAAAGATGCGTATAGATGTTGCGGTAAAACAATTGAAAGGACTTGTTTCTTTTTTTGAAAATTATAGGGAAGAAGGTTTTGCATCTGCCATGAATTCTGCTAAAGAAATTGCTTATGATATAGGAGTTGAACCTGTATTTCCTGAGAGACGCCAAACTTTTAGGAAAAGACAATTTGATGAGATTTCTAATACTGAGAGAGAATCACAATCAGCTGAAGAATGCTTTAGAACTGATTATTTTCTTGTTGTTGTAGATATTGCTCTTTCAGAGTTGAGAAGTAGATTTGAATAATTGCATAGTTTTGAAAATATATTTGGATTATTGTTTGATGGACTACAATTAATATCATTGGAGGAATATAATTTGAGAAATTATTGTGTAAATCTTGAATCTGCTCTAAAAAGGGATGATGTATCTGATATTGATGCTCATTATTTATTTTTAGAAATAAGATTGTTGCAAGAGATGTTACCTCCAGAAGCATATGAACCAAATGCAGCTTGGACAGCCATTGAAATTTTAGAGTTTGTAGTGGAGATGGATATTTTTCCTAATGTATTGGTTGCATATCAAATTTTATTAACTCTTCCTGTGACTGTAGCATCAGCTGAAAGAAGTTTTTCTAAGTTAAAATTGTTAAAATCGTATTTAAGGACCACAACGAGTCAAGATAGGTTAAATGGATTAGCAATCATATGCATTGAAAAAGACATGTTGGAGCACATAACATATGACAATATAATTGATGACTTTGCTTCAAAGAATGCGAGAAGAATGCATTTGAGATAATTTGCTTTGGCTTGATTACTTTTTACTAGTTGAGGAATATAATCTGATTAAATTTTTTTTCTTTTGATACCTAGGTGTGGTGCTAGTGAGCTAAAGATGTTTTGCATAGCTGGAGTCTGAACAAAAGTATTTGAGATAATGTTGGATTATTGCTGGAGATGAAGCTGCTGGACAAGAATCATGTTTTGGATAATGTTGGATTTAATTTTGTGAATCAAAATAGCTAAAGATGTTTTGCATAGTTGGAGACTGAACAAAAAGTATTTGAGATAATATTGGAATGTTGCTGGGGATGAAGCTGCTGGACAAGAATCATGTTTTGGATAATGTTGGGTTTATTTTGTCAATCAATATAGATGAATTTTATTTTAAAATGTTAGTAGACAAAGTTTAATGCTCTCTTCTCAATTTTGTACTTATTTCAAATTTTTCAGAGGTGGTTTTATTTTGTTATAGTATTTGATTATTTTAGTTGCTTTGTTATGAATTTTTTGACTTTCCGAGTCAATTAGTCAAGTATTAAGGGCCTTTTTTTATTTTTTGCCCCGGGCACAAAAAAGTTCAGGGCCGCCCCTGCTTGAGGCTGATGTCTAGAATTCTTAAGAATACAGCACGGGCAAAATAAAATAGCTAATATAATAACATCTAGTTTGGATTAAAACAAGCAAGGGTACATTTCAAATATGATAATTTAGGTTAATTGTTGGCTCGATCGTGAATCTCATGTCCATGTTTTTAACAAATCTATATAAGGAATTGATCATGAATCAGCTCATTAAGTTTACTGGTGGAATTTATAAAAAAAATTAACCTTCAACTCGCATTATATATAAGAGCATCTCCGATGCTAATATGGTAGTCTTAAAAATTGATGACACACAGGAGAAATACACCTTTGTTGTGAAACGCTTATTATTCACCATTATGTCATGAGTTACACATGACCCTTGGGATCATGTAACTCATGACCCTTGGGTTATGTAACTCATGACCCTTGGGTTGCCCCTTATCCCTATATATATGGCCCTTGTCATATGATGAAATAAGAAGAAAAAAGATTATTCTACGATATCTAGTATCCTTTCAAACACGTTATCAGCACGATTGCTGAAGCAAGGAGAATCGACGTCCAGATCTCAACGTTATCCATCCTTTTTTTCCCTAGTCAATCCGACTAGAGGCTGATCTATAGATGAAGTATGAATGCCTTGTGGAGAGCACCTCGATGCACACAATTCTTCGAGAAAAAAAGCTATTTTTATAGCTTATATGATTATGACGGTCCCGTTATTACGATATCAGGACTATCAGACATAATAGAAGGATCTGGTGAAGCAATTATATTGCTCCCAAATAAAACAAGACTAATAATAAAAGATGCTCTATTCTCTCCTAAATCAAGTAGGAACCTCATAAGTTTCAAGGAAATTCGTTTAAACGGATATCACTTAGAAACAAATGAAATAAATGAGGCAGAATATCTGTATGTTACTCGTCTAAAAGATGGTTCAAAAACTATCTTAGAACGATTCAAGGGACTCCCGTCGGGTCTCTATCATACTCATATTTAATCAACAGAAGCTAACATGATTGTGCACCAGAAGTGTCATTCATCGACAAAATTTAAACTTTGGCATAATAGACTGGGTCACCCAGGATCAGCTATGATGAAACGAATCATAAGCCAATCCAGTGGACACAACCTGCAGAACCTGAAGATTCTTCAGAAGTATGATTACTCGTGTCTACCTTGTTTTCAAGGCAAAATTATAACGAGACCATCCCTTTTGAAAGTGGGACTAGAGTCTCCTAGCTTCTTAGAGAGAAGTTATGGAGACATTTGCGGACCTATTCACCCCGCAAGTGGTCCATGTAGGTACTTTATGGTACTTATCAATGCATCTACTAAATGGTCTTATGTGTGCCTTTTGTCCACCCGCAACTTAGCTTTTTCTAAGCTATTGGCACAAATAATTAAGTTGCGGGCTCATTTCCCCGATAACCATATCAAAAAATTAAGACTTGATAATGCGGGTGAATTTACTTCACAGGTCTTTCAAGACTATTGCCGAGCAACTGGCATCGAAGTTGAACATCCTGTAGCTCATGTTCACACCCAGAACGGGTTAGCAGAATCTCTTATTAAGAGATTACAATGGATTGCTCGTCCATTGTTGATGCAGTCACAGTTGACTGCGGAAGCTTGGGTCATGCTATATTGTATGCCGCATCACTTATTAGAATACGGCCTTCTGGATGTCATATTCTATCTCCGATGCAGCTCGCTTATGGTTCACCTCCAAATATCTCTCATTTGAGAGTTTTGGTTGTGCTGTTTATGTCCCCATTGCTCCCCCACAGAGGACCAAAATGGGTCAACAATGTCGATTAGGTATCTATGTTGGGTTTGACTCACCCTCTATAATTAGATACCTAGAACCCCTGACGGATGACATATTTAAGGCACGTCTTGATGACTGTGAGTTTAATGAAGGATTATTTCCTAAACTGGACACACAGTCTAAGAAGCCAGAAGCTTCTAAGACAATTTGTCACGTTCCAGAACCAGAATACTGGAGAGCGGGGGGAATGACTCAGCCAGCTACGTATTACGGGTAGATGAATACCATATAATATGATCAATGCTGTCTACAAGATGAGGGGGTACATACTACATGAAAGTCTCCCTATGGTCACTTCACATCTATTGTCTCAATCATTCAAACAAGAAACAGAAATAGAGAACATGTAAGATGAAGCAGTAAGGCGTCATAAACGCTTAATCAAAATGTTCTTGATATCTGGCTTTACAAAACATAGCCAGATGATGTAGCAAAATATACACAATTGTTTATCAGCTGCAGCCTGACTTTAGTTACAATTATGTAAAAGTAAGTACATGACAATCCGACTAACATGTCGGTGCCAAACGGCAAAATTTAAGTAAATAACAAAATGAGCAGGGAAGTAAAAAACCCACTCGAGTCCTCCTGCGATCATCCCTCTAGTGTTGACCATCTTGGAGGTAGAAGTAAGCTGAGTCCTCGGGAACCGGCTCTAAATCTGGCCATGCAAAACCAGAGAGGTTAGACCTCTAATAGCAAGTACCGCAAGGAAGCACGATATAAGGAGTAAAACCAGTAATAGAAAACATAGTAAATAGATCTCTGCTGACTACTGGAATTCACATCACATCACGATATTTCGAACCAACTTCCCAACCAAACAAGGACAGAAGTTGACCCGTCATGTCCTGATATTTCGATCATCTTAGTTAGTCATCAGAGTAGGGACAGTACACAAACAAATCAATTTAAACGGCCATGCACTTATTATGGCTTGCTACTGTGAGTTCCAAGTTATCCTGGAATTATGTAATAGGGACTCCTCAGTTCTTACTATGTGCAAGCAAGGTAGTTTACCCAATCAATCAATTGCGTCAATCATGAATTAGACGAGTCCCAGCGGGACGCCCGTCATCAATATACAATATACAATAAATAATATAACCAGATTCCGTTCCCTGCCCGTGTGGCAGATTTGTAGTATCTTGTGGGAACCAGCCGACCTGTCGAGCACTTAATAGTCCCAAGAGGGCTACCATGTAAGAACTCGAGAATCCATTCTCTCCATACAATTATTATTTTATTTAACTTAATAGTCTCTATGTTGAGTGAAATCCCATACCGTAGATCATGGTCATTCAGAATGAGTACTGGTGTACGGGGTACGATATGCACAACTCTACAACGATACCCGTGCGGTTAGGTTGTAGGTCTTACATAGCGTAATGCAACAATCAAAACTAACCACGGAATAATCATGCCTTGACCATAAAGTACACATGCTGCTTTTTTAGAAAAATAAATTGAAGCCTGCACATGCCTGTATGCCAATATTCGGGATCGGCTAATCGATTGCAATAGCTCGTAATCCATATGGACGTGTCTCATTCATTCAATTCAATAAGACGACTAGCCAGTCTCTTAGTTCCAACTAGGAACGCATGATCAATTATTAGTAAAGTTAACAATCAATATTAATTTGTAACAAGGCATGAAAGTCAAACTATTATTTAGTATGGTCGAGTCTACAACTCTCAGGGTTAAATTTCAGTCATACTGGGTATCCATAAACCAATTAAGACACAGGACACGTTCTACACAACCATATGTATTAAAAATATTAATATGCCAAGATTATCGAGTTCATGCAAAAAGGCGTAAGGATATAATAGAAGAATTATCATGCCACCATTAAATGAATAAATTATAGAGCAATAGAAGCACCAAGGTTAGATTACGCCAAGGTTGGTCTATGCCCAAGTTTTTTACGCTAAGGCCAACAAGTTACGCCAAGCTTTACGCTGTGGCGAAATACGCGCGCAAAGAACGTACGCGTAAAAAGTAACGTTACGCGTAACTTATACGCGTAAGGGTCAAAGTGTATACATGGATGAATACGCGTAAAGGAAGTATGCGTAAAAAGTAACGGAACAAGTTGCGCGTAAAAAGTAACGCTCGCAAAAGTAAAGTTTTTACGCCTGAACGAATACGCGTAAAAAGGGATACGCCAAGTTAAGTAGACTTTGCGTAAAACATGTTCACGCTGACACGAGTGATCGTGGGCGTAAAAAGCTGATGCTACGCGAGTAGGTATAACGTGAGCGTAAAAATCCAGCACTACGCGGGCACGTGAAAACGTGAGCGTAAACTCAATACTACGCTTGCACGTATAACGTGAGCGTAAAGTTCCTCCTGAACTCCAATTCCTATGGAACCTTCGTTCCAAGCCAGAAATGGGGTTCCCATTGTTCAGAATGGCGTATAACACCACCTCAACAAAACGGAAATGAACAAAACTTGGGAGTAAGGAAGTTAACAGATCAAAACCACTAAAATCCGGAAAAATAGTAACTCTAGATCTACTAAGAATAAGACTTCAATGCCAAGTTCTAAACTCTCTTAGGATCATGAAAGGGAGATAAATGAACCATAAAAATATGGGTTCCCATGTGAAGCAAGATGTACTTGCCTACGGTTGGTAGGTGGAGAGAGTAATGAGGAAGAAGAAGAAGAGTAATGGTGAAGGAGAGTAATGAAGAGAGAGAAAGGGGTGGGCTTTAAATGGAAGGGGTGGTGGTAGGTGGGGGTTTGTTTCGGTTCATGTTGAACCAACATACTAATCCAATCCAAGCCGAACCCAAAGTATAGCTAAAGCAGAGTATAAAAGCAGGAAATAAATTGCAGAAATAAAATTACAGAAAATTAATTTTCGTGAATTAAAAGAATTTAAATACAGGATAATACATGATAAATATTAAATAAATACATTTAAGTAGTACATGCATAAAAATACGTATTCTGGGAACGAGAAGTGACACAATTTCTTGGGACACAAAAACTTTGTCTCATTTTGATCCGCGTACAAGTCAATGTGAAGATGAGATCCTGAAGATATTACATCTTCAGGACACTGTGTATCTACTTTCGGATACATTTACTGACAACCAGAAGATTGTCAGATCACACGTCCATTCTGCCAACACGCCAGCTAGGATTGACATCCCCAAAGATGGATGCAATCCGCCGACAACAGAAATGGCAATACCTCAATTAAAAAGAGGGCGCCCACCAAGTTCGAGAGACAAAGTTCCTCGTAAAAGAAAAAATCCTGGAGAAATTAAAAAGATCCCAACACAGGATGTTGAGCTCAGATCAGCTACCTCTTCCCTCCTAGTTTCCCCTGAAGAGGAACAAACAGGAAAAATATCATTAAATTATGTACGTACTGGAGAGGTACTGAACAGAAAAAAGCACAGTCGTCGACGACGATTTTTCGTTCAATATTGCCGTTCACGTCACTGAAAATGATGATGACATTGATCCACGGTCTCTAGCAGAATGTAATCGAAGAGGCGATTGGCCAAAGTGGAACGAGGCAATAGGAGTAGAGCTGGACTCACTCTTGAAACGAGAAGTCTTTGGACCAGTAGTCCAAACACCTGAAGGTGTAAAACCTGTGGGATATAAATGGATCTTCACAAAAAAAGGAAATGAACACAACATGGTTGTGCGCTACAAAGCACGCCTTGTAACATAAAGTTTCTCCCAGAAATCGAGAATAGATTATGAAGAAACATATTCTACGGTCATGGATGGGAATACCTTCAGATTCCTGATCAGTCTCTCTTCTCTGAAAGGCCTAGAAATGCAGCTCATGGACGTTGTGACTGCATATCTTTATGGCAATATAGATAAAGATATCTATATAAAACTCCCTGAAGGATATAAAATTTTACCAGAGAAAACAGATAGACCTCGGGACACCTATTCTGTAATGTTACAAAGATCATTGTACGGTCTTAAACAATCAGAAAAAATGTGGTATAACAGACTAAGTGAGTTTCTTGCTACGCAAGGATTTACTAATGATAAAGTTTGCCCGTGTATCTTTATAAAAAGATCGGGAACATGATTTGTTATAGTCGTCGTTTATGTCGACGATTTAAATCTCATTGGATCTCCTGCAGAGATCACTGAGATATCTGAAAGCCTTAAGACAACTTTTGAAATGAAAGACCTAGGGAAAACAAAGTATTGTCTTGGCTTACAGATCGAACACCTAAAGGGTGGTATCCTGTTACACCAATCTACATATACACAAAGATTACTTAAACAATTCCACATGGATAAATGCCATCCCCTTAGTACACCAATGGTCGTTCGATCATTAGACGTAAAGAATGACCCTTTCCGTCCACTGGAAGAGGGGGAGGAATTATTAGGTCCTGAAGTACCTTACCTAAGTGCCATTGGGGCACTACTCTATATAGCTAACTGTACGCATCCTGATATAGCGTTTTCAGTTAACTTATTAGCCAGATACAGTACAGCGCCCACAAAGCGCCACTGGAATGGAGTGAAGCATCTTCTGCGCTACCTCCAAGGGTCTATAGACCTAGGACTATATTACCCGAATAGTGGGTCTTCCACTTTACTTGGTTATTCAGATGCAGGTTATAGATCAGATCCCCACACAGAGAAATCACAAACTGGATTTGTGTTTTCTTTCGGTGGTACGGCTATCTCCTGGAGGTCCGTCAAACAGACCAGTATGGCTATCTCATCCAACCATTCTGAACTCCTGGCAATCCATGAAACAAGCAAGGAATGTGTTTGGCTTTGCTCCGTCATTCAGCACATTTTGGCATCTACTGGCCTGAAGACTGGTGAACTTGAGCCTACTACCCTTTTTGAAGATAATGCAGCATGCGTAGCTCAACTTCAGAAAGGATACATAAAGAATGACAAGACGAAGCACATATCCCCCAAATTCTTCTGGACGCACGACCTTCAAGAGAAGGAACAAGTCAAAATACAACAAATTCAATCTTGTAATAACTTAGCAGATTTGTTTACCAAAATACTGCCACGACGTACTTTTGTAAAGCTTGTAAGAGGAATAGGGATGAGGCAACTAAAAGACCTGCAAGCCTGAAGCTTGTATAGATCAGGGGAAGTAAAACTATAGGATTGTACTCTTTTTCCTTAGGACTGATGGTTTTTTTCACTGGATTTTCCACAGCCAAGATTTTAATGAGGCAAACCATGTTTACTCTGGATCCAGCAGTATCCACCCCCATTAGCTTATTGAATCCTGAAGTATTTCATAAGTGGATCCAAGAAAATGGATGAATAAGGGGGAGTGTTGTGAAACCCTTATTATTCACCATTATGTCATGAGTAACTCATGACCCTTGGGTTATGTAATTCATGACCCTTAGGTTGCCCCTTATCCCTATATATATGGCCCTTGCCATATGATGAAATAAGAAGAAAAAAGATTATTCTACGATATCTAATATCCTTTCAAACAACCTTTTTTTTAATATTTTTCAATGCAAAAAATCTTATTTAACTGTTTTGCTGATAACACAACGTGAATCCAGCTCTTTGTTGAAAGCATGTCTGAAGCATGTTTTGAAACAATATAAATATTCAATCATCAACCATCATCGTAACTCTAGATTTCAGTTTATAAATATCTAACTCGAGTGGATCTTGTGGTTACCGAGGAGAGGTATAAGTCTCCGACTGGGTGACGGAAGATCAGTGGATCGAGCCACGGAGGCTTATTATTCCTTCCATTTATTTGGTGGGAGTTGCGAACAGTGGGCCCAACAGGTATGCAATATCAGACTCTTATGGTTGGGAGTAAACTTATTATTGATATTGGCATGCCTCCTGCGTGATCTTCACTAGGTATGGAAAATCTTCCAAAATGCTTTCGTTGCCAAAAGAATGGTTAGAATTGGTCTTCAACTACTTTGCACCATGAATGAATTCTTTGGCCCACTAGCTATAATAAATCGACTTCGAGTGCTTCAGATTTGCACCCAAGTAGAAGCACAACTTCAGCAACCTAACAAACATTAAAAGCCCATTAATTGGAAAGACAACAGGCCAGACAACTGCTGCACCTCGAAATTGATTTTTTTTTTTTTTTTTTTTTTTTTTTTTTTTTTTTTTTTTTTAGCGGCGATACGCACAGGATTTTGTGCACGCTGCAATGCATACATGTTGGACCCACTTGCTTCTAACTCCCACAAAATAAATAGAAAAAATAATACGTCCCGTGGCTCGATCCACTGATCTTTCGCTATCCAGCCGGGATCTTATACCTCTCCTCGGTAACCATAAGAGCCACTCGAGTTCGGTACCTCAAAATTGATTTCAGTATAAGCTTCCTAATGCTCTAAATCAGTGCACATCCGTGCAAATGCAATAGAACACCTTTGCCAAATGTATCAGAAATGTGTTTTTGCATTTCATATGTTTCCATTTGATTTGAAAATATTTCATTGCTGCAGGCATGCATATGGTTCTTATTGCAGAATTAGTATTTAGTAAGCGTTATCGAAGATCAATGTGAACTGTGAATAAAATGTTTGAATGTCGGTTTATGCCACCAAAAATGCATTACCAAGAAGTTAAATAATTCTAGATTAAATATCCAAGCAGGCTAACAGCATATAACAGTATCATATTATATTTATGTCATACTATGCAGTTATGCATTGTATGTCATACTATGCAGTTATGTCCTTATTTACTGTTTATTAGTTTATGTATGAATGTATGATTTGAATTCTGGTCTCGCTATCCCTCGGAATTTTCCTTCAATGTTATAAAACTATGCGATGACTTGACTACTGTTGCTTTCGAATACACGGAAATGGAGTTTAGTATACTCTGGTGTGCATAGAATCCTTGTGTATAGAACTTGTGCGTATGGAAATGCCGTGCAGAGGATGGCCACGCAAGCCCTCGCACGCAGAAATTGCCCTGCAAAGAACGCTAGCGCATAAGTGATCGCGTGGATGAATTGCCCCACAGAGAACGCTAGCTAATAAGTGGCCGCGCGGATGAACTACCCCACAAAAATCAAGTGCATAGAGTCGTCCACAGAGAAATTGCGCGTATAAATTTCCTGCAGAGATCACTGACGCATACAGTGAATGTACTATGCACATAATGATGTGCATGTAATGCCCACATGTTCATATATTGCTACACATATTATGGCACCTGTAAGATGCTATGCACATGAACTCCAATCCAGAGTTCTCACTAGACAAAGTGACAAAAAAGATTATTTCCATAAAGTTTTGATCCTTGCTCTCTTGGAGAATTATCTGACAATCCACACAGGCCACCACACCCTAAGTGCTTAATACAATACAAAGATGAAACATTATATTGGGATGCACACTTGGGGTTCTAAGCAATGTGGGTGTAAACCGGTGACAAAATGCATTTTTTTTAATTCAATTTGGATGATTGATTTTGTAGAATAGGATCATTTCTTTTATTTAGTATTTGGTTTGTAATTTGGGTTGCCAACCGATCTTCATCTTGATCATGATTGGTTTTGATTCCATGAAGAACACTGTTCTAATGGTTCCTGAGGTGTTTATTTTATAGGTTGACTTCATTTTTATGATTAGATAGCCGAAGTGTCATGTCGTATAACTTTTCTTTAATTAGTTTTGTCAATTTTTTTAAATGAAACATATAGACGATAAAAAAAATTGAATATATCTTACTAAGTAGTCCTGGAGAGTGTTTATCTCATCATTTTCCAATAAAGTGGGAACATTCTTTTTATTTTTATTTCTAAGAATCATAATGATAAAAGTGATATTTTTTGTACCTCCAAAAATTCATTCTTTCATGTTCCTTCACCGTGTGGTCCTCTTCTATTCGTTCCATGTCTTTTTCTAACCCACTCTCTTTTATCTGCTTCGATCAATAAGAAAGTGCCACATAACGGACGGACATGGAGGTATGAGATATTTGGAGGTACATATGACATCACTCTAATGATCAATTATAGTTTGGAATCTCTGGTATCGCGCACACACACTAAGGTTGCGTTTGGTTCATTGTAATGTAATCGTAATCGTAATGGAATTGGATTTGTAATGTAATTGAGTTTGTAATGTAATGGAATTACAATTACATTACTATATTTGGTTGAAACATGTAATCAAACCATGTAATGTAATGTCAATTGCATTCATATGTTTGGTTTACCATGTAATGTAATTAAGTTTCTAATTTAATATTTTTTAAAAACAACATAAAATTTAAAAAGTGGATCACTAAATTTTTTAAACATTTAAAAAGAAAAAAAATAAAAATAAATAATAAATAAATAAGGGGAAAATGGTTTATTTTCTGCTAAAAAAGACCAAAAACGAAAAAAATGACAAAAAATACAAAAAAATGACAAACGAACAAAATAGAAGGAAAAGAAAAATGAAAAAGCGAAAAAAAAGAAAAACGACAAAAAAAAAATCAAAAATGTGAAAACCATAAAAAGTGACCAATAATGATAAAAAATGACTAAAAACAAAAAAATTGAAAAAAAAAACAACAATAAATGAAAGGAAAAAAAGACGAAAAACGACCAAAAACAAAAAAAAGGGAAAAAAAATGAACAAAAACGACAAAAAAAAAAAAGAAAAAAAACGATAAAAAGAGCAAAAAAAAAACGATAAAACGGAATAGAAATGAAAAAAAAACGAAAAAAGACCAAAAACAAGAGGGAATTAAAACGAGCAAAAAACGACAAAAAATTGAAAAACTTGCAAAAAAAAAATCCAAAAACGACAAAAAAGGGAACGAAAACGACAAAAAAAAAAAAGAAATAACGAGCATAAACGACCAAAAAAAAGTGAAAAAAGATCCCAAAAAAAAGCAAAAAGGATAAAAAAAAACGACAAAAAACGTGCAAAATCGACCAAAAATGATAGAAGACGATAAAAACGTAAAAAATGATCAAAAACGTACAAGATCGACAAAAATCGATAAATAACATGCAGAAATGGCAAAAAATGTGCAAAATCGACAAAAAATAATAAAAAATATAAAAAATTGACCAAAAAGATAAGAAAAGGCAAAAATGAACAAAAACGACGAAAAGGGGAAAAAGAACAAAAAAAGAAAAAAACAAAAATAACCAAAAATGAAAAAAATGACAAAAAAAACAAAAAGGACAAAAACAACAAAAAAGGACAAAAACGACAAAAAAACAAACAAAAACAACAAAAAATGAACTAAAATGACAAAAAAACGAACAAAAACGACAAAAAAACGAACAAAAAAAAAGACAAAAACGACAAAAAAAAAAACAAAAAACAACAAAAAACGAACAAAAAAAAGACAAAAACGACAAAAAAAAAAACAAAAACAACGAAAAACGAACAAAAATAACAAAAAAAACGAACAAAAAACGACAAAAAAGGACAAAGACAACAAAAAAAGGACAAAAGCGACAAAAAAATAAAAACAACCAAAAACGAACAAAAATGACAAAAAAACGAACAAAAACGACAAAAAAACGAACAAAAAACGACAAAAACGACAAAAAATCGAACAAAAATGACAAAAAAACGAACAAAAATTACAAAAAACAAACAAAAACGACAAAAAACAAACAAAAAAGGACCAAAAACAACAAAAAAGGACAAAAAACGACAAAAAAATAAACAAAAACAACGAAAAAGAACAAAAATGACAAAAAAACGAACAAAAACGACAAAAAACGGACAAAAACAACAAAAAAGAACAAAAACGACAAAATAACAAACAAAAACAACAAAAAACGAACAAAAATGACAAAAAACGAACAAAAACAAGAAAAAAAGAACAAAAACGACAAAATAACAAACAAAAACAACAAAAAAACGAACAAAAATGACAAAAAAAGAACAAAACGACAAAAAAGGACAAAAACGAACAAAAAAAAACAAAAACAACCAAAAAACGAACAAAAATAAAAAAAAGGAACAAAAACGACAAAAAAGGAAAAAAACGAACAAAAACGACCAAAAACGACAAAAAACAAACAAAAATAACATAAAATAACCAAAAACAAACAAAAATGACAAAAACAACCAAAAACGAACAAAAATGACCAAAAACGACAAAAAATAAACAAAAACAACAAAAAAAAACCAAAAACGAACAAAAAGACCAAATTATAGCATACCAACCTTCGGCTTAAGTTGTAATGTAATTGCGATTATATAGGTTTTATGATGTAATTGAGTTTAGAAGAAACTGATGTAATGTAATCAAACTTGTAATCGCGATTACATTATATCTAATTTTTTTTGTCCAACCAAACACCTGAGTTAGATTGACAACGTAATGTCAATTACATTACGTTGTCCAATCCTGCAAACCAAACGGGCCCTAAGTGCTTTTGCTGATAATCAATCACGAGATGCAACCATTGGTGCGTGGAGTGCCCGTGGTTTTCTTGGACTTTTTCTTTTAGTAGATTATACCTTCCATCCACCATCGAATCTTTCCGGTAGTGTGTGTGGTGTGTGATTATGAATGTAGGGCCTTCTTTTTTCTACACAACATTAGTTTAAATACATCTTTAATGGATCCATAAGCATCGCACTTATCGATTGTTGAGTGGTATATTGGCTTACCAACATTAGTTTAAACTAGATTAACTTTTTCTCTGTCAGCTTGATTATGATAAGCTAGAGACTTACATGGTGATCAGGTAGTTGTGACCACTATTGAGAGATACGTCTAATATTTTGTTTTTTCTTCCCTTTGGACTTGCATGCACTGCAACATCAAATTAATGACAGGTTTTGGGTCTTCTTTGTTGTAAAATTATTTCACTTTGGGACAAAATCTTAAGTGTGTGTCCTTGCTATCATTTACTAAGTTATACACATACTATGTGTTAGTTCAATTGGTTAGTATGGTGTGAGAGATTTGTAGTGTACAATATTTAAATTTTACAACAATTATTTGTTGTCATAATTTTTTAGAGAGCTACAATGTTGCACTGTGACAACGTTGTTGTTTTGCTAGTCTTGTTGTTGCATGTTGTTTAGTTCATAATTGTCATGTCCCGATCAACGTGGGACCAGGTCAAGTGACAATGGTCAGATATGTAAGTAGGCTCCAACCCAACTTGAATACGTATAAGATGTTCATGTAAGACATATATATCATATCTAGTAAACAAACTATATCTCAATACAAATGAAACAAATAACATAAGTGAGCATCATATACATGTCATGGTTTGCAACCCACTATCATATATGCTCGAATAGATTCGAAAGAAAACATGAGTCCATAAAACTATGCTAATAAGCAGAATAAATCAAGTCAACTATGATGTATAACAACTGGTAAATACGAAAATGATAACACAAAATATACTTGAAATGTGGAAGCTCAATCACCAACAATCCAACTAAACTACAGGAGAGCTCAACATATACCTGGAAGAAAACTAGGTCATCGGAGGGACATAGCACGATGCATAATATAGAAATTGTAATACAGAAATAAAATCATAATGAATGCAAGGGTAATTCTAACCGCCTATATGTGTAATTTAGAAGACATCGTCATACGCGTAGGACTCTCGCTGAATATGGTAGGTCTAATACTCATGTAAGACTAGAATCCTTTTGTCTACACAAGACATCTAGATTGCATAGGGTTGAATAAACGCTAGAGGACAACTATGTATATCATCAGGGAAAAGTGTAAACATTTTCATGCGTCTCGCTACTGTCTTCCCCCGCATTTCCAAAATTGATCAAGTGGTATACACAACATGTCCAGTTTGTAACTGCTAGAGTCTCTAATACATTAATCATATATAACAGTTATGTTTCTAACCATCACGGTCGAATACCATGGTCTGTGTCTTACCATGAATACCGTACCGTGTTGGTGTGTGTCAAGGTCATGAAGATATGAGAATATCCTAAAAATATATGGTAGTCTTAGAAACTAAGTTGAGCATAAAGTAACATGAATTCAGTACTCGACGAACATCATCGGTTGTACCGAAGTCTAGCTTGGACACACAGTTTATCTATACAAGTAATCATGTTCATGTAACATAATTGAAACATAAATAGAAATATAAAATAAAATCGTATTGCAGCAAGGTATACTAGTCTGGTCTCCAGAAAAAGTTTAGACTACACTCGGAAAGCTAACTCGTCAGATCAGAAATAGCACGACAAGTGGAAATGGAACAGACAATCTCATGCTGAACTAAATATCACTAATAAGTCCGGAACGGGTGAAAAAACCAAAATAGCTTTTCCATAAATTCAATTTTGACACGGAGTCAAAAATGACAATTTAATGAGGTAGGGTCCAATATTAACTGCTATGAGTAAGAATTTCTAAGAGGCTATGTTAGGTTTGCGGAATCAGGACCTTGTGAAAGAAAAGCCATTCATTTCATGTGTTTGATGCCAAAGAAAATGGGCAAGAAAGAAAATTGATTTCCAAGAGAAAGAAAAATATGCCACCCTCACAAGGATTCATTCTTTTCCCTCTAAGATTTCACTTTCCCTCCCAATTTCCTTGGTCTTTCCAAACACTTGAATGGAAATTAATTTGAATTATAACTTTCCAAAGGAAATGAAAGAACAAAGAATTTATTTTTTTTCCTTTCCGCGAGCCAAAGGAGGCCGGAGAGCTTTTACATGTAGAAATTCTCATAGAAATTCTCTATCCTACGTCACCGCCACATATGATGTAAATTGGGATGGGAATCATGATTGGGATGAATTTTTTTCTAAAACGGATTTATACCATAGAAATATGGGAGATAGAAACCCCCATTGGAGATGGCCTTATTATCAAGTTACTTCTTGTATGTAACCAGTTTTGATTCAGTCTTTAAAGAGATATCAACAACATTTCTTTTCTTTTCTTTTCCTTTTCGGAGTCTACGATTGGTTTATCATACTTCTTAGGTTTTATTGGATGAACATATGTAATGATATAGTAACTTTGATTCATGACAGATTTACGTTCTGGATCCTTTTGTATGCCATACACTAATGAAATTATGTAATAACAAAAATAAAAATATATCTTTGAGGAACTCCTAGGATATCCCACATTTGATACTTGACTTGTCAATTATATTAAGACACATGCTTCGCATAGTAGTTTGTAATATGAAATGAATCTGGAGTAACTAGTTCTTGGAGTTTCCTAAAAAATTGCAGTTCCTCTTTTCCAGCAACATCAATGATTGTATGCAAGAAACTTCTCAAGTTTTAGGCTTTTTAAGATATGTATTCATGGCCCTAAGAAAGTTATTATCAATGATTATATGCAAGAAACTTCTCAAGTTTTAGGCTTTTTAAGTAGCTCTGGATAATACTAAACAAGTAAAACTTCACTTCATTAACACTATCTTAAGTGACATGCATGCCCAAAAATACTCATTTCTTACTACTCTACTTGATGTAGTTTAAGAATATTTTGGTTAGGACAAGAGAGAGATTTAAGTAAATCTATAGGCTCATTTGACTATACAAAATTAATAGGTTTGCAATAACATACTTTGTATAATGTATAAGATTTAGTAAGATATGCACACATAGTAGATCCACTAACTAATGGAGGTGTAGTTGACCACAAAGATTAAAAGATTTTCCTATAATTAACCTACTTTACTAGATAATTTAACCAACAGTCCAACAACATAGGATCATATCTAGAAAGAACTAGACTCATAAAATAGTTCCTTATTTCAACTTCATGCATTTGCTAGCTTCCAAGCTTAGTTCCAACTGTGCAAAAAATTACACGTGTTGCCAGTAAATATGCACTTCATGTCTTTACTAATTGGCAGTAATATTAAATATAGCAAATAGAGAAAAATCGTGTATTTTTAAATTTAAACGAAGAGTTTTGGAAGAGGATCAAGAAGAATTTTGGAAGAGGATCAAGAAAAGTCGTTTGTTACAAAACAAACAAGGATCAGACACAAGCTATCATTAGCACTTTTTTGGTTCCCTTTTCTTTTCCCCCTATATGTGCATGATATTGTTTTACCTAATGTATACTTTTGTTGTGGTTCCACATTTTGTTGGGTAGTAATAATATGTACAACTCTTTTGTTAAATTCCACTAAAAATTTATTATTATATTATTATTATAATAATAATAATAATAATTATTATTATTATTATTATTATTATTATTATTATTATTATTATTATTATTATTATTATTGTTGTGAAAACAAACCATTTTCTTCCTTGACGTGCAATATTTATCATTATTCACTCATAGGCAGGGGCGGAGTTATCCTTGTTTACGGGTGGGCTGTAGCCCGTCCCAAATTTTTGGGAATATTTTTTTGTATTTTTTTTGGGTAATATTTTTTTAGTTGTGTTTTATATTTTTGTTTGAATTAAAGTATACAACAATTAAATGTAAATAAATTTTCAAAAAAATAAAATTTTAGGCAATGCGATGCTAGTCCTTGTATCGTTCAAGCTATACCTAAAGTTCAGCCCTCCCTAATTTTATAGGCCAGTTCCGCCACTGCTTATGGGATTAGTAAAATTAGATTTTAAAACCAGGCTACGTGTGCTCACAACATTCTATAGTCGTCCTAATTTTTATGAAATTACTATAATATGATTTATGACTTATCTCTCCCAATATGTAATATAATATGTATAGAGGAATAACAAGTAGAAATCATAGAGGAACACATGAGTTCTTAATTTTAAAAACTCGTCCAAAATAGTGGTTGGATTACATCCATCTTATCTTTCAATTTTTTTAATAATCTAAATAGAAAAAATTAAAGGTCTAAATATAAAAATAATACCTTGTGTCATAATCATAGTGAAAGTTCACCTATTTGAGTTTCCATAGTCGAACTCAATGGCGCGGTACTCATCCATGTTAAAGATGATAAATTTTTGGGTTATTTAGTTTTAAGGTCTCATATATATATATATATATATATATATATATATATATATATATATATATATATATATATATATATATTAGATTTTGTTGGAGTGGGTGGATTTCCAACCTATATGGAGAAGACCCCGGAGTGCGACGAGCGCCATTCGTGTGTCGAAGAAGCTCGGGAAGTAGGCAACTAGGAGTTGCTACTGCTGCTCCTAAGGGAGGTTCTGGACTGGGTCTGCCGAGTTCGGCCCGAACTCGGTCCCAGGCCGAGTTCTGCCCGAACTCGGTCTGGCCATTCCAGAATGTTGGCGTTAGGTGCTGGATGTCCGACACAGAGTTCTGGCCGAACTCTGTGTCGTCGGGGCTGATGCGGGAATTTGGGTGACTTTTCACTACTGGATCTAATCCAACGGTCCAGGTTGGCTGCGGGATTAGGGAGTTAAGTTGGGATTTTCCAACCCTAATTCATAACGCAACGCAACGTAACACAACTAGGAGAGAGAAAGGAGGCAAGAGTGCCATTACAACTTCGGGAGAGAAGACGGAGGATTGAAGGTCGTTTTCGAAGGAGATCGTGTTTCGGGTAATCTCTACTCGTCGTTCTCGCTCTTCGTAGTCTTGTAATCATTGTTCTTACTTCTGAGTGTTGTGGAGATCCGATTTGGATCGGGAGGAGTTTGTAGAGGGTGTAATTCTTCTATTCCATTAGTGGAGGCTTCTCAGGGTTGGACTCCGATCGTCCCGTGGCTTTTCCCGCAAGGGTTTTCCACTTCAAAAATTCTTTGTGTCTGCGTGGATTGTTTTGTGTGGTTGTTTTTGGGTTCGTGCGTTGTATTGCTCGGTCCTCTCGCATGTACTCTCCGGTTTGGGGAAAGGTTTTCGCGCTTCTTTCCCAACAGAATGGTATCAGAGCCAGGTTCTGGAATTCAGAAGGAGTGTCAGTAGTTGACAGAGAAACCAAAGAAGAGAGATGGACGCGAAGCCGATGCGCATGGTGAATCTTAATGGCACAAACTATCATTATTGGCGGAGCAAGATGAAGGATTTGATGTTTGTCAAGAAGCTGCATCTACCCGTGTTTGCATCCGAGAAGCCCAGTGATAAATCCGAGGAGGATAGGTGTGTGGGTACATACGGCAGTTTGTTGATGAGAACGTGTACAACCACGTTGCCAATATTGAGCACGCGAATGGGATAAGCTGGAATCCTTGTATGCGAAGAAGACTGGGGTAAACAAGTTGTTCCTGATCCGAACGATGATGGGTCTGCGATACAAGGATGGGGCATCTATTTCGGACCACTTGAGTGAGTTCCAGGGCGTGGTTGACCAGCTATCTTCTATGGGAGTCAAGTTCGACGACGAAGTTCAGGGACTGTGGCTGCTGTGTACATTCCCAGACTCGTGGGAGACCGTACGAGTATCTATGATCGCTTCTGCTCCAGAGGGCGTGGTCAGTCTGGAGTTTGCCTAGAGCGGGGTGCTGAATGAAGAGATGCGGAGACGTTCTCAGGGACATTGGTTTCAGAGAGCCGCGGAAGGGGCAAAAGCAGGGGTCCAGGTGGTGGCAGAGACAAGAGCAGGGAGAAGTCCAAGGGTCGTTACGAGGACTCAGAGTGTTACCATTGTGGTAAGAAGTGTCACGACCCGCACCCGCTAAAAGGGCACGTGACGCGACAACGCCCAGCCCTCACCGAAAAATCGGCGTGGAACGCTGTGGATTTCTCTACTTCTAAACAGTTTATATATATAACAAAAACCTGTCAAGTCCATGGTCAACTCCGAACGGAGGACAAGCAATGAATATATATACGAGTACTCAATCACGACTCTAAGATAACAAAGTAAGACTGAAATGAAAAGACAACAAGACGATAAAATAATATATAACCTGTCAAGTCCAACACAAAGAATATATACAGTCCAAGTCTCTAGTACAGTCCATAGTAATAACAGACTCAAAAGTAGCTGGAGACAAAGTCCAGTATAAAAGACCTACTCTAACTAAGTAATAGGTAGGGTCTCGTCAGGCGGAGCTAAGCCCTGCTGGACCAAAGTCTCCAGGTCTAGGCCCACTACGTCATCCGGACCGTAGTAGGTAGAATAGTCTCCCTCATCTGCATCTGTAATATTTTCAACATATCCTGTCAGGATGGAACGAGCACAATCCACTAACAACATTTCACAAGATATGACAAAAGCTATAATCTGTAAATAGAGAGTATATACAAGAAAATCATGGAATGTACATGTGAGAATCATGGCAAGGTAAGCTGTAAAACTAAAGCTAGAACAAGGCAAGTAAACTGATCATGGCATGTACAAGAGTCAAGAACCATATATCTAGGTGTGTGAATACTAGCTACAACATGTGGCCGGATTGGGTCTGCACAAGGTTATGATCAGCCAATCCCACGTGGAGTGTAGGATTGGTAGCATTCAAGGTCTACAAGAATAAACAAGGTGGATAATGACCACACATCTACACTAGTACTCCCCGTCCCCGACTGGTAGAGTGGATCCAAGCAAGACACGTTATGACACGGGATTCTACGAGAAGGGAGCAAGTCTTCTCGAGAATCGGTGTCCATATACTGCACAAGAACTACAAGGGGGCTTGCACAAGATATACCAAGATAACGAGGAATAACATCTCATGTCGGGATCCATGAATACCAATCCGTGTGACCAATGTGTCGAGAACAAGCATATCTACACTAATTACATGGATTATATCAGTCAGCATAAATTGGAAAAGTGTCAGAGAATGTACTCGCCTGCCCTGTGATAGTATATGTCAACTGAGTCCAAAAGTGTGCCTCGATGACCTAAAGATGGAATGACGTATCAATATAATGTTTGGAAGTAAAAACAAGTTAAACTGAACCAATCTAGGTCAATTTAGGTCAAGGCAAGTCAAACTAAGTCAAACTAAGTCAAAGGGTTGACCTACGGTTGACTTTTGGTCAACTGGTCAACTCTGGTCAAACCTAGGTCAACCCTAGGTCAACCAAGTCTAATATTGTCTAACAGTTGACTTTCAGTCAACTGGTCAACTATGGGTCAAGTCTGGTCAAGTTTGGTTGATTTAAGGCAAAGTGTTGACCAACAGTTGACTTTTGGTCAAATCAGTCAACCGTGGTCAACCAAGGTCCAAGCTAGGTCAAGTCAACTATCCCTAACCATTACCAACCATAATATCACTAATACAACCAAGTCTTGAAGGGTTTAAGCCATATCTTAGGTTTCAAGATAATACCTCAACTAGAATATACATACACTTAACCCTTACCTTATTTACATTACTATAAGCTCTAACCCACTCTCTAGCATACCCTTCACCCATTCTAAACCACCACAAGACTCTACCATGGTATTCCCACACTCTAACCTTTGTATCTTGATACCACACTTGGTATCTTGACACTCTAAAGTCCTAGGAAAATGTAGTATCTCATTCCAAGATACCAACTTGGTATCTCATGATACCAAGTCCAACACCAATTCTAACTCTCCCAACATTCACTTGGCATCCCACCACCAAGTTCCTAACACTAATTATATATATAAACCCATACAACTTAATTCCTAACTAACCTCCCAACTTGGTATCCTACTACCAAGTTTCTAACACAATTTCTAGGATACCAACTTGTCATTCTAACACACAACCCACTTATCTACTTAGACCACTACCACACCTTCTAACCACTCACAAACACCCTCACACACACTCCCTAAAACATGTTCTAACTCACTAACAAGTTGGGATTTAAATGGGGAAAAGAATGGGTCAAAATCTAGTGGAGATGGACCTCCAAAGTGGGGTTTTCATGGCCAAAACCTGCTGTTTTTGGACAGCAGGTTCAGCCCCACTTGGGCACCCTACTGTCGGGTTTGGGGGGGTAAACACAGCCCCAAAACCTGCCCCCTACTGCTGTGGTGGCTGCCCCTATATTCCCCATATATTCCCCATCAATCTCCTCTACAAAACACCTCCAAAATACCTCTATTTATCCACCTATCTAACCCAAATATACTATGTAAATACCATTATATATATATACATAAAACCCATAAAAACAGCCCAAAATCAGTCTCTAACAGTCCATAAACTGATTACATAAATAAAAGAGACAACCACAATAAAACACCATGAATCTACATGCCTACAAGAACTCCCAAAAAGGAAAACCCCCAAATGGAACCCTAAATTGGTTTTCTAACCAAAACCTAAAATTTAAATGGTCAATAGAGAGAGGGTGGTCTCCTACACACATTTGTGAAGGGGGAAATACTAAATGAAGGGTTTAGAAGGGGTTTAGAAACTCACCTTGGTTGAGATCCACTTGGAGAAGAAGGAGCTTGAAGGAAATGAATGAAGAGAAAGAGGGAGATGACCTAATGATGAAGAGAAGAGGGGGGCTGCTCTCTTGTGGCCGGCCAAGTGTGGGAGGGGGCTTGGTGGGTTTTGGGTGTGGATCCACTAAGCCTCCTACCCAATAAACTTGGTTCGGTTTGATTCGGGTTTGGTTCGGTTTGATTCTAATGAACCAATTAAGCTCTAAAATGACTAATTAAGCCATGAAAAATAGGGTTAATAATTTCTAACCTATTTAGGATGGTACATGGGCTAAGCCCAGCTAGTATGGGGGTCCCACTAGGGTCCAGGCTACCTGGGTCTCCAAATTGGGTCCGAATTGGATAAAATTCAAACCGACTCAAATAAATTCCTAAAAATCATATAAAATCAAATAAAATTTTCTAAAATATTTTAAAACTTGAAAATGACGAAAATACCCCTAATTTGAAAAACTGGGGGTGACAAGAAGGGCCACATCAAGCGAAATTGTTTCGCTTGGAAGAGAGAGAAGAAGGACGACAAGGGGAAGCAAGAAGAGAACACTACAGCGGCGGCCTCGATGCATGGAGGCGATGTGATCGTCGTCGATGATGAGGTTATTACTAACCTCGCCTGCGATGACAATTCTTGGCTGGTGGACTCAGGGGCTTCAGCACATGTATCTCACAACAGGGCACTATTTGCCACTTACACTACAGACGACTGTGGAGTGTTGAAGATGGACAACGGAGATGTGTCGAAGGCGGTTGCCGTTGGAGATGTGCATTTGAGAATGAAGACGGGTGCGGTTATTGTTCTCAAGGATGTTCGTCATGTCCCTGATATCCGTTTCAACCTGGTGTCGGTTGGAAGGTTGGATGACGAGGGATTCTTCAGTCTCTTCGGGAACAGTCAGTGGAAGCTTTCCAGGGGTTCGATGGTGATTGCCAGAGGAAGTAAGAAGTCCGGTCTCTACTATATGGAGGGGAGTGCACAGAGGGCACAGGAGGTGAACGCAGTCAGTGATGCGTCTACCGAGTTGTGGCACAGGCGGCTCGGCCATATCAGCGAGAAGGGAATGAGCTACTTGGTGAACAGGAAGGTGATTCCGGGGCTCAAGTCTACAAAGTTGGAGAAGTGCACGCACTGTTTAGCTGGGAAGCAAAATAGGGTGTCTTTCCAAAGTCACCCAAGTTCGAGAAAGCCAGCGTTGCTCGAGTTGATTCACTCGGATGTCTGCGGTCCTATGAAGGTAAAATCTCTTGGTGGTGCTTCTTACTTTGTAACCTTTATTGATGACTGTTCCAGGAAGGTTTGGGTCTATGCCTTAAAGACCAAGGATCAGGTGCTGCCTACTTTCAAGGAGTTTCAGGCCTCTGTTGAAAGGGAGACGGGCAAGAAGTTGTTGTGTGTTCGGTCCTACAATGGCGGCGAATACATCGGTCCCTTTGATGCGCATTGCAGAGAGCAAAGGATACGACACCAGAAGACTCCGCCCAAGACACCTCAGCTCAATGGTGTAGCGGAGCGCATGAACAAGACACTGATGGAGAGGGTGCGGTGTTTGCTGTCAGAAGCAAACTTGCCGGGCAGTTATTGGGGTGAGGCTCTTCTCACAGCTGCTTATGTTATTAATTTGTCTCCTAGTGCTCCTTTGCAGGGTGATGTGCCTGACAAAGTATGGTACGGCAAAGAGCCGTCATACAATCACCTACGGGCGTTTGGTTGTAAGGCCTTCGTGCATGTACCGAAGGACGAGAGGACCAAACTTGAGCCGAAGACGAGACGATGCGTCTTTGTCGGCTATGGTCGGGATGAGTTTGGCTATAGACTCTACGACCCGGTGGAAAGAAAGCTCTACAGAAGCAGGGACGTGGTGTTCGTCGAGGATCAGACCATGACCAACACTCAGGATTCTGAGACGCCTTCTGAGGCTGAGGAATTGCCTGAGTTAGAGTCATTTCGCTTCGAGCAGTTTCCAGAGGACATTGCAGAGGATCCAATTATGGGAGAGCCAGTACATGGAGTAGCTCCCAACCTTGATCATCAGCCTGCTGATGGTGGTCAGGGTGTCCCTCAGGAGGATGAGCATGCCGGAGAGGCAGTTCCTGAAGGGGAGGAGGCTGTCGGTATACAGCCAGCACCAGTGGTTCCTTTGCGGAGGAGTGACAGAGATCATCGACCATCTACGAGATACTCACCAGATGAGTATGTACTATTGACTGACGGGGGAGAGCCCGAAAGCTTTGCAGAGGCTATGGAAGACGAACATAGGCAGGAGTGGATGGAGGCTATGCAGGAGGAGATGAGTTTCTTGCACACCAATTCCACTTATGATCTGGTGCGGTTGCCAAAGGGCAAGAAGGCTTTGAAGAATCGATGGGTGTTTAGAGTGAAGCAGACGGATGATGCTACTCGCCCTAGATACAAAGCGAGGCTGGTAGTCAAAGGCTACAGTCAGCGGAAAGGCATGGATTATGATGAGATCTTTTCGCCTGTCGTCAAGCATTCGTCTATTCGGGTGGTGCTAGCATTAGCAGCCAGTCTCGACTTGGAGGTCGAGCAGATGGACGTGAAGACGGCATTCCTCCACGGTGATCTTGAGGAGGAGTTGTACATGGAGCAGCCAGAGGGATTCTGTGAGAAGGACAAGTCACATTTGGTCTGCCGGTTGAGGAAGAGCTTGTATGATCTGAAGCAGGCTCCGAGGCAGTGGTACAGGAAGTTCGAGTCGTTTATAGGGGAGCATGATTATGCACGGACGACGTCGGACCACTGTATATTTGTGAGGTATTTTGTCGATGATGATTTCATCATTTTATTGCTCTATGTTGATGATATGCTATTAGTGGGTCGGAATGCCACTAGGATAGCGGAGCTGAAGCGCCAACTGGGCACGGCCTTCTCTATGAAGGATTTGGGCGCAGCGAAGACTATTCTTGGGATGGAGATGAGCCGAGAGAGAGAGAGTCCAAGCTGCTACACTTGTCCCAAACGAAGTACATTCACCGGGTACTTCAGCGTTTCGGGATGGACGGGTCGAAGAAAGTGAGTTCCCCTCTTACGGCTCACTTTAAGCTCGCTGAGGAGCAGTGTCCATCTACCGATGACGAAAAGGAAGATATGGAGCGGGTTCCATATGCCTCAGCTGTGGGAAGCCTTATGTATGCCATGGTGTGTACGAGACCAGAAATTGCTCATGCAGTTGGTACGGTTAGCAGGTATCTTTCAAATCCTGGAATGATACATTGGAGTACGGTCAAGTGGATTCTACGATATCTTCAGGGCACTGCTGGTTGAGACTTTCCTTTGGTGGTGAAGAGCCAAAGCTGGTTGGGTATACCGACGCTGATATGGCAGGAGATGTAGACACGAGGCGATCGACTTCGGACTACGTGATGATGTTTGCGGGAGGAGCGGTGTCGTGGCAGTCGCGGTTGCAGAAGTGTGTTGTCTTGTCGACGACAGAGGCAGAATACATTGCGGCGACGGAGGCTTACAAGGAGTTGCTGTGGATGAAGAAGCTGCTGCAGGAAATGGGACTGAAGCAAGAGCAGTATACTTTGCTTTGCGACAGTCAGAGTGCTATTCACCTTGTGAAGAATCAGACGTTTCATAGCCGGTCCAAACACATCGAGACTCGGTATCATTGGATACGGGATGTGGTTAAGAAGAAGGACGCGGAGCTTGAGAAGGTTTATACAGATGACAACGGAGCTGATATATTCACGAAGATTCTGCCAAGGGGAAAGTTTGAGTACTGCAGGCAGGTCGTCGGGATGACGACATCCTCCCCATAGTTGTGAAGGGGGAGATTTGTTGGAGTTGGTGGGGTTCCCAACCTATGTGGAGAAGACCCCGGAGTGCGACGAGCGCCATTCGTGTGTCGAAGAAGCTCGGGAAGTAGGCAACTAGGAGTTGCTACTGCTGCTCCTAAGGGAGGTTCTGGACTGGGTCTGCCGAGTTCGGCCCGAACTCGGTCCCAGGCCGAGTTCTGGCCGAACTCGGTCTGGCCATTCCAGAATGTTGGCGTTAGGTGCTGGATGCCCGACACAGAGTTCTGGCCGAACTCTGTGTCGTCGGGGCTGATGCGGGAATTTGGGTGACTTTTCACCACTGGATCTAATCCAACGGTCCAGGTTGGCTGCGGGATTAGGGAGTTAAGTTGGGATTTTTCAACCCTAATTCATAACGCAATGCAACGTAACACAACTAGGAGAGAGAAAGGAGCAAGAGTGCCATTACAACTTCGGGAGAGAAGACGGAGGATTGAAGGTCGTTTTCGAAGAAGATCGTGTTTCGGGTAATCTCTACTCGTCGTTCTCGCTCTTCGTAGCCTTGTAATCATTGTTCTTACTTCTGAGTGTTGTGGGGATCCGATTTGGATCGGGAGGAGTTTGTAGAGGGTAATTCTTCTATTCCATTAGTGGAGGCTTCTCAGGGTTGGACTCCGATCGTCCCGTGGTTTTTTTCGCAAGGGTTTTCCACGTCAAAAATTCTCTGTGTCTGCGTGGATTGTTTTGTGTGGTTGTTTTTGGGTTCGTGCGTTGTATTGCTCGGTCCTCTCGCAGGTACTCTCCGGTTTGGGAAAAGGTTTTCGCACTTCTTTTTCAACAGATTTTGGGTTTCGAAATTGACCGATGTTAGAATTTGGGTCTCAAAATTACTGTACGTGAATAGTGATTTCGAGATCCAAACTATAATATTGATCAATTCGATACCTAAATTTTAATACCCAGACCCTAAAAATATATATACCTAAATTTTTTTTTCATGTCCCAATCATGTTGTGTGAATCGATCATATATCGTTATCAACAAAATAATTACATTATTAATTCCGCCCTAAGAAAGTTGAAGGCGACAAATGGCCGCTAGTTGCATGTGACGGAGTTTTCGAAGAACTATTTTTAAGAAAACAATCGACCTGCATGTGATGAGCTGAAGATTATAAGAAATTAGCTAAAGACTAATGAAGACTTGTTAGAAGCCTTTTATTAGTTTATTATAGCTTTTAAAAAATAATATGTCATCTAAACTCTAAATCCTATGATTAATAAAAAAAATAAGTATCCAAAGTTTCGTATCATATTTTTAAACTTAATTATCTAGCTGCCGAATGGGAATGATAAGCTGTCTGTTTATTTATTTATTTTGTCAATTAATTATAAAGAGAATGTTGTAAACAAAGTCTATTTTTAATTTGTAGCAGAGAGAGAGAGAGAGAGTCTATTTTAAATTTCTTCGTAAGAAATAAAATGGAGCGGGAAAGTATATATAATATATAAAGGACAATAGCGAAGGGAGGGTGAGGGAGAAGTTTAGCTGTCACTATCTCGCGGAGGACCATACCACTTTTGACATGTGATGGTGACGCAGACGGCGTGGGTGGGTGCAGAATGGAAGATGGGACATTGGATGGAGTCCTCAAACTCGGTCAATAAATACCATACACCATTTTAGCCCCTTTAGCATATTAGTCCTTCATTAAAACATTTATTTACTATAACAATTTATGTATAGGAAAAGTTCGGCCGGACTTTAGATTTTGAGATCTTAGACGAACTTTAAAAATAGCGTCCTCAAAATTTAATGTTCATATAGATTTTTTTTTTCATGGACAATAATACAATAGTATCATTTACATAAAATTTAAGAAATAAGATAATAAATATTATAATAGCCAAAATATATGTCATAATTAAATTCTAATAAATTTGAAGATGTTCCCCAAAAAAATGTACTAAGCAAATAAATAAAAAAAAGCTACAATGTTCAGGGTGGTTCATATGACATAATAAAAGAAAATAAAAAAAAATGTAACTTGTTCTAACCTACCACACAAAGGAGATTGTCAACAACAAAAGGGTAAAGGAAATTAACAACGATGAAAGGATAGAGCAGTGTAGGAAATAATAATGCCTTGTTCTCATTGCTAGGGTTTGTTACAATATATATAGTGTCTACATTTGGGCTTATGGGTATGGGCCATATTTACATTACAAATATAATCTAACACCCCCCTCAAGTTGGAGCATGCAAGTCACAAATGCCCAACTTGGGAAGGAAAGAATCAAACACTTGCTTTCCAAGGGGCTTCGTGAAGATGTCAGCCAGTTGAGAAGAAGTAGGAACATGCGAGGCTATTACGGTGCCATCTCTAATAGCATCACGAACAAAATGCAAATCCACCTCAATATGCTTACTGCGCTCATGAAATACTGGGTTCTGAGCCAGGTGCAGGGCTGACTGACTGTCACAATACACCGACATAGCAGACTCCTGGCGAACGCCCAAACACCAATAACTCCTTCAACCATTTTAACTCACAAACAAGCGCAGCAAGAGATCGGTATTCAGCTTCAGCGGAAGATCGGGAAACAGTTGGTTGCTTCTTGGTCTTCCAAGAAATAGGAGACCCCCCAAGAAACACCAACCAGCCCGTAACAGAGCGACGAGTCAAGGGACAACTTGCCCAGTCGGAATCACACCAACCAGAAAGACGGAGATCACAATCAGCTTTCAAAAAATACCCTGTCCCGGTGCATGTTTGAGATATCTGACAACTCTCAAAGCAGCATGCCAATGATCTTGTCGAGGCTCCTGTAAGAATTGAGACAAGATATGCACAGCATAGGCTAAGTCAGGACGAGTAAAAGATAGATAAATCAACCTCCCAACCAGCCTCCGATAAGGCTCTGCATCCTCCATCTTTGGACTAGTCGATTCTGTCAGCTTGTGATTGGGCTCCATGGAAAAGCCAACAGGTCGAGACCCCATCAGGCCGCATTCTGAAATGATGTCCAAAGCATACTTCCTTTGACACAAGGAAATTCCTTCTGCACTCCGAGCCACCTCTATACCAAAAAAGTACTTCAACACACCAAGGTCCTTCATGTGAAAGCAAGAACTAAGGTACTTTTTAAAAGCATCTAAAGCACCTGAGTCATTACCAGACACAATCATATCATCCACATAGATCAGAACATGTAACTCTACCTTCCCTTTAAAAAGAGAAAAGGGAATAATCGGAATGAGATTGAACAAATCCATAGGATATTAGAGAAGCAGCAAGCTTAGCAAACCAACAACGTGGTGCCTGTTTCAATCCATATAGAGATTTACGCAGGCGACACACTTTATTTGGTTCACTATACGAAAAACCTGGCGGCAACTTCATATATACTTCTTCTGTCAGATCCCCATGAAGAAAAGCATTATGCACATCCATCTGGTGCAAAGTCTAGCATCTCACAGCTGCAACAGCCAAGAACGTCCGAACTGTAGGAATCTTAGCTACCGGGGCAAATGTCTCTGAATAGTCGATCCCCTCAACCTGATGATTACCGAACACAACCAGTCGTGCTTTTAAGTGCTCAATACTTCCGTCGGATTTGTACTTGATTTTATACACCCATTGACTTCCCAATGCTTTCTTCCCAGGAGGCAAATCGACAAGACTCCATGTCCCATTATCTTCCAGAGCCTGTATTTCAGTTTGCATAGCCGCACGCCAGCCTGAATCTCGCGAGGCCTGGCGATATGAAGTAGGCTCAACACCTGCAGTGATGGCTGCAAGAAAATCTTTGTGTCCAGTAGTAAATATGTCATAACTTAGAAATTGTGTTAGAGGATACGAAGTACCTGAGGAAGTGACGGGAACAGATGAACTGTGGTGAAGGGGGGGACTTTTACTTCGAATAGCATTCGTCACAAAATCCTGTAATCGCGCTGGCTGTGATTTCTTTCTCATTCCTCTTCCCAATACTACCTCGTCGGGTACCTCTGGCAACACTGTATCCTCTGTATCATCAGTAGAATCTGCATTACCCCCAGCGGATTCACCTGTCAAACTTCTACAGCTACCTGTGCATCCTCGCTACTCGGTGCCGCGCCACCAGCAACCACGCCGGCCTCAGCCACCGTAGCCGGCACCATCCCAAGAACCTCTATATCCTCTTCCGGCACCTCAACAGATGTATGGCGTGTCGCAGAAGACGTCTCGCTAGCAGAGCCACACCCAGAAAATTCTTTTTCATAAAAAGTAACATCACGGGACACAAAAAATTCACCAGTCTCCAAATCATACAGTTTCCATCCCTTTTTATCAAGTGGATACCCAACAAAGATACATTTTCTGCTCCTGCTAGCAAATTTATCATGTCGGGATTTCAAATCATACGCATAGCACAGACAACCAAAAATACGTAGATGATCATACGAAGGAGCCGAACCATATAAAACTTCATAAGGAGACTTAAAATGCAAGATACTAGAAGGTGTTCTATTTATCAAATAACATGCAGCCAGAACACATTCCCCCCAAAAATCTACGGAAAGAGAACCCTGAAATCTCAATGCCCTGGCTACATTTAAAATATGTCGATGTTTTCTTTCCACCCTTCCATTCTGCTGAGGTGTCCCAACACAGGATGTTTGGAACAATATACCTTGAGATGAAAATAATCTCTTAAACAATTAAATTCAGTGCCATTGTCACTCCGCACACGACGTATATCAGCCCCAAACTGACGCTTCACCATAGCAATGAATTTAAGAAACATAGAATAAACAGCACACTTATCCGTCAATAAAATAACCCAAACAGCTCTAGAAAAATCGTCCACCAAAGTCAAAAATATCGTGCCCCATTAGATGACGGAACACGATATGGTCCCCCAGATCACAGTGTATAAGCTCAAAGCATCTCAAAGCACGACTACTACTATCAGGAAAAGCATCACGAGTCTGTTTAGCTTGATGACAAATATCACAAGCCTTATGAGAAAACATACTACCTGAGAGAAAAGGTAAAGTCTGTATTACTTTATCTGAAGGATGCCCCAGTCTACTATGCCATACCTCGGAATCACTCTCTTTGCATACCAGGATTACAGAAGCCAAAGAAGCTGGAACCTCCCCCAAGAAGTAAAGTCCACCCCTTTGTTCACCTGCTCCAATCACCATCCTCGTACTTCGGTCCTGAACAAAACACAAATCAGGAGTAAATAACATATCACAATTTCTGGCACCAATCAATTGGGAGACAGATATCAAATTGCAAGTCAATGTCGAAACATAAAGAACATCCGTCAACACCAACGAAGCAGTCAAAAATACTTTGCCTCTCAGAACAGCCTCAATAGTGCTTCCATCAGGCAAAATCACAGGACAGACAGGGCCCTCAAAGCAATCAACTAAACAATCACGAGAGCCTGTCGCATGAAGAGTAGCCCCAGTATCGAATATCCAAGGGACAGAAGAATTCTCACCCATCAGACGATCAGGATTGGAAGAATTGTCGTTACCCAGCAAGCTCATCAGTTTCTGCCATTGTTCACCTGAGAGTGGTGAAGGATACCCTCCATGCATCATATCCGTCGAACTCCCAACAAGACCAGCAGGAACACCATGACCAGCAGCAGCGACACGATGAACAACCCCTGCGCCACCAGTACCACGTCCTCCATCACGTCGCTGCGGTGGTGCGGGGCCTCTGCCACCACCAGCACCACGTCCGCCCTCACGCCGAGGACGAGTCTCCCACCACTCCGGATAGCCAATCTTGGCAAAGCAAGTTGCAATATCATGACCTATTTTCTTGCAATGAGTACAGATCATACCTGATTTGTCCCTGGAATCTGAGGTTCTAATATTAGAAGTAGTAGAAATACGAGGTGAAGACTTGACAGCCAGTGTCATCACCTCCTCAGTAGCGGATTGGACCTGAGATTTGCGCATATCTTCCTCCTCACGGACTGCCTGGTATGCCCGATCTAAACTTGGCTGAGGATCCTGAGCCAGAAGATTAGATCGGGTATGACCATACAACTCAGCATTCAACCCATACATAAAGTCCTGAAAGTGGTCTTCATCCCTCATAGCATGTAGCTTAGCAGCAAGTTCACCACAGGTACAAGTAGGCAGTGGGAAATAAGCAGCTTGTTCATCCCACAAAGACTGCAAATTTCCAAAATAGGTTTCCACAGACATCGACGCCGTTTGTTTGCACTCGGCTCGCCAAAGCCACCTTAATTTGTTGCTTCCGAGTGCCGTTGCTAACAACAAATCTTTTCTCCAACAAGTTCCACAATGGATAAACCTCCTCAAAGTACGGCAAAGATTTCTTCAGAGATGGATCAATGGTATTAAGAACCCATTGAACCAATAGTGCTTGCACGCATCGCCAATCAAGCAATTTACTAGCATCATTAACAGGTTTGACTTCAGTACCTTCCAGAAAGTGATCTTTCGCCTAGAGATCAGGGAGAGACGTATCGACCGAGACCACTCAGCATAGTTTGGTCCACGAAAAACAATAGGAGTAATGAGATTTCCTGGTTGATCAGCAGAACTCAGAAAATGGATTCTTCGGATTAGGATAATTTGGGTTATGTGTACTGCCACCGCCAGTCGCGACGGAGTAGCTGGACGCAGCATCATCTGCCATCACGGTTGTCGGGTGTACAAAAATTTTGTACAACGCCGACGAATCGGCCGCTGATGGACGGGGTCGGCGGCGAATCGGCCGCGATCAGGGGCGTCGGATCTGACACGTAGGGACGAGTGGATATCGGGTGTACAAAAAATTGTACAACTCCGACGAATTCCGACGGATCGGCCGAACTAGATCGCGAATGTCGGGTGTACAATATTTTGTACTACTCCGACGAAGCGAATCGTTCGGTGATGGATGGGTTCGGCGGCGTATCAGCCGCTGAATCGGCGAATCCGGCGAATCGGCGCGGATCGGACGGAGCGCTGGATCGGGCGCGGGATCGGACGGGGAAGATCCGACGCGGAGTCGGCGCGTCGGAATCGGCGCTGTCGGTGCGTTGGATCAGCGGGTTCGGCGCCTCGGGATCTGCGTATGGGGCCTTTGTAACTGTACAGCGCCCTCTGGAATCGTTCACCTTAGTTGCAGATTCGAATAATCAGAATGGTTCAAGCACTAGATGTGCAAGTCTGATTAGTGGAATAGAAGCTCCAAAGGCTCGGTTGCTTCCTTATGTTGTTGACAGCAAGCCATCTACATCTCCATCGGAAATCCCTACTGCACCGAAGGATAGCACCATACTTTACACGTCAAGTGGCTCAAGTGAGGGAAGTCGGCGCGCAGGGCATGCAGGGGTCGGCCGGATCGACGGCGTAGGGGAAGCGTATGGAAATATGACGGCTAGATTTTTTTTTTTTTTTTGAGGCTCTGATACCATGTAGGAAATAATAATGCCTTGTTCTCATTGCTAGGGTTTGTTACAATATAATAGTGTCTACATTTGGGCTTATGAGTATGGGTCATATTTACATTACAAATATAATCTAACAAGCAGATTGAGAACGTCAGACTGTTAGAGCGAATGAATGAGAGATGATTTTTACAACGAATGCACCAATTTTTGTTTCGTTATTCTGACTAACCGACTTGTCTCTTGGTATTCTACTATATAACGTTTATATATTATATAACAAAATAATCTTTTTATGATGACTGAAATGATTAGATGAGTTTGATGGATCTTTGTTTAGAATTCGACTTATATCATTAAATAGTATATAAAAAATTTGTTGTCCTCTAAAATCCACCAC
Source organism: Iris pallida (assembly GCA_029216955.1). Taxonomy (NCBI): domain Eukaryota; kingdom Viridiplantae; phylum Streptophyta; class Magnoliopsida; order Asparagales; family Iridaceae; genus Iris; species Iris pallida. The sequence goes on along the minus strand of JANAVB010017398.1, from coordinate 596,494 downwards.
ATGTGCCTCATATCAAGTTTGGGATCGGGGGACCGAGATCATAACCGCGACTGACGTGTCCCTCTCAGCTCTCCTGCTAACGTAGACCCCACTCCCGAAGAATGAGGAGACGCCACGTGGGACGATTTTTAGTTCAACCCCCGGTCTGTTAGGAACCATTGTTATATATAATGGTAATGTTGGTATTGGTATTGGTTTATTTTATAATTTCTCTGGTCCCGAACCATCTATATATTGAATATCTGCTGCATCTATTTGCAAGACGTTGGACAGTCTTGTAAACATATTTGTGTATGATTTCCAAGCGAATTTTTTTTTTTCTCTAATATGTGGAATGGTGAAGACTTGTAATATTGTTTTTTAAACATTAGATATGGTGGTAGCTAATTTTTATTTTAAAAAGATGTGTATCTCCATTAATTCTATTGTTTAATTTGATTACAAATTGTTGATGTTTGATTCAATTTTTCTATATTGATGCTCATCTCTCTTTACTTTATATTTTTGACAGTTTAACGTGTTGGTTCTATAACTTATTTCCCAATTACATATGAATTATGACCAACTGAATTTTATAGTTTAAGAACTAACACTAAAAAAATCCATAATTTTCATATCTTATGTATAATTTGAATCTTGCCGGTTTGTATTGATAAAATTGTTGATCAATTATGAATGACAATTTGGTTGGAATCTCCTTTGTCTCAATCTTTATTTAAATAAAAGAAGAAAGAAATTTTTGAATATTTGGCCGAGGCTCCCACCATGACATCCAGTTGACAAATATATTTTCTTTTCAGGAAATTACGTATAGGGGCGTGAAGTTTGATAAAATTATAGGAAAGATGATAAGTTTAGGGAAATTACGTATAGGGGGATGTGACGACATGAACAATGGCGCCACAAATTGGCACACTCTCCGGCGCCATCACTGATGGCGCCAAGGGCCCCCCCCCCCCGGCGCCATCACTGATGGCACCGGACCAATGGTTACTTTTTTTTTTGACTTTCTCTCTTCTCCATCCAACGTTCCAATTTTCTGTATAACGGTCATATATCTATCCGTTGGAGATTGGATGTATATAAATGGTGTATGTGGGAGGTTCATCCCCACTTCACTCTTTCTAATCTTTCTCACACATTCTATTATTCGTGGCCTCTATCTTCTCCCAATTTTCTACATACCAGAAGTCCATTTTTTCGATATGGATCAGAGTCTAAGAATACCGAGATATCGTCTAATTTTCTGTAAACGTACAATACTATGAGAACCATATTCTAAAAATAAATACATAAATAAATGAGTGAAGTTAAATACCCGCTCTTCGCTTGTATTAACTGGACCGTCAATTGTACGGTCAAGATCCATGAAGTTAAATACCCGCTCTTCGCTTATAATTTTGCATAATATTTTAATAAAAAATTAATATTTAACAATTATTTTACCTGTAATAGGTAACCCTAAAATATTGGCTACGTCCAGTAGCGTTACGGTCATCTCTCCAACCGGCAATTGGAAAGTATTGCGTTGGGGCCACCAACGCTCTGCCAGAGAAAATATTAAATCTCTGTCGTGCACCAAGAATCGAAGATCATCTATATATCCAAAACCAAATACGTTAAGTAAACCCTTTTGATATGTAGTTATCTCCCATGTGCCGTAATTTGCAGCGTTACGCCATTGTCCACGTTCACGCAACCGTACATCCGACTTATAATCAAATAACTACAAGCGAAACGAACTATATAAATAAACTCAAATTTAATATATAATAAAATAAAGAATAAATATTAATTCCTGAAAAATTACATCTCCTGTAAACACCAATCGAGATATGTGGCTCTTCCGTTCTTGCTCCTCTCTTTCAGTTGTCGGCCCACCGGAAATGCGACCATCGTTTACTGCAGCCATCATCTTCAAGCGTCGTCCAAGAGAAGCTCCTGCAAATAACAATGTGAATTTATACATCTTTCTTCACTCTCCTCTCCTTATATAGATTTGAAGAACCGGAATGGAGAAAAAGTGACATGGAGGGGGGACAAATTGATTTGGGATAGCCAAAAGGTGACATAAAGTGACATAAATAGAAAAAAAGGTGACATAAAGTGACATAAGTTGACATTAATTAAAATGGCGGGAACAACCATTGGTCCGGTGCCATCAGTGATGGCGCCCGGGGTGGGGGGGGGGCGGCCCCTTGGCGCCATCAGTGATGGCGCCGGAGAGTGTGCCAATTTGTGGCGCCATTATTCATGTCGTCACATCCCCCTATACGTAATTTTTCTAAACTTACCCTCTTTCCTATAATTTTATCAAACTTCACCCTCCTATACGTAATTTCCTGTTTTCTTTTTTTGCCAACTCAAGATTAGGACTATTCCATAACAATACTTTCATAATTTGATGTATGTTAGTATATACGTTGATTTTTTGCATCTCTAGTTACTTGGAGCTCTGGCTACTTAAAATGTTGGATTCTCTTTTATATTGAAAATTTTTGAGTCGCATTCTACTTTATTTGTCATATTTTAATGTACACTCCAGTACTTTACCATAATATAAGCTGCCTTTCACATTTTATGGATTTCGTCTAACATTGACGGTCAGCTGGGTTGACACAATTTTTTTGACCAAATAACCCACATTTTCTATGTTTGTAGTAGCGGCCGGCGTGGGAGAGGGCGGAGGAATGCCGTGGGGAGCGAGGGAGCGGGGGCGTCGCCGTGGGGGAGCGGTGGCGCAGGGGAGGGTGGCGACGTCGTGGGCGGGCGGACGCCGGGGGGAGGGGGGTGGGGGGGGGGGGGGGGGGGGAGGACTGACGGTGAGTATGGGATTGGTGGTGGTGTTGGTGGTGGTGAAGGTGTTGGTGGTGGTGGTGATGTTGGTGTTGGAGAAGGTGGTAGTGGTGGTGATGATGATGATGGTGGTGATGCTAGTGGTGGTTATGGTAGAGGGATGAGCAAGACCGGAGAGGGATGGGGGGGGGGGGGGGGGGGGGGGGGGGGGGGGGGGGGGGGGCGAGCATGGCGGGGGAGGCAGGAAATTGCTGGAAAGAAGATGGAGATAATTTGGTCCAGAAAATTGGGTCAAGCTAGTTGATCGTCAATGTTGGACGGAACCCGTGAAATATGGGAGGGAGAGTGACTTACATTATAGTAAAGTATTTAATAAATTACTTTATTTTACCAAAAAAAATTCTATCAAGTTTAATTCCCTTTGATAATTGTAATGTTATTTGAAAACTCTATTTTATGGGAGGGGGACTAAAATGTAGTTCTATCAAGTTTTTCACATGGGAGCACGTCTTTTTTTCATACACGGGCGCCTCGTGCTTGAGGCCATCCCCCGAAAAATTCGGGGGGTCCCCGCCATTTGCCTCTGCCAGAACTGCAGTCCGGGCAGCGAGAAATAGCGTCCGACGGCCGGATTTCTCCGGTACGCTGACCAGCTGCCATCCAACGGCCGACAGGAGCCCGTTCGATCCGGCAGGTTGGGTGGTCCGACCCGTGGACCGCACGTGGCCCCGGTCGGCTCGGAGGAACCAGTCCAGCTAGCCGTTGGGTTGTCGCTGTCATCTCTCCTTCTGTCTGTGGTTTATTTCTTTGTTGGATTTAGCAACTGCCACGTTCGATGGCGACACGTCACGTGTCAAATTTCTCGATTTCTAAAATGGTACCAACACAAGAAAAATTTCTCTAGTGCTGCAGGTTACATGGGTTTGGGTTGGCTATTGTCAGAGGCCGGCGACGGGGGTCGAAAATTTGTCCAGAATTACAGTGGGTATGGGCTGGGTTGCTTCAATTTTTTTTATTTTATAGTGTGGTACATATCCTAAACGTATTTAGACATATCTAAATTAAAAACGACATTGCTATCTTATCTGCGGACTCGGACTGCAGTTCTGATCCGCGAGCCACGTGTCGCTTTCTAATTGGCTGGAAGACGGATGGGTCTGAAAGTTATCGGGGGGGCCAATTGGATGGCAACACGAGGTCCGCGGACTAGGATATTGGTCCACGCCCGTGGACAACAAAGCATTTTCGAATTAAAAAATATTTTATTAACATGTGTCCTAAAGATACATATTAATACATGACGAATGTGCATTTTACATGAGTACTTCCATTAGCATATGTTATTACAACTTTCACTTAAACTATATATTGATAAATATAAAATAAACATTAATAAATATACTGGTAAAAATATTCATATAAAATATTTACTTATTAATGTATTAACATGTGCTAATAGGACACATGTTAACAAAATCCAATTAGAAAACAAACTAACATTTCTGAATACTCGAAAAACGGATTGAGATGTCTCCTAACATATCAAATCGATGCATACAACTTATATCAGAAGAAACATTTATGAAGATCACAAAAAAAAAAAAAAAAAAAAATTCGTTCCAAATATACCAAATCAAATTCATGAAGGCACAATCACTCATAAAAGTTTCCTTGCAAATAAATGAGAATAATCTCTTAGGGACTGTTTGGTTAAAGTATAACTAGCAATGATGTGTGAATCTGACTTCTTGGTTAGTGAAAGAGAAATGGGTGTGCTTTTGAGTTTCATCCTAGTTTCTGTTAACTAAAACTACTTTCAATATTTGGATAGATGATATTTTATAACTTGGAAGTGACAAAATTCAAACAAACTTCTGTATTTGGATGTCTATGAAGTAGGTGGAAAAGTGTGAAAATGTTTTAAAATAATAACAAAATTAATCAATTATCTTTAAAAAAATAATTATTTATTAATATATATTCAAAAATTAATGTAAGTATTAATGATCTCTTAGATGATATTTTATAATGATCTCCTATTGCTGTCGATGAGTTTACTTCCATCCACATCGCAAAAATAAAATGGAGATTAGTTGCAACCGACATGCATGAGACAAGAAGTGAAAATAGTTATTACACCAATTATTATCCCCTCTTCAAAGGAAACAAACGGTGAACGTGTGAAACTTACACTTTCATCCACTTTCACAATTCATAGTCCAGCTACACCAAACCAAACATGCCCTTAGAATATACTCCAAAATTTAGTAAAAGAATGGACTTGGATTCTAACTTCAGAAGATTGAAAAATATAGTTCCAACAAGGTATGTTGATCAACACCAACTTCTTGTTGTAAGACCTATTACCGTCAGTGGAGGATATATAAATTATAGTGGGTGGGGGCAAACTTAAAAAAATTTACTCGAGTTAGAATTCATTACATAATTAATAGAAAATAGTAATAGTAAATAAAAATTGTATTAAAAACATAAAATTAATTCCACGGTTCTCAACTTTGGAGATATTAGAAGAGGGTAATAAGTTTCAAAAATTTTGAATGGAGATACATGTAGCCAAAGCTAACAGTGATATGAGTAGTGGCATTCAGATGCCAATAGATTTAGCGATATACATCCATACAGCCATTAGGTTTGCCTAGATGATGACAAGATCCTCAGTAGGTTTGACAGTATGGATGTATATATATATTTTTTGCCATGTAAAACCATAAGAGGGTCGAGGGCGAGGTATTGCTTTAGCATTTTGTTAATTTTAAATAAAAAATACACACATTTCGTATAAATGCACCCACATAGGCAAACTTATTGGCGGTCTCGTGACCCTCGAAGCTATTGTCAGTCTCTGTCTCGTTTTCAGAACGCCAAATTTATTGACGGTTGGAGCAACATTCATATTATCATTACCTTTGGTGTTGTATATTCGTTCTTACACGTTTGAAAGTTAGTACCCCTCTTATAATGTTTTTTTTTTTTTTGAAATCACACTCACACACACAATTGGGGGGCTCGAACCTTGCCGGCCCCTCCGGGTGTCCGCTCTAATACCACTAGGCTAGAGAGCTCGGACCTCTTATAATGTTTTTAAACTTTAGAATCCTGACAATAATTTTCTGTATTAAATAACTAGACAATAATAATTTTAATATAATCTTTTTTCAGTAATTAGTCAATCAAAATATTCAAATGTATAGAAGAGGAGAGTTTTCTCAACAATGATTTGACTTTTAACCTATTAGAGTAATTAATAATGTAATCAATTTTAGTAGGCAAGTAATGACAAATATATATATATATATATATATATATATATATATATATATATATATATATATATATATATAGCATGGCTTAAAGAGAATTCTTGTGAGATCAATACTAGAAAATATCCATAATTATTTTAAAAATAAATAAGTGGGAACAATAATCTCTACTCTGCTATGGTCATCTCCTCTCCTGATTGTTGTTATACCTATAAACTAGTGGTTGATGCATAAGACATCTATGAATTAATTTAATTACTGGAGGAGCAGATCTGTTGTCCTTTTTTTTGTCCCAATTATGTCCCCCTTCCTATTACATGTGGGCCACCATCCACTTATCTACTTCCATGGTCCACATATAATAGAAAGGGGGACATAATTGGAACAGAATAAATGGGACAACATATGTTCCTAATTACTGGTGTTCTTATTATCACCACTATCATGATCATTTTGATATTTAAAAAGATATATCTTAAATGATTGCTTCAAAATTAGCTAATGTTGTATCAACGGAGCCAACTGCCTTGATGAATTCTAGTATTCCTATAACATATATTTCCGAGCTTACAAAATACTGAGAGGTAGAAGAAAATTCTTAACATGTAATAAATAAAAAATAATATTTTGTCTGTGGTTTGTGATTAGAGACGTAATCGTAGATCTACGTACCACCCGTTTAAAATTTGAGCCAGGGGTTCAGTGGAAGGTGGAAGGTGGAAGGTTGTCACGAGACTTCCGGTCACGTTCGAAGTTAGAAATTACGGACAACAACGTAGCAGCGTCCGACAAGAATCCTTAAAAATAGATCCTAGCAATTATATTTCTAGCCAAAGACCAGTTCAGTCAAGTCAGGACTTTGTATTGGACCCTTGTATGAACAAGATTAAAAACGGAGGGACAGATCCATACATGTATGGAGCTCCTTTCTCGCTTGAGAAAAGGATAGCTCCCTGCTGATACAAAGCCAAAATCTATGTGTTTTCGTTGGGTGGTCGTCACGTACCTATTCTACATCTCATGTTTAAATTTCGATCCAAATTAACACGTACGGTGTATAATTTGTTGTTTCTGTTTTTTGTCTCAAAAAAAGTGTTTGATAACGATAATCTCGGAAAACTTTAGAAAAATTAGAATTTAATTTTGGAGTATATTACAAGTTGGACACTGTTTTTTTTATAAATAATTAATTAGATCTAGTTTCAGAAATATTCAAAAATTAATTTTGGGTCACGAAGATGTCCAATTTAGAATTTAGATCTTGACCGTCATGACCATCCAAAATATATGAATAAATAAATTGAATCGAGTCAAACTCGAGTGACCCTTGTGGTTATCAAAAAGAGAGATAAGATTATTTCTTCGTGACGGAAAATCAGTTGATCGAGTCAAATGCTAGATGGATAAAAATGTTTCTAGGTCCTAAATTAATTTTTAAACTTTAAAATATTTATTAACGTCATCTTAGAGCCAAATTTCTAAATTAGACGTCTTTACAACTCAAATGCTAATTTTTGTATATTTTTGAAATCTTAATGTCTAATTAACAAAAATAAAAAAATGTTGCGGTCAGCCTAGATTAGGCATTATTTGTCAAGCATGCAAACCTTCAAATGTAAGAAAGAAAGTGACAACCGCATCCAACGTGTTTATGTTATTTGAGCACTTATCAGACATTCAGACTTTGATCCTTTTTTCTCATCCCACTTGCCCATGTATTATTAACCTAACCTAACCCTTGTCCTCATTAGCCGCTCCACTAACCGAAGGGTTAACTCCTTAACCCATGGTTTAGGACCTTTAATTATTCCAAAACAAACATCACCATCAACATTGCATCTCTTCCTATATAAATATTAATATTTTATACATCTCCATTGAACTCCTCCCTTCCCCTCTCTTTCTCTACACTCCATCCCTCTCTCTTTCTCTGTACTGTTCTTCTCGTTTATTTGATGACAAAAACTTTTTTTTTTTCATCTATTTCTTATTGTTTTAAAATCATTTCTTCACCTTTTTTTCCCGTGCCATCTTGATTAAAATATCAACTAGTACTGTTTAATATTTTAATTTTTTTTTTCCAACTTGATATTGTTGCTTTGTATGTGAGAGCATGGATGGTCTGGATCTAGGCACTAATTCAAGATACATCCGCCAGCTCCACCACCACCACCATCCCGACCTCCAGCTGCAGCAGCTCCACAATCCCGACTCCGATGGCGAAGACAACAATATCAACAACACCAATCCCAACGGCGGCGGCGGCTCCGGCGGAGGAGGAGGAGCTCAGGGTTCCGGAGGAGACCTGTCGGGCCGCAGGCCGCGGGGGAGGCCGGCGGGGTCGAAGAAAAGCCGAAGCCTCCGGTGATCATCACCAGGAGAGCGCCAACACGCTGCGGGCGCACATCCTCGAGGTCGGCGGCGGGTGCGACGTCTTCGACTGCGTCGCCGCCTACGCCCGAAGGCGCCAGCGCGGCGTCTGCGTGCTCAGCGGCAGCGGCACCGTCACCAACGTCACCCTCCGCAGCCGTCGTCCGCCGGGTCCGTGGTCACCCTCCACGGCCGCTTCGAGATCCTCTCGATGTCGGGGTCGTTCCTGCCGCCGCCGGCGCCGCCGGGCGCGACGAGCCTGACGGTGTTCCTGGCGGGAGGGCAGGGGCAGTGGTGGGCGGGAGCGTGGTGGGCGCGCTCTACACGGCGGGGCCGGTGATAGTCATCACCGCGTCGTTCACGAACGTCGCGTACGAGCGGCTGCCGCTGGCGGAGGAGGAGGAGGAGGAGGCGGCGCCGCAGGCGCCCCAAGGTGGTGGGCCGGGAGGGGACGGGGGGCCCGGGAACCCGTTCCCGGACCCGTCCTCCGGGCTGCCCTTCTTCAACCTGCCGCTGAACAACATGGGGCAGCTGCCGGTCGACGGAGGGTGGACCGGAGGGAACGGGACCGGCGGCCGAGGGCCATTCTGATGAGCCAATCCATATGTACAAGGTCAGCCTGCAAAAATCCAAGATTTTCGTTCCATGTACAATATTCTAGTCTTGGTCATTTGTAACTTCATATGTCGTTTCTTCACTTCTGTTGGTTTGTTCATGGGAACTCTTTGATTCTACAAATGGGTTT